>JBBDGP010003119.1:0-173882 GCA_037952835.1 Lithobates septentrionalis | reverse complement strand
ATTACAATCATGTTCTATGGGTGGTCACCCTTTTCTTACCTTGATTGGTCTCTCCAGTTCTGGTTTCTTGTACCGGAGCCACATCATGCCAATGATGGCCAAAGCCACGCACAGCCAATTGAAGAAGCTGAAGAAATTGATGACTGAGAAAATGTCGTTTGAGAAGGCGTAGAGGAGAGTCATAGCGCACTGCGGGGGGAGAATCAGGCAGGACACGCAACGTTAGCACGTCAGAAAAAACATTTAGTTTTATTTAGCTTTAAAATTGTGACTTTAAACTATTTTACGTGCCAAAGGATTTGTATTTCTCTGCACCCGGTTCTTAGATTTATCCAGCTTTATCAAACAGCACAGAGCAGGGCAGAAGACCTGATTTTTCTCTGCTGCAGTTAGGTAAACATACATATCCTGTCCCTCCTCCAGCTTGTAATTGGTCCGTGAAAGGATAAGCAGCAGACTGATGAGCTTACCTGTCACTCTGCTTTCTCCTCCAATCAGCATTCCCATTGTTAGCGCATGATGGGCTCCTTATGTTGGCTCCACCAGGACTAAGAGGGTGAATCTTTCAAGGGAACCAAACCACAATAAAAACTTGACAGGGGATCTAACCTCACTCCATCCAAAAGTAAAGAAGTTATACATACACACAGTAGATATTTTTTAATGGTCTCTTTATTTACTTGTGCTTTCTTACACCGAGTAACACAAGGCTTTCCAGTATTTGTGTAATATCATATGGTGACGGTCTCGTGCTCAGGCACATGATGTCCTCACGGACCACAGCCTTTTTTTTTTTTTTTTTTTTTTATTTTAAAGTGAACTTGTATTCTCTCAAGGAATCCAACAGGCTCACCCAACCAAGTTCACTTAAAGCTGAACTCCAGGCACAGAGCAGAAATCCACGTTGTGTGCACCAGATACCTTTGTAAACCGAGATATTACAGTCACACCGTATTGTCAGCAATGGAATTGTTCAAATCAGTGCAACTCTGACTTTGCAGTGCTGCACCAATTTGACAAAAAAGAAAAAAGGTTCCTGCACTATTTTATGTGCTTTCAGGTGCGCCTTGCATGTCAGACATCTGTGCATGAAGTCGCACAGATGTCTGGCAAGTCACACCTAAAAATCACTGATCTGCAGCTTTGAAATTGCGCAACTTCAAAGTCGCATTCAGTGTGAAGGGGGTGTAAACTGACAATTAATCTGCTCTATTTTGCCTTCCCTGGCTATCTGAGCGCTACTACAATAAAAACAGCTCTTCCTTCAACCCAGACTATAAATCCATGGAAACTGAACTCACCGTGAAGATGAGAGATGGCATAGGAGTCAGCAGTTGTGGATGAATCATCGCCAGGAGAGATGGTAGGTGACCTTCTCTGGCTCCCACGAAGAACAATCTGGGGAAAAGAGTCGGGATTTTACTAAGAATGAACATCCGACACCCTGATCAAGAAGAATTGTCTCAATTTCTTTATTGCAAATCTGTGAAATATCCAATTCATAATCAGTTTCGAGCATAGGTGTGCACAGCCTATTGCTTGAGCACACATGTGTATACACACATACATATATATATACACACACACACACACACATATACCTCTATCAATCTTCCCTCTGGCACAGTGAAAGAGGCGTGCATAAGCACTTCTCTTATGGCAGAGCCGGTAAGATGGAGATCTTTCCCGTCTTACTGCTGGCAAACAGAGCAATAATGCTAATGTGCATGGAGTGATTAGGGTGTGCCAAGCACATCCGGCACACCCTGTGCGCAAGCCTATGGTTTCAAGCAAGTTCTGGCTCTTTGATAGATTTCATTTGCCACAAATGTCCATATTCAATTACCCATTTCCATAAAAACACTTGACTTTCAGCTGCGTCAGGCCTACAATGTCCACTTTATGAGATTGCTTCCATATACTGTCTGTCCCCTCCCCCGTCTCTATTTCCCTTAGTCAGGCTGACTCCTCCCCCAATCTATTAAAGAGGTATAGCCAAAGCTTTTTTGGCTATACTTCTATGGATCACAGGAGTGCACTTCATTCTGCATTCCTGTGAAGTCACAGAGCCGGTCCAGGCTCTGAAAAGATCCCTACTATATGGTCAGGATCCACACAAAACCCTGGGCCGGCACCTGGCTCAGTCTCTCAGCGAACCACCGAGAGCCTGAGCTAGCCGCTCCCGCCCCCTCCACAGACCAGCGTTCCAGTGAGCACTGGAGGGGAGAGCAGAAAGCCAGAGTGGAGGGGAGAACTGAGTGATCAGCTCACTACAGAGCTGGCGGGGGACAAATGTCATACTTCTCTTTTAAAGCAGAACAGGATATTTACCCCACCACCTGCCTATATGATGACACACCCCCTATAAGGGGGGGGGGGGGAACGTAAATGACTGTTTGGGCTTGCAGGAAATGGGCAGAATGACAGAGGTCATGCTTCCTTGAAGCGGTAGACTAGGAAGTCAGGGACAGCTCTGGAACATGGAGGGTAAGTGGAAATTTGAAAGAGGCAAAAATATAAAAATTCCAAGAGTTCCACTTAAATATAGTAAATGAGTAGAAAATTAATTTTTCCAAGGACAACCAATCAGTTTTCATGTTTCATTTTATATAAAGCCAGATTCACACATCTCCGGCTGCGGTTCCTAGCATGGGGTCTGGTGAATCCCGGTTTAGGTCAGAATATTTGCCTGAATTCACACCTGAACCGGACCCAAATACGCACAGGCCTGTGTGAACCGGTTCCATTGACAGCCGGTCACACTTGCTTGGCATGTGATTTGGATGCGGGGATATGTGAACTCAGCCTAAAACACACAAAAAAAATATTTATAGAGGTGTACATGTAAAAGGTAAATTTGGAACCAAAGAGATGCTGGTACAAAGGTTTTAATGGATAGCCAGATTACCTGGAGGAGGTAAAGAGAGACCCATTGACGGATCCAAAACAGGAGAGCCCCACAAAGACGGGGATGATCCAGGCCATAACACCCAAGTGATAATTTCCAAAATCCTGTAAGAAAAAAAAAAAAAAAAAAAAAAAAAAAAAAAGGCATTAGACACGATGCATTACAAAAAAATATATATGCAGCAAGTTCAGTGAGCCTAGGTTCACATTGGTATGATTTGACATGTCAAATCGCATGCCAAATCGGTGGCTATTGACACCATCCGAATCGATTTGTATAGACATCTGTGCAGGAACCCGCACAGATATCTGTCAAATCGCTGCTGAAGTTGGACTGTATTGCCAGGGTAAAAATAGTGCGAGTTCTGCTGAACTTGCACGATTTCTAACCCGCTCCAATGTGAGCCTAGGCTAAAATGAATAAGTAAATAAAAAAAAAAAAAAGTGTGGAGGAGGGAAGGGAGGATCTACACTGGACTTATCTCTTCCATTGGTGAAGATTCTTAATATGTTTGAGGTGTCCTGTTTAAAGCTGAACTCTGAGCATTACCTTTGCCCCCCACCTATGGCTGAGTCAGTAAGAGGCAACCACCTAGAACACTTCAGCAGGGGGGGGGGGGGGGGGGGGGGTGCAAAAAGGGTAGGACCTGCAACCTGCACTGCTGATTTCATAGCTAATGAGGGTTTTTTTTTCCTTGAGTGCTGATGGACCTTGACCTAGCACAGCTCCCACCAGCCTTTCCCTAAAGCTGGCCTTTCATAGATCACAATTCTGCCAGGAAAGGTCAAATTTGAATCCATGTATAACCATTGTGTGTACAGAAGTCAATTTACCGATCAACTTCTACAAGAAAAACATAAATGGAAGGCGCGCACACTTAGTGCATTACCAGAGAGAATTTAAATGAGAAATTCTTCTATAAAAGTGGGTACTCACAAAATGACAAAAGGCTATAAACACTAGTTCGGAGGAAGGGGGTGCGCCCCTGAAATGCGTTAGCTGTACCCCATGTTCTGTGCCTGTCCATGCACTGTGTTTATGGCCTTTTCTCAGTTGCATTTTGGGAGTATCCACTTTTATACAAAAATTTCTTATTAAATTATCTCTGGTATTGCACTAGGTGTGCGCGCCTTCTATTTCTGTTTTTCTTGTAGTTCCTTTCGGATTACCCCATCTGAGGAAGGCAGCATCCACCTAGTTCTGGGCTACCATATATACATCTTTCACACCACCATTTTATCTGACCTCTGTTACTCCTCACCTTGGAAGACCTATTGGCGCTGGAAGTGACTTTTTTGTATCTCTACTGATCAACTTGTGTACATTCGCCCTGATGGTTTTTCTCTGCTCAATCAGCGCAACAGGCTATATATAGCAGGTAACAATGATCAGCTGTATTCTGACAGCAGGGAAGTCTCTCCGCTGTTAGAATACAATGACACAGTGGGAAAGATTCCCTCATCCACCTAGAATGTTTAGATGGGGGAAATGGGGTCAGTTTTCGTTTTAGCATTCGACTCACTGTTTAAACAAAAAACACCTGACTCATTACTTGCTTTGCCCTGAGATTGGCTAGAAGGCATTCAGTAGCCCAGAGTCTCCAAATTGCCAGCAAATTAGGCTGAGTGACATTTAGATTGTCATGTATAATTTAGTAATAAAAGATTCAGAGATTAGGTAACCATGAGTAATATAAATTCTATATAGTAGAAGCTGCAGAAATTTGAGATATTGTTTATTTTTACAAGGATACAAAGATTCTTATGGTGAGCAAATCTGATCATTGCATGATATTGAATCAGAATAATAAAAAACAATGTATCAGTCTATCTGGACAATTATATAATACAGGACATCACAGATGCTTAATAAGTATTAATATATTTTCCATGCTATCCAACTCTTCCACAGCCTAACCTTACAGCCACTCTATACAATATACACATGGCAAGACAAATCCTAGACGCAAACTTTTGTTTTTATTTTTAAAAGATAATTTTTATGGAATTTCTCACACACACACTATAATGCCCCGTACACGCGGTCGGACTTTGTTCGGACATTCCGACAACAAAATCCTAGGATTTTTTCCGACGGATGTTGGCTCAAACTTGTCTTGCATACACACGGTCACACAAAGTTGTCGGAAAATCCGATCGTTCTGAACACAGTGACGTAAAACACGTACGTCAGGACTATAAAACGGGGCAGTGGCCAATAGCTTTCATCTCTTTATTCTGAGCATGCGTGGCACTTTGTCCGTCGGATTTGTGTACACACGATCGGAATTTCCGACAACGGATTTTGTTGTCGGAAAATTTTATATCCTGCTCTCAAACTTTGTGTGTCGGAAAATCCGATGGAAAATGTCCGATGGAGCCCACACACGGTCGGAATTTCCGACAACACGCTCCAATCGGACATTTTCCATCGGAAAATCCGACCGTGTGTACGGGGCATAAGACTTCATGTAGATGGGCGCCTGGGGTTATACAACATAAAATTCAGGCATAGATGTGTATGAACACCGCTCTAGGTCAGTCTCCCATCTCCACCTCCACTCACACAGATCAGGTGCTGGCCCCATCCATCACAGATTCCAAAGAGCAAAAATAAATTCTGGTTGGCCGCACGACCAATGTCACCAGCTGTTTTGCTCTTCCCTCTGTATTTGGATAGGTTTTTATGGATTTGCTGAAATAAAAAGGCGATTTTACTGGACGTGCGGCCAACCAGAATTTTTTGCTCATAAAATACAGGCGTATTACCCCACCACAAGGTGCTGCATATAAAGACACCCACAGAAACCATTGACTGTATAGGTTGGTACTTTCAAAACGTGCATACAAATGGACAAATGCGTTCCTGGGTGTAGACAGTCTACCTCCAGAGTTGTATGTCCATACACATGCGTTTAGGCAACTACCCACATGTAGCCATTGATTTCTATGGGCACCAGATTGGATGGCCCCATGAGGCCTAAACAGTTCCTACCCATAGTTGTTCATTAATACATCAGCACAGCAAGAAGTAGTAATACAATAGCTTGTACGGTTATATATTATTTAACATACTTCTGGTAAGGAACACAAGACGTATTACAGAGGAGGGATTTATGAAAAATCATCATCACTATAGTCAAATCAGGGACAGTTTGGGTTAAATGAAGACAAGGGCCCTGTAATTTCTAAAAGTACTGACATGTAATTCAGAGTCCCATATAAGTTATACATTTTTTCCATTCTGGTAAAAGGTTCTTCTTTTCCAGCTCAGGAGTATCCTCTTACTACCATAACAATACAATATACATAGGAAGGATTTCACATAATCTGGGGGTTTGCAAGTCCCCCAGTGTTGTGGGGTAAATTACAAATTAAAACAGACTAAAAACAAGGTAAAAATGGAAAGCCCATCAAAAGACAAAGTAACAAAATGATTTGGAGATGAAAATTTTAGCCTCAATTCCACAGTGCTTTTTTTTTCTGCAATGAGAGGTCCTTATTCTGATGCCCAGCATCATTTAACCCATGGCCTCTGAGCCCAGGTCATACTGGACCCATCCCCAACCTGTGATTGGACAATGAGACCACAATGAGCTCATCTTTCTCTAACTGCTCTGTCCTCGTATCAGCTCCATGTCTGCACATAAACCGATTAGTTCCTTATACTGCCTCGGTCCCCCCAGTCTGAGCTTTGATGTGCAAGGCCTGCAAAAGGTACTAGGTTAGATTTCAGAACGTTATTTTGTTTGCATTTAAAAAAAAATAAGTTACATGATGTATTAAACTCTTGTCACCCAAGTAACACCCACACATGCGTTCATTGACATCCAAAGTTTCTGTGCCGGGAGAACGCTTACAGTATACTGACTGAGCTATTATGGACATCTCTTGGTCTTCAGTCATGATCGGAGCTGGTGGGCCAGGCTCTCCACCGTGTGACCTGACCACTGCGACAGCCAATCAGTGGTAATGTGATCAGAAAATCCGTCCGTAAAGACCCATTTAAAGGGACGCCAAGGCTGGGTAAGAAGGGGTTTATGATTACAGAAGTGCATTAATATGTTCTGTCTGGGTCTACCTAGGGTTCAGCTTTAAGGATGTTAACTTGATAAAAAAAAAGGTGTAGACCCTGGACCTAAATTGTTGTACATATCTACAGTTCTAGAGTATGTATATAGTCAGCCTTGTCTCCACAGCCCCTGAAGCTCATGGTAGATGGGTTTGGAGGTCTGAATTATGTAATTAAAGTGGCATATAAATAGACTTAGCAAACACCGAGGTGGCAGGTCAGTGTGGATTGTTACACCTGCCATCTAACTTCTCACCCTTTACTGCTGTGGGTGATCTAGCTGGCTCCTTCAGTTGAACGTCCCGTACAAGACTGATCCAAGTCATTCCTAATCTCTTCATATCATGGGTCTACCCCATGATATCCTATACACTGACAGGATTCATTTACCATCTTCTATATTTCCTTTTGATTGTAAGCTCATGAGGGCAAGGCTGCCCTACCTTTTGTTCTTCTGTTTGTTATGTGGTACACTGTAAATCTTAATATATTTGTTCTGGGTTTTCCCCGGATTGTACATATGTTCTCTTTATTAACAAAGTATAAAAAATAAAAACCACACAAAAAAAAAAAATTTAAAAAAATAATGACTTACCACGGCCACAGCCTCAGAGGTCAGCATCTGCTCCGGTGTAAGCGTGGTGAAGTAGGCCAGGTTGGTGAGGACGTACACCAAGGTTACGATGGGCAGAGAGATAATGATGGCACGAGGTAGGTTTCTGCAGACAAGGGAAGTGATACAATTATTTTATATAAATATTGTATCTCCTGGATCATGTAACATGGGTAGAGGTATGAGCCCTCAATCAATGGGTTAATCTACATAGCGTGCCAAGGTAGTGAAAGCTGACAGTTTACTTACTTGTAAGGTTCTATCATTTCTTCAGTGACGAAGTTCAAGTAATTCCTGCAGCCAAAAACAGAGTGGACGAAAGGGTTAGAGAAGATTCTGTTCAATAGAACAAAACCCAAACCAACACAGCCAATCAGAACTCACATCTATGCAACAAAACAGAACCCAACCCAGAGCAGCCAAATCAGAAAACTCAGCTTTAACAATCAAATATATTGATTCATTGTTGCACTTTGTTCCAGTTATAAAAAGGTACACATCTAATGCAAAGTGCTGTAAATGTAATATACTTTTGCCTTTAGCACTTAAAGGGGAAATACAGTCCCCCCTCTATGACACCACTATGTTTATGTTTATGTTTTTTAAACTCAAATTCTGAAAGGGGGAGGAGCCAGATGCAAATAAGTTGCTTTACTGGGTCCATTATAAGGGCCAACTGTACAGATAGATATCTATCTATCTATCTATCTATCTATCTATCTATCAGGATCTGCCTGCAATACACACCTCATAATCGGCACTGTCCCCACAGTAATCTTTTAACCAGGGCTGCACTGATACCGCTGCTGATACTAAGCATGTGCAAGAGTACTCAAGCAAATGCTCCGATACCTAAAACCAATATCTTTGCAGTGCGATTTGAGCCCATACAAAATGAATGGGCTCAAATCGCAGTGCAAATAATCGCATGTGATTTGAACAGGAATGAGGTGCGATTCCTGTCCGAATCACATGCGGTTTCCCCACTGCTTCTGTGTGATCCCAGGATTGTCATAGTAACTTCAATCTGTGGTGTGGGGAACAGCATTTGATTTGGACAGGAATCACACCTCATTCCTATTCAAATCACATGTGATTCTTTGCATTGCAAATTGAGCCCATTCATTTTGTATGGGTTCAAATCGCACTGTTAATGTATTGGTAATTGGTATTAATGAGTATTTGACCACAAGCATACTCACCGGTACAAAAACAGGTATCCGTGCATTACTACTTTTAACCACAAGATGTCCTCAGTCTTCTGGGTTTGATGCACAACATTCAAATCAAAAGACTGAGGACATATTGTGAGAACGGGGAGTAATTGACCCAACCCCATTTAGTCTATAACAATGCTGAGAGCAGCTCTTATATCATCACTTCAGCGCCACAATCTGCACTGAAGTGTTGAAGAGGACCCGTGACCAATTTGTAGACCTTTGAAAAAGGTGGTTATATTTATATGTAAAGATTATTTATAGTTTAAGGAAGCTAGGTAATGGTCTGCTTCCATTGTAGAAACTACCACGTGACAGGGGCAAAACAGCAATACAGTGTCAGTAAGTGGGCACTCACCATCCGCCGTATGCGAACAGACCGCTGTATAACGCCAAGACCCATTTGCCAACATCATTACTGGTGTTATCGAAGGAGTGTTCAAGACTCAGGCTGGTGATGTCTCCTGCGGAGTGAACAAGAATCTGATTACAATCGATGGTCATACAGACCAGCAGCTAACATACAGGTGACTCAATCTCACAATCTTCCTTATTGTGGGAGGGGCAGACACAAACTACTGCAGGGAAATCGCACCATTGTGGGAGGGGCAGAGACACAATTTAAAACACTAGCCACTTTAACAATGATTGAGGACAGAGGATCATAGAATTAAAAATGACAAATTCTAACGCTTCCTGTCCAAAACTATAAAAATTAAAGTAGAACTATAGGCAAAACTTTTTTTTGGATTGGATTATAGTAAGGGAGAGTTAAAACCCCTAGAGTATTTCACCATTTGCAGCCAAACTTCTGAGATTTCCCTTCACTTTCTGCACCACAGCCAAACAGGAAGTGAGAGGAAATCCCTGCTAATTAAGGGAATTATTTGGGGATCCCCAGGCCACCAGAACTGGTACCCCCATTGGAAGATTTCCCCTCTATTACTTTTCTGGGGACAACCCAAAATGTGTGATTTCCTTTTATATTCACTTTCAATGATACTGGTAAACAGGACAAAGAGGGCGAATCTCCTTAAAGTGGTTCTACAGGCAGAAAGTTTATTATCTTAATGCATTCTGTGCAGCAGCCCCCCCCCCCCCATACTTATCCAAGCCCCATCTCCATCCAGCGATGTTGTATGAGAGCCTCGGCTGTCCGGGACTCTCCCTCCTGATTGGCTGAGACACAGCAGCTGGCGCCATTGGCTCCCGCTGCTGTCAAAGGCAGTGAGCCAATAAGGAGAGAGGGGGCAGGGCCGACCTGAATGGACACAGCAGCGGCTTGGCTCAGGTGCCCCCAGAGCAAGCTGCTTGCTCTGGGGACAGGAGGGAGGGGCCAGGAGCACCAGCGAGGGAAAGAAGAGGATCGGCGCTATTCTGTGCAAAACCACTGAGCAGGCAAGATCATTTTTGTTATTTTTAAACAAAAAACAAGAATTTAATATCACTTTAACAGTGGCACAGACAGCAATAAAAACTGACAAGCATTCTAATCATTCTGCGCTCTATACAAAAAAAAAAAAAAATTTGCCTTTAGTTATACTTTAACTTCTAAAGTGAGGTATACTATAAACCTCCTTGCTCTGATTTTTGATATTCCAAATGTTATATTGTTTTGCCGAAAAATGTTTAGCACTCGTCTGAGAATGTTACAAAAAGAATACAAGACCTATCCTCAAGTCCTCAAGTTATTAAAAAAACATACAGCATAGGAAGATATCCTTCCCACAACACAGAGTGTCCTTGGATGACTGGGGCAGAGTGACTGGGCGATAAACCTCCACCTTCCAGGCGAACGGCTTTCCGGAATAATGAATAATGTCACATGATCAGTTCCACCCAACAGCTGCCAAGGATATAATAGGACTTGTAAATTCAAAATGCAAATCCCATTATGTAAAAAGGAGCTAAAAAAAAAAAACATTCACAGATGTAAACGTTCAAACATCAGGTACGTTTTCAAAAATTACAAGTTTATTTTTGCGCAACTTTTGAGAAGTTGAACTTTAATTTTTAAGTGGAACTTTAGTCAGGAAATCCTGCTAGATCACTTCAGGCTGGCCCCTTTTGCAGGTATAGCTATGTAAAAAAAAAACTTAAATAAGTGCCTATACAGTTTAAAATTCAGGAATACACTGTCTCACCCTGCTCTGCACATGCTCAGTTGCCATCTATTTTTAGGCACCATTGAGTTTGTAGAGGCCGATTTGCTGAGCAGAATTAAACCTTCCTATCCTTTACAGACAAGGAAGCCGCTTGTTTGATCTGCAACTGCCATGGTGCTGGACATGTGATCAGTTATGACACCAGCTATTTGATGGTTTGAGGTTGGGTTCACACCATCGCCGCATGCGGCTCCCAGCAGGGGTCCGGCGCGTACTGGTTCACCTTTACAGGTCTGATTTCAGCCTGAATTTGGACCTGAAATGGACCAAAAGACACACAGGGCTCCTGTGCAAATTCACACCAGAGCCACGGCGGAGATGTGTGAACCGGATCCATAGAGAGCCGGTCAAAATCTCCTGCTATTGCAAATTCTGCATCCAATTCGCAATTTTGTGAAACCAACCTGACAGTTTGGTTGAGGATACAAGCAAATGTGAAAGTTAGCAATCTCAGAATGTAACAGTTTTTTGAAACCGTTAAATCGATGGGTTTAGTTATGCTTTATGATTTACTGCTATTCAGGGGCTCTGGCAGCCTCCAGCAAGAAAACACAGTAGCAATGCTAGATGTAATTTACTGCACACATTCATTTTTATCATGTAATTTATGTTCCTTGCTAAAGAACATTATTTTTTTTATCAAGTTGTTATGGGTAAAGTTTCGCTTTGAGAAGTTTCTGATTATTTATGGTCCAATCAAACCTCTATTTTTTGAAAATTATTTTTATTGGAAAGTTTCACTGTGAAGGTACTTAACAGGGCCACTGGGGCATACCCTGGCCAAATGGTGCACATAGCCATGTGCATAACAGCATACAACTCACCATATATCTCAAAACTAAACATATCTAACTAAAACCAAACCAGAACCACATATTCAGCACCCAGTCTTCACATGGTAGGAGAGGGATGAGAAACCTCTGTATTTTAAAGTCTTGTTTAATGTCTGTATGACTTATAGTGCCATTCTGATCTTATGAACTTTATAGAATTCAAGCATTTCTCTAGCAAACCCATGGCTCTACTTTATTGGGCTGACATTTTTGTGTGGTTCTGAGACCTGGTCCTGCCTAAAACTCTCTTGGGTTCTTGCAGCAGAAAGTCCTAAAAAAAAAAAAAAAAGTGCAGTTTAAGGAAGAGACGTGTAACCAATTAGAAGATCTATCAGATGTTTGGAAACTTAGATGTTCCACAATTTATGAAGTTGAAATGACTTCGTAGGACCGGTCATGCCAAGTGCAATGAGAAGACAGGAAAGAAATCAGGTAAAAATTAGGAAACAGTCCCTTGCTAATGAGGAATGGCACAAACACTAGAAGGCGGCGCTGACCTGCACTGTAGCTACAATGGATAGATTCATGGAAGGATAGATGGAGCACTTGCTTTTACATTTCACTCTAGTCATTCTTCCATGAGCTCATGTAAGAATGTGTCTTTTTATATGAGTTAACATAGGAGTGCATTTATAAGGGCTCATGCACACAGAACATTTTTTGTTTTTACTGCCTCTGAACTCTCCTCCATGTTAGCCTATGTATTCATGCACACAAACTGAGGAGTTTGGAGGCATAAGCGCTTATGGGGCAGTAAAAAAAAAAAAAAAAAAAAAAAAAAAAAAAACTGCCTGTGCGTCCTGGAGCAGAGGCTGTAAAAACGCGGCTAAATGCTCTAACAAGTTTTTAACCTCGTTTAGTCACATTTGGCATTTTTACATTTTGTGGAATGTTTTTATTGTAAAAAAACGCTACCTCTCAAAAACATGGAAAAACACGTCTAAAAGGGCGTTTTCAATGCTGCTGCTATTTCCCGACAGCAGCACTGGCATTTTTTTTTTAAATGTCCTGTGTGCATGAGCCCTAAAAATAAATAAATAAACTAAATAAATATTGCAGAGCCGATCATTGCATGTGCACTAAATGGAGATGACGATCATACCAAATAAGTAATTTGCTATGATCAGTTTTTTCCGATTCACTCTATTCTGTAAAAAGAACAACATTTAACCCATAGAGAAAATAGCCTAACATTTGATTTTGCCCCCATTCAAAAGGAATGTTTCACAGGACAATAGCTTTGCATTTTTTTTTTTTTTTTTTTTAATATAAATACACCTCTTAGAAGAGGTTCAAAAGACACATTTTTTTGTATGTAGTTACTGACATTTCCAACTGTTGCCATCAGCAAGAGATGCTACACAAATTGGTGCGTTTCTAAGAAATTCAATGCCATCATGTTGGTAAAATAAGTCAGGAAAGTAACATTTGAGCAGCTGCCAAGTATGGAAAATAAAGAGAAGAGCAATAGAAAGACTCCTAGGACTAGGAGGTCATCAGGATTGCTTTGGAAATTTAGAAATACATTTCCTGAGAGACATCCATGTAGCAGAGAGGAACAGACAGATTTGCCTCTAAGAGATGGCGGCTGGAGGCTTGGGGTAATAGTCGCATTCCTCGACTGCATGGAATAATTCCAATGCGCCTGAAGCCGGTAAGGAGCTGAAGCATCTGACGGATGCCTCTCAGGCCATGTGAGGCTTCTCAGCCTAATCTTTGGCATGGCTTGTCACATGATGGGCAACCCAGTCATGCTCACTCCTAGACAATGCCACCTTCCAGTAGCTGTTAACCCTTATATTCCTGTAATTTAAAAATGAACATTTTATAAAAGTCACAGTATAAAACATGCCAAGATTAAGCATGAGGGTCTCCATTGCTGCGCAACCTCAGTAGGACCTTCTGGTGCACTAAATGTGCTTCATTACAAGTTTTTAGCCTTGAACCTTAACTCAACACTTACCCCGGCCTTCACATGAACCCCATCATAACCCAACTCCTAAAAATAACCTTTCACTTTTAAACTCAGTTATTTCAATAACCCAATTATTCAAAAGGACCTTTGGTCTGGCATCACATTCTGCAATCTTCATCTGATTAATTTAAATTGGGTAACCAGTGGAAAAGGGAGCAGATTGCTGCGTTTAAATGCAGGCTTCCAAAAAAAAAAAAAACAAAACAAAAAAAAAAACAAACCTGCCACGTGAACGAGCAGCGCAAGGCTTCTATCCCTATAATTCAGAGGTCTGCAAACTACAGTCTGCTAGAGGATTTTATCAGGCCCACTGCTGGGTCAGTGGCCTCTCACATGGGTCTTCAGGTCAGTTTGTCGTCTCCCCCCCCCCAACTTTCCCAATCACCCCTTTCTCCAGCACAGCCATCAATGAACTATCATTGGCTGCTAGGACTGATGACGTTCCAACCACCAATCATGTGCTTTCCCCAACATTCACAGGAGGAAAGCACTTTACCCGGACCTGATGGGGACCCTAATGTAAGGAGGCTTTGATGGAGACCCTGATGTACAAGGGACTATAATAGGAACCCTGATGTAAGCGGGGATTCTGATGGGGATACTGATGTAAAGGGGGACCCTGATGGTAGGAGGGACCCTGAAATTTCTTAGCTTTGGTTCACCAACATTCTCTGTTGTTCTTAGGTTTGGAATTCTCCAATACCTGTAGGAGCACACGCTGAACAAAAGCATATTGAAACAAGTAAAAAAAAAAAAAAAAGTTTTCCTACTTTGCTCAACACGCCACTTGTGTGAATGAAGCCTGAATGTTCCATGTGACCCTCACAATCAGTGTTCTTTTATCAGAGGCAGTGAACAGACTCCTCATAGACAGACATCACTGCACCGTGTGAATGTGCTTTTGTTTCACACTGTTCTGCTGACTCGGCACTCTGCTTATCAGACAACACAGAGGACTGAATGTAGGAAGAAGTCTAATCTGAGCGATCTCCCTGACTGTCCTCTGAGGACAGGACCGAAAACTGCAGGATGTCAACTGTGCAGGACTGACATAAATGTTATTGAAATAAAAATGTGTCCAGTACTGCAACTAAAATATGATGTACACAGGAGACAGATCAACATCTGGGCCTCAGATCTGTCTATACCAGTGATGGTCAACGTTTCTGAACACCCCCCCCCCCCCCCCCACACACACACATATCAATATATAGTGAATGTACCGCTACCAGAGACTGCAGACACACGCTGCAGGAGAGGGCCAGAGACTGCAGACACGCTGCAGGAGAGGGCCAGAGACTGCAGACACGCTACAGGAGAGGGCCAGAGACTGCAGACACGCTACAGGAGAGGGCCAGAGACTGCAGACACGCTACAGGAGAGGGCCAGAGACTGCAGACACGCTACAGGAGAGGGCCAGAGACTGCAGACACGCTACAGGAGAGGGCCAGAGACTGCAGACACGCTACAGGAGAGGGCCAGAGACTGCAGACACGCTACAGGAGAGGGCCAGAGACTGCAGACACGCTACAGGAGAGGGCCAGAGACTGCAGACACGCTACAGGAGAGGGCCAGAGACTGCAGACACGCTACAGGAGAGGGCCAGAGACTGCAGACACGCTACAGGAGAGGGCCAGAGACTGCAGACACGCTACAGGAGAGGGCCAGAGACTGCAGACACGCTACAGGAGAGGGCCAGAGACTGCAGACACGCTACAGGAGAGGGCCAGAGACTGCAGACATACTACAGGAGAAGGCCAGAGACTGCAGACATACTACAGGAGAAGGCCAGAGACTGCAGACACGCTGCAGGAGAGGGCCAGAGACTGCAGGCTGTAGATTAAGGTCATCTGTGATCATCAGAAGTTGCTCCCACATTGGACTCGCCCAGACAGTAGCAGGCGTCTTATCTGCTGCAAAAATACACAGATGGTTCCTTCCCAAATGTAACTGGCCGAGGTCAGCCGCCCAGCTGTGCGATTACCAATATCGAATGATGTTCAAATGACACCGCGGCTAAGATTGATCATCAACCAGAGATAGGGGGCTCAACTATATTCAGTGACATTTTATGTGAAAAGGTTTCCTGCTAAAGTAAAGTGACAATTTTTTTCCAATTCTTAAAGTAAAGTATGCTAATTCCCCCCCCCCCCCCCCTTAACATGGTAAAAAAAAAATCCTGATTAAAAGAATTTCATTGCCTGCCTCATTTTAGACCCAGTGATGACATCATTGAGTCTCTGTGCTCCACTATGCAATGCAGGCAGATCATGGCTGGTGGTAGGAACCAGCAGGGGGCTGTACATAGCTTCCTGAAAACATCACAACACCCTGCCTTAATACTCCTCAGCCCTGATGCAAGCAGCAGGAAGAGATATGCAAATATCAAAATGCCTTGATAGGTGGGTGTCCGTCGGGTGGAGTGGGAATTGCGATCCTAGGCAAGCTGTATTTGCATGATAACACCTACATGTGATACAGAGTTGAAAACCTAATGAATGAAAGAGGTGGGCCAGGGACAGGACTAGATGATGCTGGACGTCCTCCAGCCAAGAAATTAGGCAGGCTCTGACTTTCTGTAGCTTCTTAAGCACATTGTGAGGAGCTCACAGTGTGCGGTGAAATCTGAGTAAGCCATTTCAGTCCAGGAGAGGAGCCGGTACAACTCAGCAAGACTGAAGGGAAGACCTGAGTTCAGATTTAAGTCACAGCTTCTTTTTTGGCAGGTCTCAATGAAAATATGATTTTTTATTTTTTTTTAATACTATCCAACTACAAAGTCTGTACATTTCTATTTAGATTTTCTACAAATCTCTATAGCCGGTCTGACCTGTAATTGATGTCACAACTCCCGCTATGCTGCACAATGTAAAGGTCTCCGCTATCACATTTCTGGCAGTTTTGTAATGCAAATATATCCTCGGCAGTAACTTGGCGCGTTCTTCCTTCTCGGTGACCTACATCTGTATAGAGATCTGGGTTCTGCAGATTGTTCGTGGCGCACCTGAAACCCTCAAACCTGACCTCGTCGCCCCAACAGCCAATCCTTCCTACTAGACATGGCAACAATGGGTGGAGCCCATAGCGGGAGCATCCAAAATCTGGTTGACAAAAATAATTATTATAAATCTGACCTCCCGCCTTCCCTTCAGTCTTGCACAACTGTACCGGCTCCTCTCCTGGCCTGAAATTACATATTTTGATTTCACCGCACACTGTGAGCTTCTCACAATGTGCATTAGAATCTGCAGCAAGTCAGATAGAGCCCCGCCTCATTTCCTACATCCCGTATCCACTCTTTCCTCCCACAACCTGACTGCCCCGCCCCTTTAATTTACTGGATTTCAGATCTTGCAATAATATAGGCTCATCACCACATGTGGGAGTTACTCATGCAAATACAGCCTGCCTGGTTACACCCACCTCCAGATTGACCCGCCCATTAAAAAAGGTATTTTGACATTTATAAAACTCCTCCCACTGTTTACATCAGAACTGAGGGCTCGAGAGGAGTACTGAGGCTGTGAGGTTCTCAGGAAGCCATGTACAGCCCCTCCCACCAGCCATGGTCTGCCGATGTTTCGTCACATATGGCGACCCATCACATTTGGCTACCCGCTGGACTGCGCACGCGCGACGCCGCCATATACGTTTCAACACTGTAGCGATCTGCGCTTGCGCAGAATTTTGTGGCCACACCCCTGAGTCCAGGTTCAAGCCCCACCATCCAAGTGGACATAGAGTTAGATTATAATTATGCTGAGCGAAGCGAGGCCGTGCCCAAAACGTGGCGAGCAAAGCGAGCCTGCGAGGGGCCCTGTGGTAAAGTGGTGTCTTACCAGGGGCGGACTGATAACTCATGGGGCCCCGGGCAATAGGAGATTATGGGGCCACACAGTATACAATCACACAGTATACACATACATGTTTACACAGTATACACAGACAGATGTAAAAAAAAAAAAAAAAAAACAAACAGATTTATACATACTGTCCCTGGTTTTACTGAGGCTGGCAACCCTGATGGGGCCCCTTAGTGGCCCAGGGCCCTCGGGCAGTGCCCGAGTCGCTCAATGGTCAGTCCGCCCCTGTGTCTTACAACAGTGTTGGAACGTATATGCGCACTCCAGCGGGTAGCCAAATGTGATGGGTCGCCATATGTGACGAAATACCTGCATTGCATAGAGAAGCACAGAGACCCAGTGATGACCTCATTGGGACGAATATAAAAAAAGGAATTTAATTGATAAGGAAAGACTTTATTTAAAAATCAGAACACCCTGGCTGCATCTTAGTGGTCACAGATCCATTGCAATTCAGGAGATAAAGACACCGACACCTAAATCAGTTGATGCCTGGGTTTACACTTGTGCGTCACAGACATTGCATGCGATTCGCACTTCATATGCAATGTCTGTGCGGTGTGATTTTAGCCATACATTTTGTATGGCTCAAATCGCATCAGCGCGAATATGGGTGCAGGACCTTTTTTTTCCCCCGCTCCTGAATTGCATCGCATTGGCGTTCACACCCATAGGATGCGATTCTGGCGTTTTGCAATCTGTTTCGGGATGTCATTAATCTAACACCTGCAGCAGATCGCATGGATGCCGTGAGATTGCAGTGCAGTAAACACACACAGGATTCGCTTTGTTTTCCGCATCAGTGTGAACCAGGGCTAAAAAGGTGAAACAGCTGGGCACTGAAGATGGGTGAAGGGAAGAGGAGATTGGTGGGGGTGATCACCTGTATGCAGCTCTGACAGTGTCATATTACATGTGCTCGTGAAGGTCCGACCTGAAGCCGCTCTAACTGAAGTTTTTCGCTCTCCTGACTGCGGTTACTTTTGGAATGCTAACAAGCAATTTGTTATAATTTGTACTTTGGTTGAAGAGAACCGCGAGGCTCCAGGATTTAGATAAACATTCGCTGGGAGTCTGAGCAGACGCGCGACTAAAGCACCGGCGCAGACAGAAAACAGGTTGCTTTAGGTACAAAGCCAGCCCGAGAGCTCAGGATTTGTCTGTAATCCTCTTAGGGTGAGATTTTCTGATGAGGCAAGCAGTGAATTTATCATGTTAATTCCAGTCGAGGTGTTCAACTCTTGTGACGGCTGCTGGCAGAGCAAGCGGCAGCAGCGAGAGGTCAGGGGAGAGGGAGGGCGAGCAGAAAGCAGCGGTCGGAGCGCGCACGCTCGTGCTTTGCAGCACCCTGGGAATAATTGTATAATTCTTCCAAAACTAATAAGTGCTGGAAAAAGCACTTAATACCTCTCGCCTTTAAAAGGGAGAGTTCACTTTGGAGTGTAGGAGACGGTCCTCGGGACGGCGTCTGGCTCTTTTCATTTAAAGAGAACTCGTCACAAGCGGGATAATGCAACAAATACCCCCTTAACCACTTACAGACCGGAAGATTTTCCCCTTAACAACCAGGCCATTTTTTTGTGATATGGCACCGCGTCGCTTTTACTGACAATTGCGCAGTCATGCCACATTATACCCAATCAAAATTTACATCCTTCCCCCCCACAAATAGAGCATTCTTTTGGTTTTTGATCACCTCTGGTTTTTATTTTTTGCACTATAAAAACTAAAAAAATTTTTTAAAAAAAATTAAATTTTTTTTACTATAATAAATATCCCAAAAAAATAAATATAGTAAAAACAAAAATTTCTTCATCAGTTTAGGCAAATATGTATTCTTCTACTTTTGTTTAACGAAAAATATCGCAATAAGTGTATGTCAATTGGTTTGCCCATAAGTTATAGCGTCTACAAAATAGGGGATATAGTTATGGTATTTGTTGTTTTTTTTAACTAGTAATGGCGGTGAACTGCAATTTTTAACAGGACTGCAACACTGCGGCGGACAGAGCGGACACCTGACACTTTTTTGGGACCACTGACATTTATATAGCGATCAGGAGATAAAAATAGCCACTGATTACTGCATAAATGTCACTGGCAGGGAAGGGGTTAACACTAGGGGGCGATCAAGGGGTTAAGTGTGTTCCCTGGGAGTGTTTCTAACTGTATGGGGTCTGGGCTGACAGACAGACAGAGAGATCGCTGTTCCTAATCACTAGGAACAGCAGATCTCTCGCCAACTCCCCTGTCAGAACGGGGATCTCTCTGTTTACATTGACAGATCCCCATTCTGGCTCTCGTTCCCATGATCGTGGGTGGCCATCGCGGCCGCAGGCTACGTGCACTGGGTCCCCCGCCGTACAGCAGGCACGCCTCCGGCGGCACGCGCGCCAGCTACAGTTCCTTCAAGGAGCCGACGTACCCCTACGGTGATTTGAGGGAACGTGCTGACCTATCGCTGTATAACGACGGTGGCTGGTCAGCAAGTGGTTAATACTCATGCTTAGTGTATTCTAGTAAAGATATCTTGTATGCCAAGGTCCGTTTAGTAATTTTGCAGCATTGTTTCCTTACTTTTGTAAGTCTCAGCAGACCGCAGCCATCAATTGTGTGGGCATCTGAAGCTAGAGTGCATCTCTTCCTGTATTCCGTGCATGCCGAGTACCCAGATTGCACTTGCCGCTCTCATGCATGAGCAGTGCAAGCCGTATAATAGCTTACTATGACCCAGTGATGTCCATTGCCTCCCAGGATTGAAGACATATCACAGGAGACAATACAAAAGCAGTGCCAACAGTGCCCACCGGTACCGCCTATCAGTGCAGGAAAAAAAAAAATTCCTGTTTGCAAAATTGTATAACAAACTATGAAAAAAACCTCTAATTCGGTCTTTTTGACATTTTTTTTTTTGCTAAACAAAAACACCCCAGTGGTGATTATTTAAATACCACCAAAAGAAAGCTATTTGTGTGAAAGAAAAAAAAAAAAAGAAAAAAAAAAAAAAAAATGATTTCATTTGGGTAAATTGTTGCATGACTGCACAATTGTCAAAGTGCGACAGTGCTAAAAGCTGAAATTTGGCCTGGGCAAGAAGGGGGAAAAGTGTCCAGTAGGCAAGTGATTAAAGAGGAGGAAAATCAGCAGCTACAAATACTGTAGCTGCTGACATATTTGGACACTTACCTGTCCAAGGAGGCGGCAATGTCGGTACCCCAGCCGATTTTCAGATCGAGCGCTGCCGTCGTCATTCATCGTAAGGGAAACCAGCAGTGAAGCTTTTCGACTTCACAGCAGGTGCGCTTTCTAACTGGCCCGACGGCGGAAGGAAGGAGGAGGGGGACCGAACTTCCGAGGGACAGCGCTGCGGCCCAGTCTCCTGGAAGTGGGGAACGGGTACCTGTCAAAAACCTGTTAACAGATAATTGGAAGTTCCACTGTTGGGTGGAACTCCGCTTTAAGACCTGTCAACATACATTAGTTGAAAAACTAACAAAAAAAAAAAAAAGGAGGTTGCTGATTAATGAGAGTCATGTGACCACGTGACTTTGCAGCTCTACATTATTATTATACAGGATTTATATAGCACCAACAGTTTGCGCAGCTCTTTACAAGATGAGGGCAGACAGTACAATTACAATAAAAAAAAAAAATCCTCCATGCAATTGTCAGCTCACCTCTGCCCAGCTGTACGAAGCCCAGGATGATGATCAGACACAGGGCCAACAGCTTCGCCGCTGCAAATGCGTCCTGAACACGCGTCGCCGCTTTAACACTGTAGCAGTTGATCGCAGTCAGCAGCACTAAAAGAGAAAACAAAAACCAAAGTGCAATAAGTAATGGCGCTCACTGACAACCTGATTTATATAAACATTACACAACAGCCGCAGTCCAACCGATCTCATTCCTGGAATGTTACAATGACAGATATTATGTAACAGATGAATTACATTTTTACTTTTGTGACTCAGATCAGTCTAGAAACGGCTACAATTCACTGCAATGACTGCAGAGTGAGATCACTGTCAGGTCCAATCAGCTAACAGGGTTTTTGTTTTTACAAATGATACGTTGTACAGCAACATTCCCATCTCACACTGAAATTCCATCAAATATCAAAGAACCAAAAACTACTATTTTTTTTTTAGATCTGCCATTTGCTGTTCTCCCCTTCTGTGCACTGAAACTACAACAGAGCGACAGCTGGATCTTTACCACTATGAACTGATGAACAGGTGTTGTATCATGTCACCTTGATATCAGGCTGAACTCCAGGCACAAGAACTTCATATACAGTATCTCACAAAAGTGAGTACACCCCTCAGATTTTTGTAAATATTTTATTTTATCTTTTCATGTGACAACACTGAAGAAATGACACTTTGCTACAATGTAAAGCAGTGAGTGTACAGCTTGTATAACAGTGTAAATTTGCTGTCCCCTCAAAATAACTCAACACACAGCCATTAATGTCTAAACTGCTGGCAACAAAAGTGAGTACACCCCTAAGTGAAAATGTCCAAATTGGGCCCAAAGTGTCAATATTTTGTGTGGCCACCATTATTTTCCAGCACTACCTTAACCCTCTTGGGCATGGAGATCACCAGAGCTTCACAGATTGCCACTGGAGTCCTCTTCCACTCCTCCATGATGACATCACAGAGCTGGTGAATGTTAGAGACCTTGCGCTCCTCCACCTTCTGTTTGAGGATGCCCCACAGATGCTCAATAGGGTTTAGGTCTGGAGACATGCTTGGCCAGTCCATCACCTTTACCCTCAGCTTCTTTAGCAAGGCAGTGGTCAACTTGGAGGTGTGTTTGGGGTTGTTATGTTGGAATACTCCCCTGCGGCCCAGGGAAGGGGATCATGCTCTGCTTCACTATGTCACAGTACATGTTGGCATTCATGGTTCCCTCAATGAACTGTAGCTCCCCAGTGCCCCAGACCATGACACTCCCACCACCATGCCTAACTGTAGGCAAGACACACTTGTCTTTGTACTCCTCACCTGGTTGCCGCCACACATGCTTGACACCATCTGGACCAAATAAGTTTAACTTAGTCTCAGACCACAGGACATGGTTCCAGTAATCCATGTCCTTAGTCTGCTTGTCTTCAGGAAAATGTTTGCAGGCTTTGTGCATCATCTATAGAAGAGGCTTCCTTCTGGGAGGACAGCCATACAGACCAATTTGATGCAGTGTGCGGCGTATGGTCTGACCACTGACAGGCTGACCCCCCCACCCTTTCAACCTCTGCAGTAATGCTGGCAGCACTCATACGTCTATTTTCCAAAGACAACCTCTGGATATGACGCTGAGCACGTGCACTCAACTTTTGGTCAACCATGTGGAAGCCTGTTCTGCGTGGAACCACTGTATGATCTTGGCCAGCGTGCTGCAGCTCAGTTTCAGGGTCTTGGCAATCTTCCTATAGCCTAGGCCATCTTTATGTAAAGCAACAATTTTTTTTCAGATCCTCAGAGTGCTCTTTGCCATGAGGTGCCATGTTGAACTTCCAGTGACCAGTATAAGAGAGTGAGAGCGATAACACCAAATTTAACACACCTGCTCCCCATTCACACCCAAGACCTTGTAACACAAACGAGTCACATGACACTCGGGAGGGAAAATGGCCAATTGGGCCCAATTTGGACATTTTCACTCAGGTATGTACTCACTTTTGTTGCCAGCGGTTTAGACATTAATGGCTGTGTGTTGAGTTATTTTGAGGGGACAGCAAATTTACACTGTTATACAAGCTGTACACTCACTACTTTACATTGTAGCAAAGTGTCATTTCTTCAGTGTTGTCACATGAAAAGATAAAATAAAATATTTACAAAAATGTGAGGGGTGTACTCACTTTTGTGAGATACTTTATGTCTTACTATTCAGTGTTTATTTTGGTCGCTGGATCAACCATTTTGGGGCCCTTTCCTCTTTGCACTTCAATTTTTCTCTGTCTGGAAAATGCCCCAACTATAAAATGGGCACAAATCTTATTTTACATTAAAATACAAAACATCTCCTAATCTGATAATTTCCACGAGTACATCCACGATTACTGAAGTCTAACATACCTAAACCAATTTTAAATACACTATGCCATTTCCATGCAGAGGCTCTTTAAACCCCCTCTGCGGCCTCTGTAGCCCTGGGAATGGTGCCACCACGCAGCACCCCCTTACGGGGCCCCAGGCTGCCATTCTTTGATCAGTTCAGTTCAGGCTGCCATTCTTTGATCAGATCAGTTCAGTCACAGCCCAACAAAGGTTAGATTGTGTCCCTTGCCAGGTATGCCAGTCTTTTACTGCTGTGCCAATTAGCACTGAACACAATGTGGAAGAAGAAATGAAATCCCTAGGATGAAGGGCTCCAAATTCACTGAAGCAGCATAACAGAGGCACAAGGAAAAGCCCACTCCGCACCTAAAGGATGCCACCTGTTCGCAATCAACCAACGGGCTTTTGGAAAAGTGACAACTTTGTACCATGGATAAAGATGGAGGTAAAAATTTGGAAGGCTTAAAAAGGAAAAAATGAAAGAAGAAAAAAAAAAAAAAAAAAAAAAGTTAAATGGCATGAATAACCAATACACCATTTTATTATATTCCTTTCCTCAACAAAAATCTTTATAGATCAAACCATACCCAGAATGAGGATCTACCCTCTGATGGTTTTTAAATATACAGCCTGCTATTCAGTCACACCCCTGAGCTTCTCAACTACACCCCTGAGCTGCTTAAACCGAGTGATATTACAACTCTGAGGGAGTTAGACGTGTCTGGGAGCAGAAAAAAGGAAAATGGAAAGCTCATTTCAGGTAGGGATATTTTTGCATAGTTACATTGGTACAGCTTAGATCAGGGGTCTCAAACTGGTGGCCCTCCAGCTGTTGCAGAACTACAATTCCCATGAGGCATTGCAAGGCTGAAAGTTACAAGCATGACTCCCATAGGCAGAGGCATGATGGGACTGGTAGTTCGGCAACAGCTGGAGGGCCGCCAGTTTGAGACCCCTGGCTTAGATCAATGTAACTATGTGCCATACCTGGCCACTCCCAGTGAAAGCAGGATATCACTGTAGTAGACATCGCTATTACAGTGATTGCCGCTGTCCTATGGGTCCTGTGCTGAGCGTCTGTTTTGCTCCCTCGGGATGGGTGCCATTCAGAGAATGCTTTGCATTTTCGCAAGCATACCCTAATTGGATGAGGTGAAAATCATTATGCCATCAGCCCACCTCTACACCCCACTTTAGATAATACTTTGCATTTATTTAAAAAAAAAAAAAAAATAAAAAAAAAATAAAAAGTAGTCCCTGAATGATGCCAAAGCTGAGTCAGCGATTTCCTGTGTTTATGCATCAGGGGATCCGCTTAGTGTAGGACCAGAGGACTGCGGCAAGGTAGTGATGCTTTCTACAAGGATTTCTGGCTTTCATAGAAATTGTAAAGGGGAGATGAGAGGGTGTATCTCCCCTGTGGAAACACACACAGCAATAGGACTTTTTACCCTCCTCTCTCCATCCAAAGCTTAAAAACAAAAAACAAAAACAAAAACAAAAACAAAAAAAAAAACACACACACACACACACACACCTTTTGCCCCCTTATATACACTTCCAATTACATCGAACAAACATGCATGGAGTATGGAGGGGAGAGATGGTGGAATATTTTGCCCAGAAGCAATTTTTTTACATACTCTACAGCATTCTATATCCTGGATGAGTCACAGAGCTGGTATTAAAGTTTTGGCGTGTTCTCAACCTCCGTATAAAGAGAGAGTGTCAGGGGCCTCCAAAACACGAGGAAGGAAGGACTTGTGTAACGTGTGTCACTGACACATAACCCCAGAGAGTTTACTGGAAGAGCTGACTCAGCATGATATTTACTATAAGAAGTCTTTTATCAACCATCAGACCCCTCCCCGGAACCCCGCCCCGATAATTCTACTAGTAATAGTCTGCGAGAGTCAAAGCTGAGTTATTACACAGACAGGGAGGACAGACACACTTACTGCCGGGAACTAAGAGTCTATTGAGGCAGTATGACTGAATGTGACAGTATGAAGAAACTTTTCAATGGCAACAAAGTGTTGTTGCTCTGGGACGCCAAGTGCCAGTGTGCCATTGCTCTGAGCCCCCCCCCCCCCCCCCCCAAAGTGCCAGTGTGTCATTGTTCTGAGACCCCCAAGTGCCAGTGTGCCATTGCTCGGAGCCCCCCCCCCCCCCAAGTGCCAATGTGTCATTGTTCTGAGACCCCCAAGTGCCAGTGTTCTGGGACCACCAAGTGCCAGTGTGTCATTGCTCTGGGACCACCAAGTGCCAGTGTTCTGGGACCACCAAGTGCCATTCCTCTAGAGATCACCAAGTGCCAGTGTGCCATTCCTCTGGGGACCCCACGTGTAAATCTTCTGGAACCCCCAACTGTCATTGTTCTGAACTTCCAAATGTCAGTGTGTCATTTTTTTTTTGGCTAACACAAGTACCCAAATTACTCACTTCCCTATATGATGCACCTCATCTTCCAGATCTTGGAAACGTCAAGTAGACACCCAGTGCCCCTTCACATGGTCCTGTTTGGCACATTTGCCCAGCAGCACATTGTGGGGATTCCAATCCATGGGAATATTACATATACATAAAAATCTGCTGAATGTAGCTACAGGGGAATCATAAGCCATATTGCAGGACAGTGTAGTATACCACCATATTATAAGCACATAAAGCAGTCCTGCTCACACAGACTCTACAGATGCTGCAAACAGTGGGAATAAGCCCCCGTCTGTCTCTGCTCGATGTCCTGCTGGGCTATTCCGGTCCGTGTTTTTCATGGTCACAAGACCAGCCGCATTATGACATGATCAGGGCCCCAGGCAGGATCAGTTCCTCAAGAACAGCTTGTTTTTCTATCCAGCGGGGTTACCATAATACAAAACATTTGAATAAACTGTTGCGATCTGCAGCCCAGCCAGACGGGAGCTGTGCGGAATAACCAACACTGGGGATGAGAATTGCAGACATTTCAGTTACTGAGTTCTTCCCCTGACCCGGCATAGCAGGCCATACACAGGTCACTGGGCTTCCCAACTTCTGATGGAGATCAAAGCCGTGTTATTACTACAAGTCCCCAACTACAACCCGCACAGCCAGCTCCCGACTCCCTGACATGTACCAGCCAGAGTGTCGGACTCTGAATTGTAGCATTAACTCCAGATAACTGGAAAACTGTTCCTTTACAGCTAAAGTTTAACCAGCTTATATTTTGCCATCCCTGCCGACCCCACCATCAACATACCAATGACATTTCAAATAAAATAAAAAAAAAAAAAAACACCCCATACACCACCTAGGATATTAATGGGGATAAAAAAGGAAAAATTTGTAAAACCGGTGCCACTCAGATTTTGGTGATCTGAGTGGCAGCGGTTTTACAAATATTTCCTTTTTATTCCCATTAATATTCTAGGTGCTCTGTTTATTTTAGTGTTAAAAATTATATATAATTGTAATGTAAATATTGTGTAATACAGTTGTGCTCATAAGTTTATGATACCCCGACAGAATTTGTGAATTCTTGACCATTTTTCAGAGAATATGAACGATACACAAACTTTTCACTCATGGTTAGTGTTTGGCTGAAGCCATTTATCAAATGTGTTTACGCTTTTTAAATCATAATGGCAACAGAAACTACCCAAATGACCCTGATCAAAAAAGTTTACATACCCCAGTTCTTAATACCGTGTATTGCCCCCTTTAACATCAATGACAGCTTGAAGTCTTTTGTGGATGAGGCTCTTTATCTTCTCAGATGGTAAAGCTGCCCATTCCTCTTGGCAAAAATCCTCTAGTTCCTTCTTGGGCTGTCTTGCATGAACTGCACATCTGAGATCTCCCCAGAGTGGCTCAATGATATTGAGGTCAAGAGACTGAGATGGCCACTCCAGAACCTTCACTTTATTCTGCTGTAGCCAATGACAGGTCTACTTGGCCTTGTGTTTTGGATCATTGTCATGTCGGAATGTCCAAGTACGTCCCATGCGCAGCTTCCTGGCTGATGAATGCAAAATGTTCCTCCAGTAGTTTTTGATAAAATACTGCATTCATCTTGCTATCAATTTTGACCACATATCCTGAGCCTTTGTAGCTCACACATCCCATCAACATCAGTGATCCACCTCCATGTTTCACAGTAGGAATGGTGTACCTTTCATCATAGGCGTTGTTGACTCCTCTCCAAATGTAGCGTTTATGGTTGTTGTCAAAAAGTTCAATTTTGGACTCATCACTCCAAATGATTTTGTGCCAGAAGGTTTGAGGCTTGTCTGTGCTGTTTGGCGTATTGTAAGCGGGATACAATGTGGCATTTGCGTAGTAATGGCTTTTTTCTGGCAACTCGACCATGCAGCCCATCTTTTTTCAAGTGCCTCCTTATTGTGCATCTTGAAACATCTACACCACATGTTTTCAGAGAGTCCTGTATTTCACCTGAAGTTATTTGTGGGTTTTTCTTTGCATCCCGAACAATTTTCCTGGCAGTTGTGGCTGAAATTTTAGTTGGTCTACCTGACCGTGGTTTGGTTTCAACAGAACCCCTTATTTTCCACTTCTTGATTAGAGTTTGAACACTGCTGATTGGCATTCTCAATTCCTTGGATATCT
Source organism: Lithobates septentrionalis (assembly GCA_037952835.1). Lineage (NCBI taxonomy): Eukaryota > Metazoa > Chordata > Amphibia > Anura > Ranidae > Lithobates > Lithobates septentrionalis. The sequence continues at coordinate 145,567 of JBBDGP010003119.1, read as the reverse complement.
TTTTATATCCCGTTCCTGTTTTATACAGTTCAACTACCTTTTCCCACAGATCCTTTGACAATTCTTTTACCTTCCCCATGACTCAGAATCCAGAAACGTCAGTGCAGCACTGGATGAAAGATGCAAGAGTCTGTCAAGAGTCCACACACACACACACACACACTCTAAAAGCAAACAGATCACAGTTGAGGATGGTTACCTTTAATAGCCATTCAAACCACTTTGTGTCAACTTGTGTGCATATTATCAGGCCAAAATCATCAGGGTATGTAAACTTTTGATCAGGGTCATTTGGGCAGTTTCTGTTGTAAACACAGTTGATTGATAATAAATGGCTTCAGCCCAACACCAACCATGAATGAAAAGTTTGTGTTATCATCCATATTCTCTGAAAAATGGCCAAGAAATCATAAATTCTGCCAGGGTATGTAAACTTATGAGCACAACTAAATGCAAAAATAAATGTCCAATCAAAAAAAAAAAAAAAAAAAAAAAAAAAAAAAAAAAATAGTTAATTTGTGCTCCCAGGAAACCACTAAGGCTGGGTTCACACTGCCGTGCAGGTTTCACACTCCTGTGCGGAGTAGATCACCGCAGGGGTCCGGTGTGTCTCCGTTCACCATTTCAGGTCTGATTTCGGACCCGAAACGGACCTCAAGATGTACAGGACTCCTGTGCAATTCACTCCACAGCCGTCCTGGAGCTGTGTGATCCAGCTCCATCAAGAGCCAGTCACAGCCTCCTGACATACAAATTGGATGCGGAGAAAAACCGCATCAGATTCACAATAGTGTGAACCCAGCCGGATAGTCTTCTTAAAAGTATTGATCAAATCACTGTATGTGACAGTACGAATCCTTCACTATCCACACTATACTGACTCACCAGAAAGAATGCCTGGTCACATAAACCAGCTACTGCACTCCACAATAGACCCAAATAGGGATGCACCGAAATTTCGGCCACCAAAACATATCGGCCGAAAATGGCCTTTTCGGCAATTTGCCGAAAGAGAATTCTTGACTATAATGGTGCCGAAAATGGCGCCCCTGGTGCCACCCAGTACAGGGGTGTTGTTCTGGAGCGCCCCGCGTCCAGTCCTCTCCTCCCTCTTCCCCTCCCTCCGACAAGGAGGCTGAAAGCAAAACAGTGCTCTATGGAGGAAAGCTGTCAGCACACCGCGATAAGGAGCGGCTTGTAGATATATTCAGTGTGCAGCGTCGCGGGGGGTTAAGAGTGCAGGACTTGTTGTTTGACATGCTGTTAGAAACAGTGAGCCATTACCGTAAGCTTCATCGAGCGGGCTCACTGTGAGCCCACTCGATGAAGCTTACGGTAACGGCTCACTGTTTCTAACAGCATGTCAAACAACAAGTCCTGCACTCTTAACCCCCCGCAGCGCTGCACACTGATAATGCTCCTCCCGCTGATTATACCGACAAGCTGCTCCTTTAAACGCAGTGTGCCGACAGCTTTCCTTCATAGATAGAGCACTGTTCTTGGTTTTGTTAACACTGCCCTGTCCCGATCCTGTCTGACATACTAAGGCAGGCTGCATGATGGGCACTGGTAAGCTGCTGGGCACTGGTAAGACAGGCAGGCTGCATGATGGGCACTGGTAGGCTGCTGGGCACTGGTGAGGCTGCATTTGATGGACACTGGTGAGGCTGCATTGATCTCCTGTACCACGTCTGCAGTCTGACCATCTCCTGTACCACGATAATAAATTGGGAGTCTGCGCTTAGGATTTTGGAAGGGCTGCTGCCTCCCCTTAATTAATTCCTAATTAGGAGTTAATTGGAAGTATTAGAAAAGGAAAATGGGGAATTGGCGCTGCCCTATTTTTCAATAGAAATTTAATTATAGATCACCAAACCTTATAAACTTGTAAAATAGTGTATAAAACAAAAAAGGTAATTTTATAGGTAACTTTACCCCTTCGTTTGTGCCAAAATATATAAATACATAAAAAAGTGTTTCTTTAAAGTGAACGTGCTAATCCTCTGTGTTGCATAAATTATTATCACAATGTGTGGGTTTGATTTAAGTTTGCTCCACCTCTGTTACAACATATCAACTTTGTTAAAAATTGTCATTCAGTAGCCTCCTATAGTATTAGTGACACAAAATTAGGGGCTAACAGTAACCGTGTGAGGGTCCCCTTATATCCCTTTTAAATATGGTAACAAAAGTGCACTGTGCATGAAGTGATACAAAGGTGCATTAAACTATAAATACTAAAATACATATAGATTAAATTCATATATAAAAATCCATAAAGACATAAGTCCAAACCATTAGTATTCATATAAAAAGTAAATATACATCTGTGGGAATGAAAGTCCCTGAAATAAACCCAAACAGAGTAAAAAAAGTCTTAATATTAAAGGAAAGGATGTTTAGAAACGTCAGGATCGGTTAACATGCATTCACAAATGTCCAAGGGGTGGTAATAGGTGACTTCTGTGCGTATAGAAGCTGGTGACTCCAAGTGCTCCCCCCCCGTGCTCCCCCACCCTCTAGGGGGTATTAGGCAAGAGAGTGGGTGCCTCAGGATGACTGCCTCTGATGGATGTCCCTCTACCGCTCTACTGCTTCATGGGTTCCTTCTTGTGTACTGATAGTAAGGATCCCCTTCTCCTGGTCCGAGTCCGGGTGTTTCCACTATTTTCCACCTCCGTGCTGTTAAATCCTCCCGCAAAGAAAACAGACAGGGGGCTTGTATAGTGAAGTACGTCCGATTTATTCACAAGTTAAAAAGTTTAAAAACAAAACTGCCGCTGGATGCAAGAGATGGGATCGGGAATCGAATCCGAGCGTGCGTCCCACCGATTCCCGATCCCATCTCTTGCATCCAGCGGCGGTTGTTTTGTTTTTAAACTTTTTAACTTGTGAATAAATCGGACGTACTTCACTATACAAGCCCCCTGTCTGTTTTCTTTGCGGGAGGATTTAACAGCACGGAGGTGGAAAATAGTGGAAACACCCGGACTCGGACCAGGAGAAGGGGATCCTTACTATCAGTACACAAGAAGGAACCCATGAAGCAGTAGAGCGGTAGAGGGACATCCATCAGAGGCAGTCATCCTGAGGCACCCACTCTCTTGCCTAATACCCCCTAGAGGGTGACGGATTCTGGTGAGTGGGGGAGCACGGGGGGGGAGCACTTGGAGTCACCAGCTTCTATACGCACAGAAGTCACCTATTACCACCCCTTGGACATTTGTGAATGCATGTTAACCGATCCTGACGTTTCTAAACATCCTTTCCTTTAATATTAAGACTTTTTTACCCTGTTTGGGTTTATTTCAGGGACTTTCATTCCCACAGATGTATATTTACTTTTTATATGAATACTAATGGTTTGGACTTATGTCTTTATGGATTTTTATATATGAATTTAATCTATATGTATTAAAGTATTTATAGTTTAATGCACCTTTGTATCACTTCATGCACAGTGCACTTTTGTTACCGTATTTAAAAGGGATATAAGGGGACCCTCACACGGTTACTGTTAGCCCCTAATTTTGTGTCACTAATACTATAGGAGGCTACTGAATGACAATTTTTAACAAAGTTGATATGTTGTAACAGAGGTGGAGCAAATTTAAATCAAACCCACACATTGTGATAATTATTTATGCAACACAGAGGATTAGCACGTTCACTTTAAAGAAACACTTTATGTATTTATATATTTTGGCACAAACGAAGGGGTAAAGTTACCTATAAAATTACCTTTTTTGTTTTATACACTATTTTACAAGTTTATAAGGTTTGGTGATCTATAATTAAATTTCTATTGAAAAATAGGGCAGCGCCAATTCCCCATTTTCCTCTTCTAATATCTCCTGTACCACGTCTGCAGTCTGACCATCTCCTGTACCATATCTGCTAGAGGTGCACCGCATGGAAATTTTGCTAATACTATTAGCAATGTGTTATATAAACATGTATAGGTTTCATTTAAAATATAAAAATACATTGTTTTTGAAACAGTCATTTTTGGTTTCTGTCAGTTTCGGTATCGGTTTTTGGCCTAGTGCATTTTTCATTTTTCGGTATCGGTTTCGGCACCAAAAAACCCATTCGGTGCACCCCTAGACCGAAAGGGGTTAATTGCCACAATCCTGGTTGCCAAGATGGTCTCTCGCATTTGAGCCCGCTCAAGCAAGTCCCAGCCACACATGGATACAAGATAGAGAAAGAAAGGCTTCCATAGCGTAAAAACGTTTTTAAAAACACACTTTCATTTAAAACATAGATCCATTCACACATTAAGAGACTCCCTGACACTACGGTGAAACCGCTTGTTAATGTTTGCCTATCGCCTCCAGCTGTGATCCAAAAGCCGTGAATGCAATACAGGCGTGTGATGACGTCAGCCCCTATGCGTTTTGTCATTCAACGTCCTGACGTAGGTGAGGTATTAGCCAGATTGATTACAAAAGGGATTATAGACCAGCTTTTTTTTTGAAAAGCCGTAGCGTGTGAAACCACCCAAGAACTCCACCCAGTGCCAAAAAAGTGCACACACATAAAGAGTGAACACAAAAAACATGCAACGTGTGCTACACGGTCCACCCTAGGAAGGACCTTACCCTGATCCCCCAGGGCGTTAGGCTCCAGACGGGGACAGAGGTACTTCACTTGGGTCCATCTGGCCGAAACCAGACAGACCCCCTTTCTCTGGAAGGTCTGCTGAAACAGACCCACCCAAGTACTCAGAGGGACTCCCCCGAAGGGAGACCCCATGAAAGAGGGCGAACCAAGCCAAAGGGCCTATGTCCACCCCCTCCCAAGACTTTCAGGGTAGGCCCGAGAACCCGCACCCTACTCATCACAGTGACAAAACGTGTAGACCAAACAAATACAAAAAAAATGACAAACACTGGGGAAAAATAGGAACGTGGGGGAGAAGGAAGTGGGAGAAGTAAAAGAGTGACCATTGTAACATTGTCCAATACGATGGCCAGGCCCTTCGGCCAAGAATAAACATTTCCCCTGGTCCTAGCCAAAAGGCTCGGCCATAGAGGCAGGTGTGAAAAAAAAAAAAAAAAAAATGCGTGTATGGTGAAGTGACCATGGTGCCATAAATCAATGTGATCCTCACTCACAGTGATTGAGTGGCACCCCTGAACTGCCACTTCAGGGGCACATTCACCACAGGCTTTTCGTCACAACCCTGAACAGCCCAGTCAGCGCAGCCCCCCACCCGAGCCAGGAAGGCCTAAAGTTCTGGAAGCTTGGGGAGAGACCTTATCCCAAAGGCTTCAACCTTCGCTCCCATCACTCCTGCTTAGTCACATTCAGGAGATACTAACCACCCCCCCCCCCCCCCTACAAAGAGGAGCCGGTGTTCTCTCCCGAATAACTGACCAGAGCTAGGACTACACCAATCTAGGCCAGAAGGCCAGAGACCCAACCCTCTGGCCAGACCCAATGCAGCACCCATCCCCAGGGATTATAGACCAGCGCCACAAAAAAAGTTTTAGTATACTTTATTTTAGACCTGGTGATGTCATCACAGGGTCTTTCTGCTTCTCTATGCAATGCAGGCAGATCATTGCTGGTGCGAAGGGCCAGTAGGGGGCTGTACATAACATCCTGAAAACATCACAGAAAACTGCCTCAGTACTCCTCAAGAGCCTGCAGTCCTGGCGCAAGCAGTAGGCTGGCTCTTGAGGAGTGGATGCCAGTCTGGAGGAGTGGGCGTTCCTAGGCAGGCTTCATTTGCATGCAATGCGGAGCCTCTAGGACTGAAAAAACTGAAATCCAATGGATGAAAGGGGAGGGCCAGGGTCAGTCATTATGGAAAGGAAAGGACTAGATGAGTGCTCAGCCTGTGGCCCTCCAGCTGCTGCAAAACTACAAGTCCCATCATGCTTCTGCCTTTGGGAGTCATTATTATTATTATTATTATTATTATTATACAGGATTTATATAGCGCCGACAGTTTACGCAGCGCTTTACAACATTAGGGCAGACAGTACAAGTACAATACAATTCAATACAGGAGGAATCAGAGGGCCCTGCTCGTCAGAGCTTACAATCTAGGAATGCTCGTAACTGTCAACTTTGCAATGCCTCATGGGACTAGTAGTGTCGCAACAGCTGGAGGGCCACAGGTTGAGTACCCCGCCACAAGATGCTGGATGTCCTCCAGCCAGGAAATAAGGCGGGCACTATCTGACCTGCTGCAGCTTCTAATGGGCAATTTCAGTACAACTGTGCAAGACTGAAGGGAACACTGAAAGTCAGATTTAAGTAATATCAGGACAAGACAAAAAGGCCTCGGGTATGAATTTCAGGCCCTTTTATTTCCTGCTTACCTTTCTCAGATTAACTGAAGGGTACTTTTAATAGCCGTGGCGGCATAACAGCCACTAAAACACAGGATCAGTAATCTCCAAGCAGCGAGGTAAACAGGATTCTCAGGAGATGTAGGCGGGAGAGGCGTCTTACTTTACTAAATCGTTTGTTAAACCTGTTTAACCGATTATTGAACACTTCATCCCTATAGTTTTAATAGATGACCTGGAGTCAGGGCTGAGCCCGGCGGGTGCAAATCACAGGGGTTCTTGGACACTATGCACAAAAAATCTCCCCCCCCCCTCCCAAAAGCGAGCCTAGTTCCAGAGGCTGGGGGGGGGGGGGGGGGTTGCCTTGCCCTGCATCAGCTGGTATTTTTATCTACCTATTAATAGGAGCGGTTATACAATGACTGGGCAAATTCTGCTTTTCATACAGAGTCATGGGGTGTGCAGCTACCGTAGTTCCACCCATACACCTGTCAGTATCCTAATTTTTTTTAAACCTGTATGGGGGAGGGCAGTAACACACTATTGAAAGGTGTCTTTAACTGTTCCCCCCCAAGCTGCAAAGGCAACCATACTGGGGTATACACATGCCGCAGCAAAAATTATGTCCACTATGCACTCAAGCAAATGGTGCCAACCTACAACTGCCCCGCAACCACATTCAATGCATGTGGTCATGGCACAGTGGTGAGGGTTCTTGGGGATTAAAGCAGACAATGAGAAGGTGACACAATGGACCAGTGCAAGTGCAAATGAGCTCTGTGAGTGCAGCTACTGTGTTCACAATGAATGGATCTTAAAAGGCAAACCCTGGCAAATTACAATATAATATCCCTGCAGTAGAGCCCACCTGAACTACAAGATTTAAATGCCTTTTGAGGAAAAGGTTGCAATACACACACCTTATCCCCCGCTCCCTCCAGCCACCATTGCTCTTCTCGCTGATGCTCTGGTTCGTGGCTGAGCCCTCACCATCCTCACATACACTATATTACCAAAAGTATTGGGACACCTGCCTTTACACGCACATCAACTTTAATGGCATCTAATGCCCCGTACACACGGTCGGACTTTGTTCGGACATTCCGACAACAAAATCCTAGGATTTTTTCCAAAGGATGTTGGCTCAAACTTGTCTTGCATACACACGGTCACACAAAGTTGTCGGAAAATCTGATCATTCTGAACATGGTGACGTAAAACACGTACGTCGGGACTATAAACGGGGCAGTGGCCAATAGCTTTCATCTCTTTATTTATTCTGAGCATGCGTGGCACTTTGTCTGTCGGATTTGTATACACACGATCGGAATTCCCGACAACGGATTTTGTTGTCGGAAAATTTTATATCCTGCTCTCAAACTTTGTGTGTCGGAAAATCCGATGAAAAATGTGTGATGGAGCCCACACACGGTCGGAATTTCCGACAACAAGGTCCTATCACACATTTTCCGTCGGAAAATCCGACCGTGTGTGTACGGGGCATTAGACTGTAGGGTTCAATATTGAGTTGGCCCGCCCTTTGCAGCTATAACAGCTTCAACTCTTCTGGAAAGGCTGTCCACAAGGTTTAGGAGTGTGTCTATGGGAATGTTTGACTATTTTTCCATAAGCGCAGGTCAGGCACTTACGTTGGAGAGAAGGCCTGGCTCGCAGTCTCCACTCCAATTCATCCCAAAGGTGTTCTATCAGGTTGAGGTCAGGACTCTATGCAGGCCAGTCAAGTTCCTCCACCTCAAACTCGCTCATCCACACTATATTGCCAAAAGTATTGGGCCACTCTTCCAAATCATTTGGTGGAGGGGGGTTATGGAGTGGGGTTGGGCTTGGCCCGTTAGTTCCAGTGAAGGGAACCCTTAAGGCATCAGCATACCAAGACATATTGTACTTTTTCATGCTCCCAACTTTGTGGGAACAGTTTGGGGATGGCCCCTTCCTGTTCCAACATGACTGCGCACCAGTGCACAAAGCAAGGTCCATACAGATATGGAGGAGTGAGTTTGGGGTGGAGGAACTTGACTGTCCTACACAGAGTCCTGACCTCAACCCGATAGAACACCTTTGGCCTTCTCGTCCATTATCATATAATGCATATGGCCGACGGGAAGAGGTTAACAGACCACGCTGTCTGGCAAAAGTGTCAGTTAGAGGGTGGGGACAAACCATTTATCACTGACAGGGGTGCTTAAAGGGTCAGCTTTTAAACTGTTGCTGTCACAGCTTATAAAGTGTGATCTGGAGTTTGGCTTCAATTTGTTAGTTGAGTCCACCTGAATCTGCTAGTCTAACACCAACCTCCCTTCTGAGGGACAGGGCTGCTGTCAAAGGGTGGCTCCATTGCACCCCAAGACAGAAAATGTGTTACTGGCAGGATCCCCAGGTGAATGAAAGGAAAAACTTATCTCGGGACCATCAAGCTGCAATAGATTACATTTCTATTTTTAGGTTTAATATTGATTTGGGATAGGTTCACACTAGAATGCGGTGCTCGTTTCCCGCCCGCGTTCAAAATGCACTACAGATGTGATCTGCAGCAGGTGTCAATTTTAGTGACACCCCAAAGCAGATCGCAAACGCAATGCATTTGTCTGCACCTGATCACATAGTACAAACGCTCCAATGCGATCCAGTTCCAGTGCATGCACTACTTTTGATGCGATGCCAAATCGCACCACACTGAACTGCATGTGAATTATCACAGGAATGTGCAGCACCTTGCTGTGCGATTCATAGTGCGAACTGGGGCTTAGGCCGGCCATACACATCTCAAATCTCAGCCAGGTCAGCAGGAACCGGCCCTGATTCGAACCGTGAATGGGCAGACTTGGGTACAACCAGCCTGACGGATTCCCTTACGATTATCGCTAGCGGCTGTTATAGCCACTAGCGATAATCACTGTCTTATTCCGGCAGGGATGGCTTTGCTCGCCCCTGCCCCCACCAGAAAAAGACAATTGCTGATTCCCATCAGCACTCTCTGTATTGATGGGGGAATTGTGCAAATTACTTTCCACTGTCTATGGCCAGCCTTAGACCCCTTTCACACGGAGCACCTTCCATTTTGATCAGCAGGAGGAATCGATCCGCTGATCAGAGCAGAGCGGGCTCTGCATAAACTGAGCGGACACAGACAGAGCCCGCTATGCTCTATGGATAACCGGGTGTAAATGGACAGCAGAGACCACCTCCAATCCAATCACACGGAGGTGTTTGTTTTTAGTGGACCACATCGGATCAGAGGTAGGCGGGTGTAAAACGGACACATCTCCATTTACTCCTGCCGGTGTCTTGCCAAGAAAGTTCCCTCGGCGGATAAGTTCCCCCTTGTACTGCGCAGGCGCAGCGCCTGCGCAGTACGAACTACGCTCAGCCGCCGGAGATAGCCGAAGCACAAAATCTTCAATCAGCTGTACACGGCGCCTGCGCCCTAGGTCCAGGTTCCTTCCCCACCATCCAAGTGGACCTAGAAGGGGAATAAAAAAGTGCAGAGCGAAGCGAGGCCGTGCCCGAAGCGTGGTGAGCGAGCCCTCTTACAGGCGCCGTGTACAGCTGATTTTCCCCTATTCATCTTCGGCTATTTCCGCCGGATCCGCCTGCGCAGTAGAGGGGGGTCCTTATCCGCCGAGCGGAACTTTCTCGGCAGAACACCGGTCCATAATGATGAATGGACTGTCCAATCAGGTACGCCTGAAAAACTGACAGGCGGACCTGATAGGAACAGTCTTGTGAAAGAGCCTTAGGTTATCCAATCAGCCTGGAGAATGTCTTCAAGCATCTGTTAATAAAAATATTTAATGAAAACAAGTAAAAGCAATTACCTTCAGCAATTCCAAAACAGCTAGAGAAGTGTACACACTGAATGTCTGTTACACATTGTTTCTTTGTATCTCTTGACACCAGCAGTGTAAACATTAGTCATACAACAAGCAGCATGGGTGGGGATGTGGATGGAGTCAGGTAGGATCAATGAGAAGACAGCAAACAATCACCTAGAATTCCCAATTTGGTGAAGTTAGTGACAAGCATTAGATGGAATGTGGATCCAGCCATACAGTCCATGTGTGAATGTTTATACAGGGAAGACACCTTGAGCACCAGTCTTTTTATGGGGGGAGACAACTGCAATCAGCCATAGACATCCAATCATCTGTTACACTTAACATTGATCCAAAGACACATTATTATGACCATGGATTCAGGTGGCATTATCTCTTGTAAAAAGTCAATGGCCAGGAAAGCTGTCCACAGACTTTAGAACAGTCGGTGATAATCCAACCACTCCAGTTTTAGTATCTTCAGAGCTCTCCATACACTTGTATGCTGGGCTCAGCTATGCAATGGAGAGGGGAAGAGGGACTACAATATGTGGGAGGTTTCCTGCCCCGTCTGATCACTTGATCCCTCATACCGGTGGTCAGCTGGTAGCATCAAAACACTGAAGTGAGACTGTCAACTGAGCTAAAAACTGTAAAGCTGACCATACACTATACCAGTGTTTCTCAACCTTTTTTCAGTCAAGGCACCCTTTAACCACTTCAGCCCCAGAAGAATTTACCCCCTTCCTGACCAGAGCACTTTTTGCGATTTGGCACTGCGTCGCTTTAACTGACAATTGCGCGGTCGTGCGATGTGACTCCCAAACAAAATTGACGTCCTTTTTTTCCCACAAATAGAGCTTTCTTTTGATGGTATTTGATCACCCCTGCGCTTTTTATGTTTTGCGCTATAAACAAAAAAAGAGCCACAATTTTGAAAAAAAAAAAAAAAAGCAATATTTTTTACTTTTTGCTATAATAAATATCCCCCAAAAAATGTATAAAAAAACAATTTTTTTCCTCAGTTTAGGCCAATACGTATTCTTCTACATATTTTTGGAAAAAAAAAAAAAAAAAAAAAAAAAAAAAAAAAAAAAAAAAAATCGCAATAAGTGATTATTGATCGGTTTGCACAAAAGTTAGTGTTGACAAAATAGGGGATAGTTTTATGGCATTTTTATTAATAATTTTTTTTTTTAAATGGTGGCGATCAGCGATTTTTATTGTGACTGCGACATTATGGCGGACACAGCGGACATTTTTGGGACCGCTGTCATTTATACAGCAATCAGTGCTATACAAATGCACCGATTCCTGTGTAAATGACACTGGCAGTGAAGGGGTTAACCACTAGGTGGCAGTGTAGGGGTTAAGTGTGTCCTAGGGGCATGTTTCTAACTGTGGAGGGCATGGCTGTGTGTGAAACGTCACTGATCTCTGCTAGGCAGAATGGGGAGATGCTTGTTTACATTAGCATCTCCCCGTTCTTCCTCCATGAGACGATCGAGTCCGTGGACCCGCGACCCGACTCACGGAGCTTGCCGCGGGCGCGCGCGCCCCCGATGGCCGCCTCTTAAAGGGGAACATACAGATATGTGATTCTGCCTGTACGAGCCCTTCTGCCGCAGTATATCTGCGTGAGGCGGTCAGCAAGCGGTTAAAGTGGTTGTAAACACTTACACACCACTTTTCACTACAGGTAAGGCTTACCTGTAGGTACCGTGGATATCTCCTAAACCTGCAAGGTGCCGATGTCATTGGCACATGTGCACTGAAGAAACGGCTCGTTCAAACCGTTTAGTCAGCTGATGTGCCATGAGCGGCGGCTCCCCCCCACACATGCGATGCATACTAGTGCATTATGCCTTTTTGGCTTGCAGGTTTTGTTTTTTTTGTTGTTTATGGGTTTACAACCACTTTAAAATTATAGACAATCTCAGGGCACCCCATTCTAAAATTTAAAAAAACTATTCTTATAGTTTTACAAAATGCAGCAATACTCACACGTAGGACACCCACGTTAGAGGGGATTTATTCTTCCAAAGCAAATACGCTTTTGCACACTGGTACTGACTAGTATTCCAATGTTTCTCTTCTCCCCCAATTTCTCTCTATCAGGCTGCTAACATGACCCCGGTGCTGAGGGAGAGGGGCGGAGGAGGGTCAAACAAGGATGCTGCGGAGGCAACAGATATCCTTCTTATCAACTGATAACATGACTGGTTGTTAGGATGTCAGTGTCTAGAAAGTCATGGTGCATAATAAAAAAAACCTGTGGCTTTGTGTAACTAAAAGGCAGACTTGATCCACCTGCTGGTTTGTATACAATTTTTTGATCAATTTTTAGGCATTTTGCCAAGGCACCACTGAAGAAACATCAAGGCACCCTGGTTGAAAAAGGCTGCACTATACAATCAGATGCAATGTGCAGCCTCCAAACAGCCTTCTTTAGACTTACCAAAACTAATATAAAAAGGACAAACCTAAACAATCCATATCAGGCAGGCCCTTGCACTACATAGCTGATGGTAGATCTAAAGAAAATTGTACAGTCAGATTTTATAGTGTATGACCAGCCTAAGGCTCTATTCACACCTATGCATGTTGCTTTTGAGCGTTTTTGGAGTTTTTTTTTCATGCTTGCCACGTTTTTGAGCAGCGTTTTTTTTTTTTTCTTACAGTTTTTTTTTACAGTCTTAAAAAAAAAAAAAAAAAAAAAAAAACCCCGGCAAAAACGGTGCAAAAACGGTGCACTTGCGTTTTTGATGCTTGTCCATTGAATTCTATTACATGCAAAACGCTGCATTTTGCATGAAAAAATGTCCCTGACCCTTTCCAAAAATGCAGAGATACAAAAAGGCATTGATGTGAACATGTTCCATAGGAACCCATGTTAAAAAATTCCCGTGCATTTCTGCAAAATGCAAAATGCATCAAAAACGCGCTAGTGTGAATGGAGCCTTAAAGCTAGCTATACACGCGCAATACAATTTCATTTACCTTCCTTTTAATTTACCAAAACCATATAATATGAGGTCAAACTTAAACACTTTCAATGTGTATGCAATCAGGTAGGACCTTGCACTACATAGTTGAAGGGAAATCTAAAGAACAATATAAATGATCTAATGTGTATCCAGCTTTAGATCAAGCAGTGGTCATCTCAGGTCTGCGGTGGATCTATGCCAGGTAATACAACAGGCACACTTCACCCATTGCTTGATCTGGTCAGAATTAACACAGGTCTAAAGACTCCCTCCCCACCCCAGGGGTCTTGGTGGTTGGCAATTTTGGCACCCAGCACTGCACAGGGTAAGGCTAGGTTTACACCTTTGCTTATCGGGAACGCGTGCAAATATTGCACAGAAAACACACTCTGCCCTTTAGCACCCCCCACACATCTTCTAATGCATTTTTTCATGCGCACAAACCACATGGTGCTGCAGCCTCATGCAGTTCAGTGCAGCATGTTTTTTGGAAAGGGGTCAGGGACTACTTTTCCATGTTTTTTGTGCGTAGGGCAAATTAATGGGCTGCTTTATACATGGAAGACACTCCACATCTCATGAATGAGAATATACAAAAACGTGTGCATGCTCAGTGGCACTTGCAGGTGTGACCCTAGCCTTAGGGAGACTGTCACATTCTCTAGAAGTAACGGTCACTTGACATCACTCCAGCAGGTGGAAGGAAGGTGAGGGCAAATAATTGCACCTAATGCTTTCCCTGCTTCGGAAAAGCATGGGTTCACTTTAAGTTCTCATTCACAGCAGCCTGCACACTAAAACATGTGCACTAGGGTGTGTTGATGAGGGGCAGGAGAATATGTTGGTACAATGCATAGAACTGTTTCCTTGTAGCTCTCTCTCCCTCCCCGTCAAAAAAAAAAAAAACACTTCATGATGCAACACGTTGAAACTCCCTGTGGTGTGGCGACATGCAGTGCGGTGCATTGTGCGGTGTAAAGATGCAGACATGCTGCCTTTTTATGCAGAGTAACCCTAATGCACATAAACGCAGTGTTATGGTATGAACAGTGTTATGGTATGTGCCTTGTGTTTGATCTACACAGATCTATACAGCTACACGGTCAGAATGGGGCCCTAAGTGTGCAACACCACACTTGTGAGCAGATGCCACTAACTTGGGCAGAATCCGGCACCAATCATTTCATTGTGACTAGGAGCCCCTTGAAGAGGCCAATAAGCCCTATGATCAACGCAATCATTCAATATCGTTAGCATATCCAGCAAAGGTCTTGTGCTTGTTACTTTGGGGTTTATTAATGAAAGCTTGGAGAGTGCAAAATCAGTAGGGCTGCAACTAACGATTATTTTCATAATCGATTAGTTGGCCGAATATTGTTTCGATTAATCGATTAATCGGTTAATAACCTTAGACAAAAGTGTGGTGTATAATTTAGTTAATATGTAAAGTTTTTTAAAAAAAAGGCAATTTATTCTTAAATATCTCTATGCAGTGGTAAATATAAATAACCAACTATACGGTTGCTGAGCAAAATATCTAATCCACGCTGAGAATAACAGAGGAGATATACTGTATATACTATTAGAGGAGATATACTGACTATATTGATCGGTGTGGCCAGCATAAGGCTCGGTACACACCTATGCAGTTTGCTTTTGATCTGTTTCTGCAGTGCTTTTTGCTGTGAGTTTTGATTTTTGCGCACGTGATTTTGCTGCGATTTGCGTTTTTGCAATTTTTTTTGGCCAATTTGTTGTTGGGCAGATTAAAAAACACAAATTGCTGCAAAAACACATTACATGCTTTTCTGCAGCTTCTCCATTGAAGTATATTGAACCAAAAAAGCACCGTTTTGCGTTAAAAGTCCTTGACCCTTTCCAAATATGCAGCGGCTGAAAAAGCATAGATGTGAACTTGTCCCATGGGAAACCATGTAAATGAACTGTAGTGCGTTTCTGCAAAAAGCACCAAAAAACACATAGATGTGAACCAGGTCTAAGACGTTTAGTAACATAATGGGGTTAAAAAAAACTAAAATGAGCCCTTTATAGTACAAAAAAAAAAAAAAAAAGATAATCACTACTGTAAGGGGTTCATTTTTTTTTTTTTACTGTAGAACTGTGAAAGTAATATTTACAGTAGCAAATATTTGCTCTTTTGTACTATAAAGGACTCATTTTAGTTTTTTTTAACCCCATTATGTTACAGGCGGATTAATCGATTATGAAAATAGTAATCGATTAATTTCATAATCGATTAGTTGACGATTAATCAATTAGTTGTTTCAGCCCTAAAAATCAGGTTCACTTCCGAATAAAGGCCAATCAGCTTCTAACCTCAGCTTGTGCAATCAAGCTTTGGCAAATAAACCTGGAAGCAGATTGGTTTCTATGCAGAAGTGAGACTGTTTTGGCACTCTCCAGCTTTAGTAAACAAACCCCTTTGTGTCATTCTTTAAGTATATATTTTTTTTATTTTCATGTCAACTTAAAATGTAGCAACTGGAAAAAAAAATGTTTGTATAATATAAAGTTAAAGTGTTTAACCCGTCGTTCCTCATCTGTAACAGTCTCACAAATGATCACTGAATGGAGGAGCGATATTGGATGTTTCCCCCCCCCCCCCCCCCTTTAATTCTTGCTAAAAAAAAAATAATTTGTATCCAAATTAAAAGATGCAGAAAACATGACAATGACAGAGCTCTGCGGCCAGAAATGGGTACGCACACCCACCAAAAATATTTAGAATCTGGTGACAGATGCTACAGGGGGGGGGCCTGGTGGGGCTCCTCACATTACTGCTATTGAGGGCGATCTCCAGAATGAACCAGTTTCTCCTAAGCAGAATGCTGGCTGATGTAACATGACAGCATGCGGAAGGGGGAGGAGCTATGACAGGGAAATGAATGGGAGGCGGGCCCTGCAACATGTGCTACTGAAAAGAAGGTTTATTTCACAACGGAAGATGATGAAAGCCATGCAGGCGGCAGGATGTATGTGATGGAGAATATGCTACACGTGTCTGCATGCTAGAAGACAATGTCCAAAAAATAAATTATATCTCTCTCTCACACACACACACACACACACATACATACATCTCTATCTCACACAATATGATACACACGATGATCTTCTATATAGACCATACAGAGAATGTCATTAGACAGTGTAGATGATATATCGTTCATCTATTGGGTGTACAGGTGGTCCTCAGACACAAAGGAATACATACATGTGTAAACAGGAGATGAAGAATAGCAGTGGTGGTCAACTTACATGATACGAGGAGCCTCAAATGTGGCCACTGAAATCACAAAAGGACCACACACACACACATTACTCAGTGATTGTAATACTACAGATTAAAGGCTGTCTATGTATATTCAAAGTGGAGTGTTTGGGGGATGAAGGTACTCACCAACACAGAGTACAAGTGTATTGTGGGTGGAGGATAGGTGGATGAAGGTGCTCACACAGGCAGTACAGGTGTATTGTGGGTGGAGGATAGGTGGATGAAGGTGCTCACACAGGCAGTACAGGTGTACTGAGTAAAGTATAAGTAGGTACTCACAGACACCAAGGTCTATTGGATGTAGAGTCTAGCGTGGATGCAGGTACTAACAGACATTGGAGTATAGGGAGAAGGTAAGTACTCAGATTTTGTGGGTTGAATATAGGGGGGATTCGAACACTCACAGACATAATTGTGGGTGGAGGCAGATATTCACAGACTGCACTATGGGTGATTGAAGGTTGGTACTCACAGACTGCACAGGTGTATTATGGGTGATTGAAGGTTGGTACTCACAGGCGTATTGTTGGTAGAGTATAAAAGTAGGTACTCACAGACACACTAGCAGCACAGATGTATCATGGTTGGCGTACAAGGTGAATGAAGGTAGGT
The DNA here is from genome assembly GCA_037952835.1 of Lithobates septentrionalis. NCBI lineage: Eukaryota > Metazoa > Chordata > Amphibia > Anura > Ranidae > Lithobates > Lithobates septentrionalis. The sequence goes on along the minus strand of JBBDGP010003119.1, from coordinate 128,535 downwards.
ACTACTCACATAGGCAGTACAGGTGTATTTTGGGTTGAGTATAGGGTGAATGAAGGTAGGTACTCACAGGCAGTGAAGGTGCATTGTGTGTGGAATATAATATAAGGTAAATTAGGGTAGGTGATCAGACACACAGGCAGTATAGGTGTATTATGAGTGAATGAAGGTAGGTTACTCACAGGCACACAGGTGGTACAGCTGTATTGTGGGGGGAATATAGGGTGAATGAAGGTAGGCACTCACAAAAACGTACAGGTGTATTGTGGGTGGAGTAAAGTATTGGGTAAATGAAGGTATGTATTCACAGACATACAAGCTGCACAAAAGTATTGTGGGTGGAGGAGGACAGTATAGGGCCAATAAAGGTAGGTACTCAAACACACAGGCAGTATAGCTGTATTATGGGTGGAGTATAGGGTAAATGAGGGTAGGTACTCACAGACACACAAGTAGTACAGGTGTATTGTGGGTGGAGTATAAGGTGAATAAAGGTAGGTACTCACAGACAGGGAGTACAGGTATATTAGGAGTGAATGGAGGTAGGTACTCAGTACCGGTGTATTGTGGGTGGAGTGTAGTATAGGGTGAATAAAGGTAGGTACTTACATATACACAGGCAGGCCACTAGCTTGGCGGCGGAGTCGGGCACAGGGCAGCTGGGGAAGACGGGTTTGAGCAGGTAGGTGGCGAAGACCAGGGCCACAATGTACTGGGACGAGGGTCGGATAATCAGCAGCTCCACCCAGAGTTTGAGGAAGGCCGGCAGGGGCCCGTACACCTCCAGCACATAGGCGTAGTCCCCCCCGGATTTGGAGATGGTGGTCCCCAGCTCCGCATAGCACAGGGCCCCCACTATGGAGAACAGACCGCACACCGCCCACACGATAAGGGAGAGCCCGGGGGATCCCGCCTCCCGGAGGACCCCGGTGGGGGTGACAAAGATCCCGGAGCCGATAATGGTCCCCACGATGATGGCCACCCCGTTCACCAGGGTGATGTTCCGCTGCAGCTCCACCGCCTCTGGAGCCCCGCCCCCGCCGTTCTCTTGGAGCATCTTCTCCCCGGCCTCCTCCTCCGCCCCCGGGGAGCCCGACTGCCTCCGCTTCACCACCGACATCCCGCCCCGGCGGCGCTAACTGCCACTTCTGACCGGCTGCGACCACGTGACACCTCGGCGCTGTCCTGGTGCTGAAAGCTGAAGGGGGGGCCACACAGCTCCGGGCAAATACCCTTCAGAGGGCGCTAATAGGGGCCCCGGGCACCTCTCCTCCCCCACCTGCCTCTAATACTGCCTCCACGTGTTCCCCTCCGCAGCCTGGCACCGAACCTGCCCTCCCTACTACCCACCCCTCCTCCTCTGCTGCCCTCTCTACCACCCCTACTCTCTACCTTATTGCCCTCTCAGCCCCTCTGATACCCTCCTCTACCCCCCACCCGTGTTACCATCTGGTACTCCTCTGCTGCCCTTCTCCTCTCCTCCTATGATGCTCCTCTCCTCCCTCTGTGATGCTCCTCTCTTCTTCTTCTTCTCCCTCTGTGATGCTCCTCTCCTCTCTGTCCCCCTGTATTGCAGTCCTCCAGACAGCTCGGTGCCGGTCTCAGCTCTGTTCCAATCCTCCTCAGGTTTTATTTGCGGCCTCGCGACGTCACACATGAATATTAATTGTGATGATGCATCCAGGAGGTGTGAGGTCGCCGCCTGCTGGCCGCTAGTTATCACTACACCCCGACATCTGCTGCTGCTGCTGGAGGTGAACAGGTGCAATCACACTGCTGAACTGCCAACTACAGCGCTGGACTGAGAATTCACCACTGAACTGTCACTGAACATCCATTGCTTAAATCAAAGGATGCTGGGTGTTCAGCTATAACCTGGGTGTTCAGTGTGCCCCTGTACCTTTTAAGAAGGGGTGGCTCCCCTTCAGTCCACCAGCTCTCTCCTATCCATCAGAATGAATGTGCCTCCACTGTGGGGACACTTATAAGTTAGTGTTAGGTACCACAGATACCGGCGTGCCTTGACGTGGCTCTGTGGCTTACGCATGCAAATGTGTGCAGACTAAACCCCTGCTTTTTAACGCATGCTGTTAGACAGATTGGCTGTCTGCAGGCTGGTCGGTAAGTTAAAGTGACACTAAAGGTACATTTTTTTTCAATTATTATTATTTATTTATTTTTTAAATAACAAACATATCATATGTGCATCTCTTTTTTGCACAGAGTGGCCCCAATCCTCCTCTTCGGGGGTCCCTCGGCGGCTCTCTCGGCTCCTGCCTACATCAGATAACCCCCTAGGACAGTGGTTCTCAACTCCAGTCCTCAGGACCCACCAACAGGCCAGGTTTGCAAGATAGCTGAAATACATCACAGGTGATATCACTTGCTGCTCAGTGATTGCAGTATTCTAGTCTGCAACTCCCCCAAGGTAATACTTAAAATCTGGCCTGTTGGTGGGTCCCGAGGACTGGAGTTGAGAACCACTGCCCTAGGAGAAGCAGGGAGTTACCTTGCGGGCGCACTCCTGAGTCCAGCATTCGGCGTCCATAGACGATGATTGCAGGACTCGGCCCCGCCCCTCCCGGCGGCCGTGTCATTGGATTTGATTGACAGCAGCGTGAGCCAATGGCTGCAGAGAGACGGACAAGTTAGAGGGTTCCGGTAAGTAAAACGGGGGGGGGCGGTCACTAACAGGTGTTTTTTCACCTTAATGCATAGGGTGCATTAAGGTGAAAAAACACGAACCTTTACAACCCCTTTTGAGCTTGTTTTTTTTTTTTTTTCTCTCTTGGATTTATCCCTGGCCTTGTTTATACCCATTGCTTAAAGAGGAATTAAAGCCTCTAAAAAAAAAAAAAAAAAAAAAAAAAATACACCCTGAAAGACAAAGGCATAATGAGCTAGGATGCATGCATAGCATCCTAGCTCATTATGAATTACCTACCTGAGATCGAAGCCCCCGCATCGGCCCTCGTTTGCCTCCTCCGACGGCGCCATCTATCCCGGAGTGACTTCCGGGTATCGTGGCTCCGGAGCTGGGACAGGTTGGAGCCGCGATGATGTCCCTCCCGCGCATGCACACTGGTGCCACCACTAACGGCATGATCGCCGTTAGAAAGGGCACGCTCAGTGCGCCTGCGCCCAATGTCTACGGCGCATGTGCCGTAGACATCGATGCCGCTATTTCTGCAAATATCTCCTAAACCTTTTAGGTTTGAGAGATATTTCTTGCACCTACAGGTAAGCCTTAATCTAGGCTTACCTGTAGGTTAATGTGGTTGTAATGGGTTTACAACCACTTTAAAGCAGTAATAAACCCAAAACTATAAATATAATATATTGAGGCTTTCCAATCAATAGATGTGGTGGCTGCATTTGTTTTCTTTTTTTTTCTCAGTGTTTTCCACCTGGTGATCTGGCCAGTAATACACCCCCTGTTTGACCCTAGGGTCACATCTTTGCGTTTGCACAGCCTATTCATTTCAATGGGCTGCCACGCCCCCATTTTCCACAGAAAAAGGTGCATGCACATAGGGAAATTGTATGGTCTTTTTGACTATGCAATTTGCTTGCGGTTCCCGCATCTGTGTTTTTGCATGTGTGGGGGTGCCGTTTTCTCTTAGTAGCACGTTTTCACTGCGGGTGCGGGAATCACTGTGATTTCCACTGCCACACACATAGGTGTGAACCTAGCCTAAGGCTGGGTTCACACTATTGCGATGACGGACATTGCATGTGATTCGCACCGCATTGCTGTGCAGATCACATGCAATGTCTGTGCGATGCAAATTCAACCATACAGTTTGTATGGCTGAATTCGCATCGCATTCGGACCAAAATGGTGCAGGACCCTTTTTGTGGTCTGCACTGGACTAGGCTTGCATGGGTGTTCACACCCATGTGATCCGATTCCTGTCTGATTTCACAATTCGCACTGTGATCTGCAAACCAATTTCGGGGTGTCATTAACTTTCTATTGACACACGCAGCGGTTCCCAGACAGCGGTGAGAACTGCCTGCGAGTTAGATGCGATGCGGGAACCATGTGCACAGCCTCTGACCATCTCCTCCTGCACCATGTCCGCAGCCTCTGACCATCTCCTCCTGCACCATGTCCACAGCCTCTGACCATTTCCTCCTGCACCATGTCCGCAGCCTCTGACCATCCCCTCCTGCACCATGTCCGCAGCCTCTGACCATCTCCTCCTGCACCATGTCCGCAGCCTCTGACCATCTCCTCCTGCTCCATGTCCGCAGCCTCTGACCATCTCCTCCTGCACCATGTCCGCAGACTCTGACCATCTCCTCCTGCACCATGTCCGCAGCCTCTGACCATCTCCTCCTGCACCATGTCCGCAGACTCTGACCATCTCCTCCTGCACCATGTCCGCAGCCTCTGACCATCTCCTCCTGCACCATCTCCGCAGCCTCTGACCATCTCCTCCTGTACCATGTCCGCAGACTCTGACCATCTCCTTCTGCACCATGTCTGCAGACTCTGACCATCTCCTCCTGCACCATCTCCGCAGCCTCTGACCATCTCCTCCTGTACCATGTCCGCAGACTCTGACCATCTCCTCCTGCACCATGTCCGCAGCCTCTGACCATCTCCTCCTGCTCCATGTCCGCAGCCTCTGACCATCTCCTCCTGCACCATGTCCGCAGCCTCTGACCATCTCCTCCTGCACCATGTCCGCAGCCTCTGACCATCTCCTCCTGCACCATGTCCGCAGACTCTGACCATCTCCTCCTGCACCATGTCCGCAGCCTCTGACCATCTCCTCCTGCACCATCTCCGCAGCCTCTGACCATCTCCTCCTGCACCATGTCCGCAGACTCTGACCATCTCCTCCTGCACCATGTCCGCAGCCTCTGACCATCTCCTCCTGCACCATCTCCGCAGCCTCTGACCATCTCCTCCTGTACCATGTCCGCAGACTCTGACCATCTCCTTCTGCACCATGTCTGCAGACTCTGACCATCTCCTCCTGCACCATCTCCGCAGCCTCTGACCATCTCCTCCTGTACCATGTCCGCAGCCTCTGACCATCTCCTCCTGTACCATGTCCGCAGCCTCTGACCATCTCCTTCTGCACCATGTCCGCAGCCTCTGACCATCTCCTTCTGCACCATGTCCGCAGCCTCTGACCATCTCCTTCTGCACCATGTCCGCAGCCTCTGACCATCTCCTTCTGCACCATGTCCGCAGCCTCTGACCATCTCCTCCTGCACCATGTCTGCAGCCTCTTACCATCTCCTCCTGCACCATGTCCGCAGCCTCTGACCATCTCCTTCTGCACCATGTCCGCAGCCTCTGACCATCTCCTTCTGCACCATGTCCGCAGCCTCTGACCATCTCCTCCTGCACCATGTCTGCAGCCTCTGACCATCTCCTCCTGCACCATGTCTGCAGCCTCTGACCATCTCCTCCTGCACCATGTCTGCAGCCGCTGACCATCTCCTTCTGCACCATGTCCGCAGCCTCTGACCATGTCTGCAGCCTCTGACCATCTCCTTCTGCACCATCTCCGCAGCCTCTGACCATCTCCTCCTGTACCATGTCCGCAGCCTCTGACCATCTCCTCCTGCACCATGTCTGCAGCCTCTGACCATCTCCTCCTGCACCATGTCTGCAGACTCTGACCATCTCCTCCTGCACCATGTCTGCAGACTCTGACCATCTCCTCCTGCACCATGTCCACAGCCTCTGACCATCTCCTCCTGCACCATGACTCTTGCTTTACTTTCTTCCCACATATCAAATTTATTTAATTTATATATGGTAAAGGTGGCCAACAGTTAGGTTTATATATTTCTCAGTCACATATGTGGGTAGAGATCTCATTAGTAGAAATTTAAAAATCTGAAGTGAGATATATTGTTAAATTTTTTATACAGTATATATCAATATTACACACACACACACACGTGTATGCCCGCCCAAGCGTATGACTTTCTTTTCTTTACTGCTATGGGCTCTAGCCCCAGATCTTTTGTAGACCTAGCAATGCCCCTGCTCACAGCTAAACTGTCACTGAGCACCCACTAACTGCCACCTTCATCAATGACATGGTTACATCATGCAGCATGTGTTAGTGTCATGGCTGCAATCATTCAGCTGTTTGTAAAGGCTAGGAATGGGAAGATGTCAGCCTGCAGATGCTCAATGATGGAAAGTTTTAGGAGGCTGAACATTGTACAAACATTCCTATCAGAACAGCCTGAGTATGCTGCGGAGGAGCAGATACTGCGCCACAGGCGCCACCTGGTGGTAACTTTACAAGTCTACATGAGCGAGTCTCTGAAAAATCATTAGGGTTGAAAATGTTTTTATTGTTATTATCAAAAAGAACAACATTGTTCAAAATACACAAGTATGATATCGAGTATTAATATAGGGTAGTGAGTTAGCACAATGGCTATCACCCAAGGGTCATTATTGTTCTTAATAAAAAGGAAAGAAAGGGGAAAAAAGGGGGGAGAGAAGTGATCAAATAAAACAAGAAGAAAAATGAAAGGAAAAAATAAACCCAAGAAAGAGAGCATAGACAAGAAAAGGGGGGAAGCAGAAAGGAAGAAGAAGAGTCATAGAAGGGAGAAAGAGTTGCTCAGAAATCATGCAGGTAAAGAGCTAACCAGAGAACAAGATCCCCGGAAATTACCATCTCTACCAGCCCTATATTTTTTTTTTGTTTCAATATTTTTATTGAAGAAATAGCAGGTTACAAATAATTTGACGTTGAACTATACTGCATATATACTTGTAATACATCGTTACAAACAAAAGCAGGAACGTGAACCAAAATGTTACATATATAATTCTCTAAGACACGTACATCCGTGGAACAAAGTTTAGGACTGAAACTAAGGCATAAGGCCTGAAGTTTTTCCTAGGGACTGGGTTTTAAACCTATGCCACACGCACCCCCAACGGGAACTAACTGTGCGTGGGTGAGGTTGGAAATACCTTAGGATCATGCCTTTAACTAGCCGGTCTCTCCGTTATAGTCCTCTACCAGCCTTATATTTAAGCTAAGTTCGAGGGTGACCCTGTCGGGTCGAGAGCATATTTGTGAGGGTATCTGATGAGGAGAAGCGGAGCCAAATGGACCACAATACCTTGTATTTATCAAAGCTGTTGTTGTCTATCGCCATCATTTCCTCCATTCTCATAGTATCCTTTACAGTTGAAACCCATTGTGACAGCGGAGGTGTGGTAGTAGTCTTCCAGTATAATGGAATGTTTTCTTTCCTTTCCTTTCCTGTGATCAGCTCCTCCGGATGTGATCCTGTGACCCGTGACGTCACTTCCGTGCGTTCCACACTGGTACCAGCTCCTCTCCTGTGGCCACAGGTCATGCTACGGACCTGCCATCAACACACCACGCACCAGGAACCCCTTCCGGACTCAAGGAGACCTCGGGACAACCTATACAGATGAGCCTGTACCTTCCTTGCTTCTTGTGAGTGTCTATGTCTACCTTGCTATTAAAAATCAGCTTCTAATACTGTTTTTAGGTGGCGCTTCCTTTGTTCTCGCCCTCTATTTCAGTGTAATGGAATGAGTTGTTGTGCTGCAGACAAAAAAAAAAGAAGACTCCTTTTCTGCGATGCCAGAGGTCCGGGGAGCATAGAGAGGAGGGCCATCGCTGGGGTGGGTGATAGGGATTCTTCATAAATTGTATTATAGATGTTAAATACCTGAGTCCAGAAAGGTCGTATCCTCTCACATTCCCACCAGACATGTAAATATGTGCCTATAGATGGGAAAATCTTGTGCAACGTAAAGAGATCTCTATACCATCGGAATAGGATCTTGTAATTCTTTTCTTGTGAATAACAGGAGATAGTAGATTTGTGAGTAAAATTGAACAAAGTCTGCCACTCTGCCCTGGAGAGATCCCTTCCCAAGTCTGCGGACCATATCCTGGTATAGGGTGGTAAGTCATCATATGTAAGGGCTTGTATGAGACAGTACAGACCCGAAAGTAGATGTCTATGTGTATCAGAGAGGGAGCACAGCCTTTCCTATTCAGTGTAGGGGCGGTGTACTTGGGAGGAAACAAACAATCGTTTTGTGAGCCAATCACGGGAGCTCACAAGGGTAATGGGTTTCCCGCAGCGGTTGTATAAAAGAATGCGCCTATGGCCACTCAGAGCGTGCGAATGAGCACGGTGCCCTGGGAAACGCGGGATTTTTAAACAAAGGGGTCAAAGTAGAGGGATCTGAAGATAATATTGAGCCCCCTGTTATACCATAACTTAAGGGCAGCGAGTGTCAGTGGTGAGGGGGAAGACAGGTGGGACAGGTCATTTTTAAAACCCCATAGAAGGGCCCGGAGATCGACAGGAGCCAAGTCCTGTTCGACCATAACTGAGGCCTTTAGGAATGGGCGGGTGAACCAATCGAGTATACATGCCATAAGAGCAGCTTTATAATAAAGCGCGTAATCTGGTAGTCCCGCCCCCCCCCCCTTGGAGTTTTCGAGAGGGTGAGCAGGTTATACTTAACCCTAGAGAGGCCATGGTTCCAAAGGAATCGGATGGCGAGAGAATGTTAAGAGACAATGAAGAACTTGGGCATCAGAACGGGTACAGTTTGAAAGAGGTATAGCAATTTAGGTAGGGTATCCATATTAAGAGTGTTAATACGTCCAAACCAAGGCAAAGAGGAACCTCCCCAAGCCTCCAAGTCTTTCCGAATGCACGGGAACATAGTTCAGGCAAAATAAATTAGACAGATTGGCAGGAATGGTGACCCCCCCAGGTAGGAGATGCCAGCTTGCCATTGAAAGGAATAATTTGATCGTAATAATGACATTGTAGAAGCAGGTAAAGATATATTGAGATCTTCTGTCTTGGAAATGTTTAGCTTAAAGTTGCTGAGTGAACCAAAACATTTAAACTCCGCAAAAAGCAAGGGGAAAGGAAATATGGGGTTGTTGAACGTAGACCAGAAGATCGTACCGCATATAGGGATAACTTATGATGAGAAGAGGGGGTGTGGATACCCTGGATAGAAGCGTTTTGACGGATGGCACATGCCAGGTTTTCAATAACGATAACAAATAGAAGAGGGGAGAGGGGACAACCCTGTCGAGTGCCATTCGAGATGTCAAACAGTTTCAAAGAAGAACCATTCAGGCGGAAGATTAGGACTAGAGGGACATCACCTTAGAAATGAAAGACGCTCCTAAACCTATTTGTTCCAGTGAGAGTTGAAGGAATCCCCAGCTGACTCTATCAAATGCCTTTTCGGCATCAAAAGATAAGAGACAAGCTTTCAGGTTTTGGTGTTAAATGTAGGATATAAGGTGGATCATTTTGGTTGTGTTGTCCCTGGCCTCAGGCCTCATGGCCCGGGACAAAACCGACCTGGTCCCAATGAATTACCCCCGGTAGGAGAGGAGACAAGCGATTGGCCTGTAACTTCTCAAAAAGTTTAAGATCCATATTCAGCAAAGATATCGGACGATAGCTGCTGCATTGGGAAGGATCTTTGCCAGGTTTCAGTAGGTTAGAAACATTAGTGGAGAGGAGCCCTTTGGAGGGGAGATTGGAGGCATCTATAGCGTTAAACGCCTTATGCCGCGTACACACGATCGGACTTCTCATCGGAAAAAGATATGATGGCTTTTCTGACTGGATTCCACTCAAGCTTGCCTTGCATACACACGGTCACACAAAAGTTCGCTGAGAACGCGGTGAGGTATAACACTACGACAAGCCGAGAAAATGAAGTTCAATGCTTCCGAGCATGCGTCGAATTGTTTCCGACCATGCGTATGAATTTTGCGCGTCGGAATTGCTACAGACGATCGCATTTTCGGATAGGAACTTTTTCCGACCGAAAAATTGAGAACATGCCCACAGTCTTTTGCTGGCTGGAATTCGACCAGCAAAAGTCCGATGGAGAATACACACGGTCGCATTTTCCGACCAAAAGCTCTCATCGCCCTTTTGCTGGCCGAATTCCCGACCGTGTGTACGCGGCATTAGTCAGAAGTAGTGTTAAAAGGGGAGCAAAGGTTTTGTAGAACCGAGGCGTGAACCCATCTGGGCCAGGACATTTGCCCGTCTTCAAACCCTTGATGGCACCCAGAAATTCGGGCTCAACCAAGGGCATGTCCAAATCCAGGGAATCTTCGGCGTCAATCGTGGGTAGGGCTGTTTCCGAGATATAATCTCGCTTGTCATCCCTAGAGGAGGGGCTAGGGGTTTTTGGAGGCGTCGGTTGAAAGATTGTACAGTTGAGAGTAATACCGTCTAAAAGAGGAGGAAATGCCCTTTGTATTAAAAGTGTTGTCTTGATTGGATTGGGTTATAAACAGAATAGGATGACGGGGAGGCCTTGAGGCGATTCAGTTCGCATTTGCAGCGCTTTACAAATCATTCATTCAAATTCATTCATTCAAGGGTGAAGAATCCGCGTCAAGTGTTGGCTGCATTTGTTGGCTAGAGAATAGTGGTAATTACGGGGCCTGTCATGTGCAATTAAGGAGTGAGAGTCTAGGAGTTGGAGCAGGTTGTAACGGGCGCTGGAGAGCTTAACGAAGGTGGCTGGGTCTAAATCACGTTTATGGAGTGATTCAAGCTCCACAATGGTGGATAACAGGCAACAGATGTCATCTGCCCTGATCTTCTTCAGACGGGAACCATGCTGAATAAGTACGCCCCTAACCACACATTTTAGTGCTTCCCACTGTATGAGGGGATGAAAAGTCATTTTATAAAGTATAAAGCGGAACTACACAGTATCTGAGCACCACAACCCAAAAGCGCTGTTTGATTCATTTGTAATATTAAAAGCAAACTCCCCTATCCATCTATGTCTCCATGTTTTATTTTGATGAGAAATCACTTTGAGAAACACCCCCCAAGCATTTCTGGCTGTGGCCATTTTGAGGAAGGGCAAATTTATTTATGTAGCAATTACTTCCTGGAATCCATCTGCCCTTAGCTCAGGCATGCAGAAAGGAGAGTGTGCTTAGCTGAGAAAACCCCTCCTCCTCTCCCGAAGACTCTTGGGATGTATGGCATCATTTGTCTAGGCATGGAAACTAAGAAGTAACTAAAAAAATGTAAAAACAAACAGGTAAATATGATCTACTTTCCTATCTATTCATTAATGCTAGCAGCATAAGGATTCAAAATAGTCGATGTTGATTGAGAGAGTGGAAATTCCACTTTAAAAAGCTGTCCTTGGGCTCCAGTTGGTGACTCTGCCTAGGCTAGGATGATGTCATCAGAATGCTGCAGGCAGGAGGAGGCATTTTCTCAGTCTCCCCCCTCCTCCAATCGTCAGACTGCAACATTGTAACTTTTGTAGCAAGTCACAAGGTAAGAGGTTGCAGCAGGGGCTGAGCTGTGCCAGACATTTGCAAACGCAGGTCAGAACTGCACAGGCACCAGGATTTACATGTTTGTGTCATCTCTTGAGCTGATATCTCAGGCCAAGAAGTAGATGGTGACCCTGGATGATGCTTGAACAAGGATGGCGCCATCCTTGTGGAAAGAAAGCAGATGGAGGCCTTGTCAGGGGGAGTCCTGTGATTCCTGTGAGAGGTAATAAAATACCTGGAAGTGTTACACTGACACATCACTGAGCATGCTGCATATAAGATTCAAATCTTCTATAGATGACAGGTCCATTTAACGTGCATCATGCAACGAAAAGGACTGCCCTGTTTATCAGTGTTTTATATTTGGCTGCCAGAGTGATACAGAAAAAGTATTCACACCCCTTGAAATTATTGGGATTTTATGTGATAGACCAACACAAAGTGGCACATCATTTTGAAGTGGAAGGAAAATTATAAATGGTTTTCATTTTTTTTTTTTTACAAATAAATATGTGAAATGTGTGGCGTGCATTTGTATTCAGCCCTCTTTACTCTGATACCTCTAACTAAAATCTAGTGGAACCAATTGCCTTCATAAGTCACCTAATTAGTAAATAGATTAGTCCACCTGTGTGTAATTTAATCTCAGTATAAATACAGCTGTTCTGTGAAGCCCTCAGAGGTTTGTTAGAGAACCTTAGTGAACAAACAGCATCATGAAGGCCAAGGAACACACCAGACAGGTCAGGGATAAAGTTGTGGAGAAGGTTAGGTTATAAAAAAAATATTCCAAGCTTTGAACATCTCACGGAGCTCTGTTCAATCCATCATCCGAAAATGGAAAGTATGGAGTATGGAACAACTGCAAACCTACCAAGACATGGCCGTCCACCTAAACTGACAAGGAGAACATTCATCAGAGAAGCGGCCAAGAGGCCCATGGTAACTCTGGAGGAGCTGCAGAGATCCACAGCTCAGGTGGGAGAATCTCTCCACAGGACAACTATTAGTCGTGCTCTCCACAAATCTGACCTTTATGGGAGAGTGGCAAGAAGAAAGACATTGTTGAAAGAGCCATAAGAAGTCCCGTTTGCAGTTTGTGAGAAGCCATGTGGGGGACACAACAAACATGTGGAAGAAGGTGCTCTGATCAGATGAGACCAAAATTTTACTTTTTTGGCCTAAAAACAAAACGCTATGTGTGGCGAAAAAAACTGCACATCACCCTGAACACACCCACTGTGAAACATGGTGGTGGCAGCTTCATGTTGTGGGGATGCTTTTCTTCAGCAGGGACAGGGAAGCTGGTCAGAGTTGATGAGAAGATGGATGGAGCCAAATACAGGACAATCTTAGAAGAAAACCTGTTAGAGGCTGCAAAAGACTTGAGACTGGGGCGGAGGTTCACCTTCCAGCAGGACAACGACCCCAAACATACAGCCAGAGCTACAATGGAATGGTTTAGATCAGTGGTTCTCAACCTCAGTCCTCAAGTACCCCCAACAGGCCAAGTTTTGAAAATTTCTCTCAGATAAAATATCTGTCTAAAATACCAAGCCATTGACTGGAAAACCTGCAAACATGGCCTGTTGGGGGTACTTGAGGACTGAGGTTGAGAACCACTGTAGAATGGCCCAGTCATTTCCAGACCTAAATCCAACTGAGAATCTGTGGCAAGACACAGACGCTCTCCACCCAATCTGACAGATCTTGAGCTATTTTGCTAAGAAGAATGGCCAAAAAATGTCACTCTACACAGAGGGTGCCCAACAAAATATAATAAGATGTGGGATGTGTGGTGCGTATCTACTCCTACCATTTGCAGTAATTGAGAGGCCTATTGACTCAGACATAAAGTATAACAACTGTCAGAATTCGAAACTCTTAACCACTTAAGGATCAGAAGATTCCCCCCCCCCCCCCCGATGACCAAACCGTTTTTTGCGATACTGTGAAGCTGCGCCCAAACAAAATTGACGTCCTTTTTTATCCCACAAATAGAGCTTTCTTTTGGTGGTATTTGATCACCTCTGCGATTTTTATTTTTTGCGCTATAAACAAAAAAAGAGCAACAATTTTGAAAAAAAACAAACAATATTTTTCACTTTTTGCTATAATAAATATCCCCCCCCCCCCCCCCATAAAAAAAAAAATGTAAAAAAAACGAATTTTTTCATCAGTTTAGGCCAATATGTATTCTTCTACATATTTTTGGTAAAAAATTTGCAATAAGCATATATTGATTGGTTTGCGCAAAAGTTATAGCGTCTACAAATTAGGGGATAGATTTATGGCATTTTTATTATTTAATTTTCTTTTACTAGTAATGGCGACAATCAGCGATTTTTAGCGGGACTGCGACATTGCGGCTGACAGATTGGACACCTAATGCCGCGTACACACGAGCGGACTTTACGGCAGACTTTGCCCGGCGGACGGGATTTCGTCGGACAATTCGATGTGTGTGGGCTCCAGCGGACTTTGTTTTCTCAAAAGTTGGACGGACTTAGATTTGAAACATGTTTCAAATTAATCCGTTGAAATCGAGTCCGGTCGAAAAGTCCGCCGTCTGTATGCTAGTTCGACGGACAAAAAGCCACGCTAGGGCAGCTATTGGCTACTGGCTATGAACTTCCTTGTTTTAGTCCGGTCGTACGTCATCACGTACGAATTCGACGGACTTTGGTGGATTGTGTGTAGGCAAGTCCGTTCATTCAGAAAGTCCGTCGGAAAGTACGTTGAAAAGTCCGCCGAGCAAAGTCTGCCGTAAAGTCCGCTCGTGTGTACGCGGCATAACTGTATGGGGGACTGTGTCACTGGGGAAACACACAGATCCGTCTTCCTGCATAGCAGAAAGACAGGACCTGTGTGATCTCCCCTGTCAGAACGGGGATTTGCCTTGTTTACACAAGTAGATCCCCGTTCTGTCAATGTGAGGAACGATCGCAGGTGGCCGGCTGACATCGAATCCACCCCACCCGCTGATTGGCTCCCCCCCGCGCGCCAGTGGGCACGCGCGCCCACCAATTGCTGTGTAAGAGCCGACATACAATGACGGCGATTCGTGGGATCGAGACACATTGCCGCAGTACAACTGCGGCGGCTGGTTTTTAAGTAGTTAATGTTGATTTTTTTTTTTTTCATACCCAGAGAAATCACAACGACTCATTTAAAGCTTTATATATCTCTCTTATTTTCTGTTCCAAGCAAGCTGTATATACATTTTCAAATAACCTGATACATATCGGATCAAATGTACTTTATCTGCTATGGTGCTCATGTTGAGCATTTTGTCGAATTTGCTACTGTAATGTACATTCGTTAATAAAAAGTGTTAAAAAAAAATGTCACTCTCTAGATGTGCAAAGCTGGTGGAGACATCCCCAAAAAGACTTGCAGCTGTAATTGCAGTGAAAGGCGGTTCTACAAAGTATTGACTCCGGGGGGCTGAATACAAATGTACCCCACACTTTTCACATATTTATTTGTAAAATATTTTACAAAAAACATTTATCATTTTTTTTTCACAATTATGTGCCACTTTGTGTTGGTCTATCACATAAAAACCCAATAAAATACATTTATGTTTTTGGTTGTAACATGACAAAATGTGGAAAATTTGAAGGGGTATGAATACTTTTTCAAGGCACTGTAGCTGGTCCTTGTTGTTCTGCAGCAACAGATTGTTCCCTAAAAGCCTCCTGTACACTGTTGCTGGTAAACGGACGTTTAGGAGCAGTTGGGCATTTTTTTTTTTTCAACTGCCCCTGAACTCTCCTCTTATCTTATCAGTACATGTACACAGGGTCGTTTATAGTGGTTTCTAGGCAGATGAGTTTAGAGGCCTTTTTTGGAAAGCAAAAAAAATGAGTTCAAAGGCTGAGTTTAGAGGCATTTCAACTGCCAAACGCTTCTAAACGCGGTAACCCACATTTAAGCCGCATTTCATTTACAGGCATTTTTAATTTTTGGATATTTAAAAAAAAAATATATATATATATATATAGAGAGAGAGAGAGATATAGATATATAGATAGATTATATATATCTATATATTTTTTTTTTCACACGCTTCTAAACGCGAACGCAGCAAAACGGCGCTAAACGCGGCATGTAGAAAGCAGACGTTTTAGACGTGGGTTACTATCTGTCAAGTTAAAGTGGTTGTAAACCCTTACAGACCATTTTGACCTACAGGTAAGCCTAGATGAAGGCTTACCTGTAGGTCCAAGAAATATCTCCTAAACCTACACGGTTTAGGAGATATTTGCAAAAAGACAGGCACCGTAGACAGCGGCACGCAGGTGCACTGAGCATGCCGCTGCTAACGGCTACGACTAGGGCTATTGCCGAAACGCGTCAGCGTTATTGTTTTATTGTCACTCTGTTGTACCAATAAACGACACTTCAAGGATGATAGTTTTGCTGGCTCTCCTTATTACTGTTCGGAGTGTGTTGGGACACATCGAGCCTCGGCACCTGTGAGTGGACCTGGTGTATGGATTGAGTTGTCCCTGCAGAGAGCGCTGTTATCTTTCTTCTTTTCCATGCCGTTAGTGGCGGCTCCCGTGCGCATGCGCGGGAGTGACATCATCGCGGCTCCGGCCAATCACAGCGTCGGAGCCACGATACCCGGAAAAAAGATGGACGCTCCGTAGCAGAGGGGACAACGGTGACATCGCAGGCTCCTGTGTCAGGTAAGTGACACATAATGGGCTACTATGCGATGCATAGTAGCCCATTATGCTTTAGCTTTGCAGGGAAAAAAAGAGGAAGTAAACCCATTAGTGTTTACTTCCTCTTTAATCGTTCAGGAGAGGTTAGCTAAATTCCTACACAGGAAGTTTTTACAATCTAAACCATAACTGGTAAGAGGAGGGTAGATGGGACTTGTAGCATAGCTCCCAACTGTCCCTGATTTGGACCAAGTCCCTCTTTCCTCCTCCTTTTGATCTGATCTATATAGTTGTATATAAAATGCACTATTTACCTTTACAAAAAGTGTTTCCCAGCGCTAAACCTTTCATCCAATTTTTAAATTTTTGAATTTGTAAATTCCAAAAGCCAATATAAAGGAATAGTAGTGGTGAAAAAAGCACTTGTGCGTTTAACCAATCTTGTTTTTTGCACAATTCTCCTTTCAGGTGGGCGTGGCAGGGGGCGTGTCCTATGCTTGCATACTTTTGCTAATAGGTGTCCCTCATTCCCATCTCAGAAAGTTGGGAGGTATGCTTGTAGTCCCACAGGGACATCTGGAAACAGAAGCAGCATATGATACATTGTGCAATGCACAAATCTGCCAATTCATGGGAAGAAAATCCAAGGAAACAGAATTAATACATAAATAGCTTTCATATAATTGGGGGAAGAGTTGCGGTTTGACATTTTTGAGAGATGTAATGTGACAGACCACTTCAAAGAGGACCCGTGACACCGCTATAAGCCTTCCCGTCCACAAATCCAAATAAGATGTTCTCAGACAGAATGCAAAGGAAGAAAAAGTAAAAATACTTTCCTTAAGCTGAACTCCGGGCACAAAAACTTTCATCTAATTATATTCCTGAATAGCCACACCGGATATATATCCACTTTTTGTGCACCAAGTGCCTTTAACCCAGATTTTACCTTGTAAAAGTAGCAGCAACATCATCACTGTGCTGTATATATCCTGTACAGAGCGCAGAGGTGTGGGAGGGACCAGTAGGCTCCACCCACTGCAGATAACTACAGGAGACGGCGGAGACAAGACAAATCACCCTGCACAAGGAGAGAGAGCAGCAGTGAGCGGTCTTTATTACAGGAAATCTCACACTGGATTACCGCACAGATCTAGAATAAATACACAAAGCACACCGAGATTCAAGAAGCACACACATCATGAGTAGATAATATGTGTTTTATTCCAGAGTTCATCTATAAATACAGTGGAGTTTATTTCTGTCTGTGTCCCCACTGCCAAGATTGCACCTCATTTGCTGTTCTAGTGACACGACAGGAAGCAAGAGAACCTCTCCTGAAAGTGATAGGAGATCTCCCCCAAGTAAGGAAAAATGCCATGTTTATTATTTGTCACTGAGACGTGTGTCCCCAGATTTTATATTTCCCAAAACGGGAATCAGTGCGAATTTCCCCAAAGACAAGCAGAAATTTAAGCCTGACAGGAGTTCTAACCCTCCTTGCTCCATCCAAAGCCATTTACACCCAAATCAAGGGTGTTATAGAACACTGAATGTATTATGTGACAAAACAATAGCACAGAACTGCAGTCAAAAATAACAAGGTAAAAAAAAAAAATAGCCAGTTAAAATAGAGAAAATAATAAAACAAGCTTTAGCAGCAATATTCACCTTCGATCTAGAGATTTCCCCAACAGTGTTTTTTTTTTTTTTTCCTGCCACTAGATGTCCTCAGTCTGAGGCTAGCATCATTCAAACTGCTTCCTCTGAGCCCAGACTGTTGTGGACCCGCCCCCAAACTGTGATTGGACAGTGAAAGGAGAAGCAGCACACTGATGAGCTCATCTCTCTGTCACTCTGCTCTCTCCCCCTATCAGCATGCTGTTTGTCAGTACACAAACTGACTCTTTGTGCTGCTTCCCTCTACCCATCTCTGAGCTGTGCAACCTGTAGATCGCAATCTACCAGTAGGTGACTGGTAGATCTCAGTCTGGGCTTGCTGACCCGTCATCCCAGAGCATAAAACAGAGTGCAATGCAGAGGGATTACTTGTAAAGCTGGAGCTGTAGTAGGGAGCAAGAGCCACATAAGCCAATTCTAAACAATGGTGATCTTGCGAGCTACCATACACAAATTGTCAGTTCTAATATATTCAGCTGCTAGCACTGATCACGTCCCATAAGGCCGTGCATTCAGCAAAAAAAATAATAGAAAAAAGTGCTGCGCTAAAAAATGCCTGTGTGTCTACCGCTTGCTGACCAGCCGCCACAGTTGTACTGCGGCAGAATGGCACAGACAGGCAAATCGCCGTTATGTTACGTTGGTTCCTAAGGCGGCCACTAGGGGCCCCCAGAGCCGATGCGAGTGCCCGGCGGTCTCGATGACCGCTGGGCTCCCGCAATCGCTCGTAACACGGCGAGAACCGGGATCTCTGTGTGTAAACACAGAGATCTCGGTTCTCTGAGGGGAGAAGTGACAGATCGTCTGTTCATACAGAGTATGAACAACGATCTGTCATCTCCCCTAGTCAGTCCCATCCCCCTTCAGTTAGAACACAACTAGGGAACACAATTTAACCCCTTGTTCGCCCCCTAGTGTTAACCCCTTCACCGCCAGTGACATTTTTACATTAATCCTTTTTATAGCACTGATCGCTGTATTAATGCCAATGGTCCGAAAAATGTGTCAAAATTGTCCGATGTGTCCGCCATAATGTCGCAGTCACGATAAAAATCGCAAATATATATACACATATGCCAGCGCACAGAACCAATGATAATGCAATATAAAATACAGTTGAGTATACAGCAGGCTAAGGATTAGAGTAAACTATAATTGCTTAAGATTATTTAAAAAGTCCATGACAAATGGTCACTGCGGTTAAAAAACTGGAATGTCTCTGTGTAAGAACCAGCGCTGAGGGCAAGCTTTTCAGGTGAGCGAAGTCAGCTCTCTAAGTAGATATGAGAAAAAGACAAAAGAAAAGCGCCTCTGAGTGCAGGTATTTATTAGTAACAAATGCAAATAATCCACACTTACAGGAAGATAAGAGAGGAACAACTCCAAAAGGGAACAATTCCTGGATCAGTCTCGTATATATATATACTGACTGACTGCACACTACACTACAGTACATGCCTAATCTCTATTCATTCACTATATACGGCTGATGTGTAAGCAGCAGCCTTATATAGTGTGGGGCGTGGACTTAGCCCCTGAGCCATGATTGGCCAAAGGCATGCTGCCTTTGGCCAATCATAGCTCTCACAGCACATCACGCTGTTATTGGCCAAAGCATGCAGGTCAGGTGCATGCTTTGGCCAACCCGCAGCCGTCAATGCACTGCGATCTTGCAATGCATTATGGGGTGCTCTACCATGCTCGAATTTTCCGCAAACGCCCCATATGTTCGTTTGTTCTCCTATATGTTCTGCGAACAAACGCCCCGATGTTCGAGTCAAACTTATCCCTAGTTAAGAGGGATCTCTGATGTGAAGGGGCTCTGTTGTGGCGAGAGGACCTCTGATATGAAGGGGGACTCTGATGTAAAGTGTTACTAAATCCACAACAGTAAAATCAGTCTGTATATGCAGTAAAGCATGCTTGTTCTACTCACTGTGGAACCTAAGGGGTTAATCCTCTGCATTGTGTAAAAAGGCTGTTTGATCTGTCTTCTCTGATCCTCCCCTTCTCATACAATCCCCAATCTAACTGCTGATAGAACAAAGCCTTGGGGGCAAACTGCACATGCTCAGTTTGGTGTGTATTGCTGGAGAGTTTTTTTTTGTTGGGGGAAGGGGGCAGGGTGCGTGTGTGATCAGCACAGGACCAATCAGAACTGTCCAGACAGAGTAATGCCGCGTACACACGGTCGGACTTTCCGGCATACTTGGTCCGGCGGACCAGAGTGTGCCGGACAATCCGCCCGTGTGTGGGCGGCGGCGGACTTTTCCGGCGGACTTCTTCTCAAAAGCCCGCCGGACCTAGATTTGAAGAAAGTTTCAAATCTTTCCGTCGGACTCAGTTTCGGGCGGAAAGTCCGCTCGTGTGTGTGCTGGTCCGACGGAAAGCCCGCTCGTGTGTATGCTGGTCCGACAGACCAAATACGACGAGGGCAGGGTATTGCATCTCGCGCTCGCTGCAATAGGAAAAACAAATCTTCCTATTGCGGCGAGCGCGGGGCATACCAGGCCCTTAGGTCTGGTATGGATTATAAAGGGAAGCCCGCTACGCCGAAAAAATGGCGTGGGGTCCCCCTAAAATCCATACCAGACCCCGATCCGAGCACGCAGCCTGGCCGGTCAGGAAAGGGGGTGGGGACGAGCGAGCGCCCCCCCCCTCCTGAACCTTACCAGGCCGCATGCCCTCAACATGGGGGGTGGGTGCTTTGGCGGAGGGGGGCGCCTTACGGTGCCCCCCCACCACCACAAAGCACCTTGTCCCCATGTTGATGAGGACAAGGGCCTCTTCCCGACAACCCTGGCCGTTGGTTGTCGGGGTCTGCGGGCGGGGGCTTATCGGAATCTGGGAGCCCCCTTTAATAAGGGGGCCCCCAGATCCCGGCCCCCCACCCTATGTAAATGAGTATGGGGTACATGGTACCCCTACCCATTTACCTAGGAAAAAAGTGTAAGTAATAAAACACACTACACAGGTTTTTAAAATATTTTATTAAACAGCTCCGGGGGGGGGGGATCTTCCTCCGGCTTCGGGGGTCTTCTTCCGGCTTCGGGGGTCCCTCCGCTTCATCTTCTCCCGGCGTCCGGTTGGTTCTTCTCCGCTCTCTTCTGCCGGTGTTCCAGTTCTTCGGCCGGCTCCTCTGCTGTGTTCAGGTAGCTCTCTTGCCAGCAGAGGTCCGGACTTCTGAGCTGCTGGGCTTCTTCTCTTCTCTTCTCTTCCCCCAGATGTTGACACGACGCTCTCTCCGGCTGGACTGGTCTCTGAGGGCTGCGTTGTGACTTATATAGGCGGAGACCCCGCCCCCTTTTGATGTCACAGTCCCTGGGCATGCTGGACCAAGTAGGATAGAAAGTCCGACCGTGTGTACGCGGCATTAGAGGTCCTGCAGCCTCATAGGATAATCATAGGAGAATGAAAACTCCTCCTACAAGTTTTAAGCAGACACTGATAGAAGTCATAGGACTGCTATATACTACTGATGAAAAACGGTATTTAGCAGTTTATATGGGAGACCAGATATAGTGAATGCAGGGTCCTGGGTTTAGTAACACTTTCATTTTTTACCAAAGTGTGTGTATCGTCCCAGCCTGGTTCAATTTTTAGACTTGAGGGGGGAGAATCTGGATTTTGCATACTTTTAAAGGGTGCTGCAATGGAAGGAAGGTTGAGAAATGCTGCTGTAGAGTTCAGCTTTAAAGTGGACATAACAATGGATACATTTTTTTTCATGTTACATACATTCTATTTACAGTTTTTCTCCATTGTTTTGGCTCATTTCTTGAAACAGAAATGACATTCTCAAAACTCTAAGTTCATTTGGCAAAACAGTCTTACAGTTCAGCACAACTCTATAACTCACGTGCAAAAGCTCATATCTCTCCCAAAACTGTTCACTCATGCTTCAAAACCATATTCCTTTCCCATATAAAGAGTCAGTGCTACCAAAATGGCAAAGATTCTTCTCAATTGCTTTGGCTCATTTCTTGAAACAGACCGGACGTTCTCAACTCTCTTGGTGCTTTTGCCAAAATAACCTGGATGGTTCAGCACAACACCATGGTTCACCTTCAAAAGCTCATATCTTTCCCAAAACAGTTCACTCATGTGTCAAAAATAAATTTCTTTCTCATTCAAATAGTCAGTGCCCCCAAAATGCTTTGTCCCTTTGGCATTGTGTAAGCACTGCAAGTCAAAATGTTTAGATGTTTTGTCTCTAAGGCAGAGGACCATTGAAATATCCCTCATGTCCACCCTTCAGTCTTAGCCCAGTCCTTCATTGACAATGGTTACTGTACAGTTTTTGTCTAGCTAGCTGAACTGTGTATAAAACTGAAAAAAAAGAAAAGATTTTAGGGTAAGAGTAGCCTCCAAGGTTTGGCATCACACATTGCACTCATACTGCCAAGGAAAAATTACTTTACAGTATTGTAACCATTATCCTTCAAACACAAAGTAACTTCCATAAATCAGAGTAAAAAGAAATTGTATACAGCATAATACACGAAAATTTAAACACACAAACAAAAAAACAAGGAAAATTACATTTAGCCTACAATGCTGTAAATAAAGCTGGAGTTTCACAACTACTGTACCATCTCTTCACTGGCCACCGTCCTCACCCTCCTGCCCATCCACACGCTGCTGTCTGTAAGGCCACAGATTCTCATCAACATTACAGCGTATATCCTCCCCTGAAATGCAACGAGGGAAGAAATGGTGTGCATGTCTCAACCATCCCCTGCACTAATCTCCTGTAATATCCTAACAGGCAGCATCCATTGCATGGAGCAGGGACCTCTGATTTTGAGCCCGATGCTCATACACTCTCCACCTCCAAGTGGAGAAAAACTCCTCAATAGGGTTGAGGAAAGGAGAGTAAGGTGGTAGGAACACCATATCCATCCTTGGATGAGCAGTGAACCGGGCCCTGATAAGCAGGCCACGGTGGAAATTCACATTGTCCCATACAATTATATATTGTGGTAGGTGAGGCCCTATTAGACCTCTCTTATTTTCAGGGATCAAATCCAAATGAAGGCGGTCCAAGAAGATGAGGAGCTTCTGTGTATTGTATGGGCCAAGACTGGGGATGTGAGTGGCCACACCATTCTCAGAAATGGCAGCACACATAGTTATATTACCCCCTCGCTGGCCTGGGACATCCACCGTGGCCCAGTGGCCAATAAAATTTTGGCCACGTCTTCGGCCCTTGGCCAGGTTGAAGCAAGCCTCATCCACATACACGAGTATGTGAGAAGTCTCGTTTCCTTCCAATGCCATTATTCTCTACAATAGAGTAAAAAAAGAAAACATCAAATCGGTCATACAGAAGAGTCATACACTACAGTTACAGACAGTTACATAGGAATGTTCTATGTTCTAAACAAGTTCAATATATTACTGGCCAGTATTCCAGTGGTTCCAAACCTGGGGTACATGTACCCTATGCAGAGGTACTACAGGGAGTATTTGACAGAAAGGGGAGGGGAAAAATTATCAATGAGTAGACTTACTGAAATGTTACAGTAAAACCCACAGTATTAGATAGATTTACATGGGAGTCAATACTGTAATTGCAGCTCTTTGACCCTTTTTCTTACTGTATTGTATGTTATATTCTTCAAAATAAGGATTATAATGATAATTGCATCATACAGTAAGCTGCAGTTTTTAGACAAAATATTTATAAATCAGATACGTAAATCAAATACTTTCATACCTGGATTCAGAAATCAGGTAAAGTGGGTACTGAAACCAATACATTTTGGGAACCACTGTTTACGGTAATTGTAAAAAGGTAATCTTGATGGACAACCAGTGACTGACTTACATGTACATACTGGTACCGCAGCTCTTTCACTCTGTCAGAGTTCCTCTCAAATGGTACCCTGTAAATTTGCTTCATTGTCATCTGATGCTTCTTCAATATGCGGGCTATTGTGGAGATGCTTATAGAGTGACATTTTGGAATATGGCTTTGTCTTGTAGGATTGCAGTGCAGATCTGTCTCAATGTGATGGCATTATTTGCCAACACCATGTTACAGATCTCTTGTTCTTGTTGTTTATTGAGAAGTTTTCCTCGGCCACCCATGCCAAGTTGTCGTCCAATCCTAGACATAGAATTCAAAGGACAACACTCCATTCATAATTTATACCTTATGTATTCCGTACAGAATGAGTTACCAATGTAATCGTATTGTTGTTTTACTTACAGTAACTTTACCACAATTCCTAAGCATCACTGTACAGTGACTGGAATACTACTGTAAACTGTATCATCAATATTGTAGAAAATAAACTATTCCATACTATTCCATAGTTTATTTTCTACAATATTTTTCTTGTTATTGTTAGTATCATACGTAACATCCCACTGAGGTAAGATACTGTAATACTGTAGGCCTATCACACACACACACACACTAAATGAATACGTAAATGAGTAAATAAACATATTTGTTGCTCTATGCACAGTGTCCTGTCCTATACATTATATAATTCCATCATTGACTATCTACATACCTGTTTTCCCTGCGAAAGGTTTGGATGATAGAGAAGACTGTAGAGCGAGGCACATTAGGCTGCACTCGGCAACCTTCCTCCGCCATTGTGAGGCCATGGTTGATGACATGATCTATAATTGTGGCCCGAATTTCATCAGGGACAGCATGGCGTCTTCGTGCTCCTCTGGCTCTTCCCCCTATTCCACCGCCACTCACCCTTACTCCTCTTCCTCTTCTTCTTCCTCTTCCTCTAGCAGGCAGTTTCCCTTGTTCATTTACGTGGCCAGGTGCCTCCATGTTCAGAAATTGTACTGGTCCTGCATGGTCAAGCTCTATATATACATGTTTGGCAGCATTTACAATCATGGACAGCACCTGTCAGGTAACTCAACATACTGTTTGATTGGTCATCTGAGACCAACTCTGACTCCTCCTTTGTTAGGCTCCTTTTACACTAGGGCGGGGGCGTTGTCGGCGGTAAAGCGCCGCTATTGTAAGCGGCGATCTACCGTCGGTATGCGGCCGCTAGTGGGGCGGTTTCACCCCCCTGCTAGCGGCCGAGAAAGGGTTAAAACCACCGCAAAGCGCCTCTGCAGAGGCGCTTTGCCGGCGGTATAGCCGCGCCGTCCCATTGATTTCAATGGGCAGGAGCGGTAAAGGAGCGGTATACACACTGCTCCTTCATCGCTCCGAAGATGCTGCTGGCAGGACTTTTTTTACCGTCCTGCCAGCGCATCGCTCCAGTGTGCAAGCCCTCGGGGCTTTCACACTAGAATGAAAGCAGCGGCACTTTCGGGTCGGTTTGCAGGCGCTATTATTAGCGCAATAGCGCCTGCAAACCGCCCCAGTGTGAAAGGACCCTTAGTCAAGTTCTAGTTGCACCTGACTGTCAATTGCTGTAATCATTTTATCACATGTTCCAAGAGATTCATATATGGTATTCAAGGTATTATGTTCCTGAATAATTTTGACAATTGAACAGACTATTGTGCATGTGATGACTTAAACAATGAAATGACGCTGATACGTTTTGGAGAGAACAACCATTAGACTGAGAATTGACAATCAGTTTAGATCAACAAGATCTATTCACTTGGAAATTGTGCTAAATGTAGGCTACTTGTACTTAATCATTTGAAAAATGTACTGAGACATTGAGACATGTACTGAGACATTTGCAATTTTGATGAAATGAGTGAGAAATTCAATTCAGTTGTGAACAATTGCCAAGTGGTTTGGAGATTTGTCCATGTTGTTTTGAGAATGTCATTTCTGTTTCAAGAAATGAGCCAAAACAATGGAGAAAAACTGTAATACAAAAAATAATTGGCTTTATTTCATCATCCCAGCAGCTCTGTATCCTGCTGTTTAATTAGTCCTTACTTATAGCACCCCTTGAAGAGACGAGCCTCAATAGCATAAGAACCTGGAGAGGAAGTGGACGGAAAGCAGATTAAAGAAACTTTGTTTCCATTTTTCACTCACAAGATTTCTGTTTTGGAAGGTGGTCTGTAGAGGGAAGAAAGGAGGGAGGGAAGGGAGAGCTCCACTGGTCAGAATTCAGGTTTTGTTCTACAGAAAGCTGCCTGGCCAGGTCACCAAGTCGCATTTCAGAGGCCACTTCTGGTCTGACACCCACAGAGGTTCTGCAGCCAACAAAACAGCCTTTCACACAGTACATGGGAAACTCTGCCGATTTATTCTTAACAGTTTGGCTCCAGAAATGTCCAGAAAAGGCAAAACCACCAAACAGGAAAACGCAGAGGTTTAGGTAAAAGTCATGCTGTCAGCTACCTAATAGGTGACCAAAATGCAGAGGATGGCCTCTCTTGTATCACCAGCCCAAGCAGGAGAAACACAAAAACCTTGGAGATGTTGACTGCAGATCCTTGCCCTGAAGATGCTGGCAGGACATCAGGTGATCAGACAGCGGAACCACAGGAAGCACCAGCAGAATTAAGGAGGAGGAGTAAAGGAGAACTCTGTCTTGGCAGTGGGTTCAAGACAGTAGAGTTTGCCAGTGACACCAATGGCAGGTGCACTCGTAGGGGTGCATTTATTAAAAAAATTCACAGAGCTATTTGTCCTGCGAAACTGCATGAACATTCTCTCTTAGCAGGCTGTTTTCTCTCAAGGTCAGAGGTTCTTCATTCATAAAAACATTGTGAATGAGGAAACACGGCGAGTCAAGTTAAAGCGGAGTTCCGACTAAAAATAAATAAATTTAAAAGTCAGCAGCTGCAAATACTGCAGCTGCTGACTTTTAATAATCGGACACTTACCTGTCCCAGGGTCCAGCGATGCAGGGGATCGAAGCCTCGCTCCTCTCCCCCTCCTCTCTGCGGAGCCTGGCATTGTCACTGTGGGCGTCCGGCTGTGGCTTCACAGCCGGGCACACACTGCAAATGCACGAGCCACACAGCGCGCTATGACTGCCCGGGCAATCATCTTGGACCTGTGACGTGTCCCAGATGATGGCCTAGAGGGAGGGGGGAGAGGTGAACTTACGTCTGGCGCCTCGGTGCCCCGGGAGGAAGTGGGAGCTGGAACCCTCTAAGAGGGTTTCTGCTCCCCCCCCTCCAAAAAAATGACATGCCAAATGTGGCATGTCAGGGGGTCACCTTCCCTTAAAGCGGAAGTTCCATTTTTTATGTGGAACTCCACCTTAACGCCAAAGAGCTTGATTTTGGTCTCATCTGACCACGGCATGTTCTCCCAATCCTTCTCTGAATCATTTAGTATAGATGTTCATTGGCATGAAAGTCCATGTGCCTTCTTGAGGAGGGGGATTCTCCGTGTTTGGAGGAAGAAAAATGCTGACTATGACCCTAAGGACACCATCCCTACAGTCAGTCATGGAAGTGGAAACATTGAGCTTTGGGGCTGTTTCTCTGCTAAAGGTACAGGCTGACTTTGCTGCATTGAGGGGCCAATGGACGGGGCCATGTATTGTAAAATCTTGGATGAGAACCTTCTTCCCTCAGCCAGAACACTGAAGATGGGTCATGGATGGTCCTTCAGCATGACAATGACCCAAAACATACCACCAAGGCAACAAAGGAGTGGCTCAAGAAGAAGCACATTAAGGTCATGGAGTGGCCTAGCCACTCTCCAGACCTTAATCCTATAGAAAATTTAAGGAGGGAGCTGAAACTTCGAGTTGCCAAGCGACAGCCAAGAAACCATAAGGATTTAGAGAAGATCTGTAAAGAAGAGTGGACCAAAATCTCTACTGAGATGTGTGCAAACCTGGTCACCAACTACAAGAAACGTCTGACCTCTGTGCTTGCCAACAAGGGTTTCTCCACCAAGTACTAAGTCATGTTTTGCTTGGGGATCAAATACTTATTTTACTCACTGAACTGCAACTTAATTTATAACATTTGTATCCTGTGTTATTTCTGGATTTTTGGTTGATAGTCTGTCTCTATCATTTAAAATACACCTATGATAAAAATGATAGACCCTTCATGTCTTGTAAGTGGGCAAACTTACAAAATCTGCAGGGGATCAAATAATTTTTTCCCCCACTGTATTCAATACCTATTTCACCTGCTGTATTTATTCCTTAGGATCATCAACCCCATCTAGTGGCCATAATGCAGTATTTTCCTGTCTCGGGCTAAAGCAGATGAAGGCATTGTCAAGGGGGGATACTGGGTGAAAAGCAACAAATATCTTAAAGTGTTATACTGGCACCTAACTCAGCATGCTACCTTTAAGCCTTTAACATGAGAAAATATTGCATATCTGATGCTGGATCTGCTTTAACTTTAGCAGGCCTGAAATTCGCCTTTTCTGTTGAGCTGTCACACATCAACTGTAGGTAAAATTAAGCTTACAGTGAAAGTGGCTTCTCTGTGAGAAGAGGAGGTAGATCAATATCTTCTTATACAAGTGTTTCAGCCGTGTACTTTTATTTAGTATTTTGGCTGTAGTCCAATTCAAATACCTTCTCCGGGAAGAACACCTCCACCTTGTGACATTTCGGAGTTCGCTGGAATCAATAGCAAAGCGCGCTCTTCATGCTCGGGTCTAATGGCACAGAACACGTCATTCCCTTCATTGTGTAAACAAACTCACAAATCTCTTTCTGTGCAAACTTCCCCATCTGGGTGTATTCTGTGCCAGGGATGAGAATGCTATAATATAGCCCAACTTCCAGCATTAAAGACAAACGTTCACTTTCAATTGTATTCACTGCTCTGTCCCCGAGGGACAATGTAGCAGTTTGTCCCAATATTGTACTTTGTAAGCCTAGCTATGAGGTCAGAAAGGGCGCCCGACAACGTAGCTAGCAAGGAGATTGTTAATCAGCTCTAAACACGTGCCTAGGACAAGTTCTGGCAAAAGGAATGCAGGGGAGGGGGAGGTGTCAGCCTTCCCCTCCCTCTGCATTCCTCTTGCAGATGCATGTCTCAAGCAAGTACTTGGAGCCAAGGTAAGTACCGGTTATAAAGCAGCCATCTCCTTGATAGCTACATTGTCGGATGCCCAAGGAAGGAAGGGGGGAGTACTCTATCTAAACTTATAGCTAGGGTTAGGTAGGCCATGGATGGTTGGAATCTCAGCCTGGTTCAGCAGGAACCAACCGAAATTCGAACCATTAATGGGCAGGCTGAATGTACCAAGTTAACCGATAAACTTGGGTACAACCAGCCTGTCGGATCAGCTTCTGATTATCGCGAGCAGCTGTTATAGCCGCTAACAATAATCACTGTCTTCCCCTGCCTGCCCTCTCTGGGAGGAGACAATAGCTCGGTAGGAGGGATTCCCCTGTCAACACTGTCTGTGTTGATGAAGATAAATGGAAGGGTTCTGGACAGCTGCATACTGATAGAAGTTTTTTATGTCTTTATTTGTAAACCGGGATCACAAAAATACAGGACACCAAAGCAGAGTGGTAGAGAACAACAACTGACGCGTTTCACACTTATACCAAGTGCTTACTCATAGCTAACAATCATGAGAATGCAAACAACATATATACTCTATGTAATAAAACATGTGACCGTATAATGGTATAGGAACTCATAGCAGCTGAGAACCAGCCACCTGAGGTCTCCGCACATCTCTGTGTTGGTATTGGAATTGTACAAATTTCTATCCTGCCTTACACACCACATAGGAATACGGGACAAACTACTACATTTGGCCTCTGGAGGACAAAACACTGATAAAAAATTAGAGTCCATCTCTAAAGAGCATCTGTAGGCCTGCAGAAAATGATATCCTGCAAAAGGGGAAAACAATGTAACACAACCTGAAATAATAAAATGGGGAAAGTTTTGGGAATTTATATGAAGCATACAACTAAAGAGGGCAACACAAACAATAATGCCTGGCAAATATGTCATTATTGATAGCTATATATGTAGAAACTTAACATGGTAGAATAAAAAATAAAAAAACTTTCATACATAGTAGATAATGATATGATAACAAATTAGCATGATAATCCATACGAATGGCATAATAAAACACCAACCTCAGTGTGTCTACACAATATAAAATATAATAATAGACCAAATATGTGGTTTACATCACCCCTTTCCAATTATGGGGGAGCTCCTACCGGGGACATTAGTGTCTCTCACCCGCCTTTCCATCTTGTGCATTAGGGTATACCACCTCAGCTCCCGGGGGCATATGATCTTCCCGGCCGGCTCCCAGCCCTCCACACTTGCACTTACACTTGGGTGTATTTGTACAATCGTCCTTCCTTTAGATAGATCCATGAAACCCTTAACATACCTTTATAGATACCTATCTCGCACATCCTGTCCTGAAGAGGGAAAGACATTCACAAAACGCGTTGAGCTATATTTATAGATGCTACTTGATTATACTTTCTAAAGTGTTACCAACCTCATATTTCTATCATGTTTTACTGGAATACACCCATTTAGTATGATCCATTATATTTTATCTTGTGTAGACATGGCACACTGAGGTTGGTGTTTTATTATGTCATTTGTATGGATTATCATATCATGATCTACTATGTATGAAATAAAACTATATATATATATATATATATATATATATATATATATATATATATATATATATATATATATATATATATATATATATATTTTTTAATTTTAATAACCCTTTTTTTTTTAATTCTACCATGTTATGTTTCTACATGTATACAGTTGTGCTCATAAGTTTACATACCCTGGCAGAATTTATGATTTCTTGGCCATTTTTCAGAGAATATGAATGATAACACAAATACTTTTCTTTCACTCATGGTTAGTGTTTGGCTGAAGCCATTTATTATCAATCAACTGTGTTTACTCTTTTTATATCATAATCACAACAGAAACTACCCAAATGACCCTGATCAAAAGTTTACATACCCCAGTTCTTAATACCGTGTATTGCCCCCTTTAACATCAATGACAGCTTGAAGTCTTTTGTGGTATTTGTGGATGAGGCTCTTTATCTTCTCAGATGGTAAAGCTGCCAATTCCTCTTGGCAAAAAGCCTCCAGTTCCTGTAAATTCTTGGGCTGTCTTTCATGAACTGCACGTTTGAGATCTCCCCAGAGTGGCTCAATGATATTGAGGTCAGGAGACTGAGATGGCCACTCCAGAACCTTCACTTTATTCTGCTGTAGCCAATGACAGGTCAACTTGGCCTTGTGTTTTTGATCATTGTCATGTTGAAATATTCAAGTATGTCCCATGCACAGCTTCCTGGCTGATGAATGCAAATGTTCCTCCAGTATTTTTTGATAACATACTGCATTCCTCTTGCTATCAATTCTGACCAAATTTCCTGTGCCTTTGTAGCTCACACATCCCCAAAACATCAGCAATCCACCTCCGTGTTTCACAGTAGGAATGGTGTACCTTTCATCATAGGCCTTGTTGACTCCTCTCCAAATGTAGCGTTTACGGTTGTGGCCAAAAAGCTCAATTTTGGTCTCATCACTCCAAATGACTTTGTGCCAGAAGTTTTGAGGCTTGTCTCTGTTCTGTTTGGCGTATTGTAAGTGGGATACTTTGTGGCATTTGCGTAGTAATGGCTTTCTTCTGGCGACTCGACCATGAAGACCATGCAACCCATCTTTCCTCAAGCGTCTCCTTATTGTGCATCTTGAAACAGCCACACCACATGTTTCCAGAGAGTCCTGTATTTTACCTGATGTTATTTGTGGGTTTTTCTTTGCATCCCAAACAATTTTCCTGGCAGTTGTGGCTGAAATTTTAGTTGGTCTACCTGACCATGGTTTGGTTTCAACAGAACCCCTCATTTTCCACTTCTTGATTAGAGTTTGAACACTGATGATTGGCATTCTCAATTCCTTGGATATCTTTTTATATCCCTTTCCTGTTTTATACGGTTCAAGTACCTTTTCCTGCAGATCCGTTGACAATTCTTTTGCTTTCCCCATGACTCAGAATCCAGAAACATCAGTGCAGCACTGAATGAGAGATGTAAGGGTCTGTCAGGAGTCCAGAAACGCATTGACCTTTTATACACACTAATTACAAGCAAACAGATCACAGATGAGAAGGGTTACCTTTAATAGCCATTCAAACCCCTTTGTGTGTCAACTTGTGTGCATGTTATCAGGCCAAAATCACCGGGGTATGTAAACTTTTGATCAGGGTCATTTGGGTAGTTTCTGCTGTCATTTAGGATTTAAAAAGAGTAAACACGGTTTATTGATAATAAATGGCTTCAGCCAAAAACTAACCATGAGTGAAAGAAATGTTTTTGTGTTATCATTCATATTCTCTGAAAAATGGCCAAGAAATCATAAATTCTGCCAGGGTATGTAAACTTATGAGCACAACTGTAATTATCAATAATGACATATTTGCCAGGCATTATTGTTTGCGTTGCCACTTTGGTTGTATGCTTCATATACAGGCCCAAACTTTCCCTATTTTATTATTTCAAGTTATTAGGGATGGAGGCACTTGTCCTTGTGCCTCATACAAAGTTCCAATTTCCCCTTCCTGCTCTAGCAATGTAACACAACCGTTTCAACCTGTATCTATGGACTTTTGTTTGTTTCAAGCAGTTTTGCATTCCCATATAAGTCTATGGAAATGCAAAACCCACTTGAAACTGGTCAAATGTATGTCAGAAGGTCATCAACTGAACCAGTCATTTTAATTCTGGATGATCTCAGTAACATCTTACGCCACATTGCTTGTGTGCACTCACGTGGGGTTATTTACTAAAGGTAACTCCACTTTGCACTTAAAAGTGCAGTCCCTGTAGTCCCTGTAGGGGGACATGCAAGGAAAATAAAAAACAGCATTTTTGCTTGCACATGATTGGATGATAAAATCAGCAGAGCTTCACCTCATTTCAGAGCTTCCCCTCAGATTTACAGTGACTGCACTTGTAGTGCAGAGTGGATTTGCCTTTAGTAAATCAACCCTATCGTGTCCTCGATATCACAGGGCCGGGCTTCCTGCGCTGCATAGGATGTGAACAGCTAGAAAACAGCAAGGTACAAATAAATAGCCCATCCTATGTTCAAATAAAAACAAGCTTTTAGCTGCAATATTCACCTCCAATCCAGAGCAATTGCCATGCAGTAATTTTATAGATGCCCTCAGTCTGACAGCCAATCCTCTTCCACTGAGCCCAGGTTGTCATGGACCCACCCCCATTTTGTAAATGGACAGTGAAAAAAGAATCAGCAGAATAATAAAGTAATCTCAGCTCATCACTCTGCTCTCTTCTCCTATCAGCATTCTTTTTATTGGCACCTGAACTGATTGGCTCCTTGTCCTGCTTCTCCCTCCCCCTTTTCTCAGCTCCGCTGTACAGGGACTGTGAGAGGGTATTACCGTGTCAAATTTAGATACTTACACTGCTTGTGTTTAATATGCCATTACTGATTACTGAGCTGCATTCAATTTGGAAAGGTGAAAGGAAGCAGAAAAGAGTGTAACAACCATAGATGTACAGCCTCTGCCTGTTTCCATGGCAGTGATGGCGAACCTTGGCACCCCAGATGTTTTGGAACTACATTTCCCATGATGCTCATGCACTCTGCAGTGTAGTTGAGCATCATGGGAGTTCCAAAACATCTGGGGTGACAAGGTTCGCCATCACTGGTCTATGGCATAGGTCTGATGGTGTCATTTCAGGTGCCGAGCTTAGACACTGCTGTGTCAGGGGGTGGGGCTGTGGCTATGATAAATAACTGCAGGCTCAGAAAGAAGTAGTCTTTCCTTAAGGGTTAAGCACCCATAAAGAATAAGGGAAGATAAGGCCATACATTGAGCGTACTTCTTTTCTGCAACCACGGGTTGCAAGAAAGAAATTAGCTCTATTCCCCCATCAAACACAGGCAGTGTTGATGCAGAAATCCCCCCTGCCCAGCCATTGTCTTCTCCCGGCAGGAGAAGATAGTGATTATTGCTAGCAGCTAAATCCTAGCGATAATCATGGGATCGGGGATATCCTAACGATAATCACAGGTAAAACCTGGTTGTACCCAAGCTGACAGATCAACTTGGTACATTCAGCCTGCACATGCAGTTAGAATCTCGGCCGGTTCCTGCTGAGATTTGAACGGTGTATGGCCTGTCTCAGGATAGAGATGAGGAATGGCTGCACATTTTACCATTCGGCAGCAGCCATTGTCATTTCTGACCGTCACTCATAATCCCGGATGCCTGACAGTGAACCAAGGCCAATTATGAGCCTAGTAATTGGATTATACAATCAGATTCTGACCACGGTGGAAGTGCTTTGTGTGCCAATCGACCTACATAGAGCAGCCAACCAGGCTGGACATGGGAGCGGCACGAATTTCAATAGAACCTTTTCTCATTATTTTCCCACGTTGGGAAAAAAAAAAAAAAAAAAAAGATTCTCTTTCCCACCGCAGCATGGGAATCTCGGGTACTGCGCACAGAAAACAATCAATGGGCAGATTGTTACAAAGCACAAAGTAGATTGGACTGCGATATGTATGGGAACGGCTCCGCTCCTGAGCTGAAACTACTTTCTAAGATTTCACTGCACACTGTGAGCTCCTCACAATGTGCATTAGAAGCTGCAGCAAGTCAGATACAGCCTGGTTATCAAAATATTCAGTTCTTTCAATCACGGAGTCTCAGCATCAGATGTGGGCAGTCTACATGCAAATGCAGCCTGCCTAGGAACGCCCACTCCTCCAGACTGACACCCGCCCATCAAGGTATTTAGATATTTGCATAACTCCTCCCAAGGACCAGCCCACTGTTTACATGGGGGCTCCTGAGAGTAATACTGAGGCAGGGTTGCTGTGACATTGTCAGGAATCTATGTACAGCCTCCTGCTGGCCCCTCCCACCAGCAATGACCTGCCTGCATTGCATAGAGAAGAACAGAGACTCAGTGATGACATCATTGGATCTAAAATATAAAACAGGTTTTATTCTTAAAAATGTCATTAGCATGTTGATTAGGTGGGAGGGGGAATCAGAGAAGGCAAAATATAGGAAGATTAAAATTTCAGTTTTCATTGTACTTGTTCTGTAAAAGGTGAAGATTTGAACTGAGGAGCTACTTGGATGAGAGGTGAAACCTTCGCAATATTACAAACAAGTCCAGCTGAATGTGAACTTCTCATAGATCAACCACGACTGCGATAAATGAGATCCTTCACACACGGCTGCTGTTAGAAATCATGGGGCCCCATACAGCCTACCTGACAGGGCCCCCTTCCCCATCCGAAAGTGACCGAGGACAGATTTATCTCTGTAGCCTCAGCTGCACTAATAAAAGAATAGGAAGCGCTTCGAGGCTTCCTCATTCCCAAACTGAAGCATAGTAAATACAGTTTACTATTCTTTAGTGATGAATAGACACAGGCGTGATCGGTACTGATTAAGCGCTGTGTTCATTCAGGAAAGGAAGGGAAAGTAAATTACATATTTACCAGCTCCTTCCACCACTCTCCATTTTGAAACATGCCCCTGCAGCAGCTGCCAGCGTGAGAGGAGGGAAACTGGCAACGCTGCGGGGGAGAAAGGGGCACAAAGGGGGGGCCCAGACAGCAGATAAAAGGGGCACATGTGCTAGAACTAATCCCCCTGCAGTGCAGCCAGAGGGGAAAAGAAGGAGAAGCAGGAAGCACTGCAGGGGGAAGCAGAAGAGGATTGGGGTCTGCAATAAGACAGTTCAGCCGGACCTCCTTCTCAACAGGTGCCCGGGCTCCCCTTTTGAACGGATGGGGCCCGAGCCCAGTACAGGACGCCTGTACTACCTCATCAGCAGCCCTGCACAGACACTCCAAGATCAGAATAATAAGAGACAAGGGACAATCACATGTAGAACATCTTTATATACTTCTTCAAAAGTGTAGTTACAATGTTTCTACGTCAGGAAATAAGAAGGCCACAAAGAATATAAAATCTTAGAACACCCCGCATCTAGAAGTATTTGGGGTAATTATTATGTATATTTAATGTAACCAAAAGACAGACGATAAACTCAGACCCCGATCATAGACATTGAACGAGGATTAAAACGTTGTGTTCATTAAATGATCGCCCAGGGAAAGCACGCAATGTAACAAAACAGCTCGCCTTCTTCTATGTACATTTCTATATTCCTCATTTATACACCATCAGAGCTCAGTTAACATTAAGACGTTCAAAAGCACAAGGTTGTACAGTAACTGGTACATTATTAACATGATATGAATGAAAAGGTTGCAAAAGTATAAAAACACAAACCATAAAAACTGAACATTTAGGCGCACCGTTGGCCTACACCGCGGCAGCCATTTTGGCCCTGAAGCACGCAGCCAATCAAATCATTAGTAGCTGACGACATCAGAGACAACTTGGCCTTTTTTTTGTAGTTCCTTATGAAATGAGGACCATTTAATTTTGCCATGAGTTAAAACCAGCTGCCCTTTTAAAAAAAAAAACAAAAAACACAAAACTACTAAATCCATGTCCCCCCTCCCCAGAATAGTTACAAAATGAGAACTACTGTGTATAATATGAGACAATAAGAGGGTTTTATTATCTACAAGACCCACCAATGTGCAATACAAGGACAGAAATCCCTCCTCTGCATACAGGAGGATCTACAGCAGCTTTACAGATACAGTTCATATGGAACATAAAACATAAAATCTAAAAAAAAAAAAAAAAAAAAAAAAAAAAAAAAAAAAAAAGGTAGGACTACAAAACATCAAACCTACAATTTCTCATTATATAGCGTGTGTGTATATAAAATAATATACGCGCTGACCAACGGTCAGAGAGAGCTCACCTATCCTAACTTCAGCCAAGATCATGTGATCAGTGCCTTGACACTCAATCACATGATCAGCTCCAGAGACAGCAGGGATTTCTGCAAGTACTTTTTTAGCTTGTTTGAGTATACAGAGACATGATTAATAGAAAAGGGCAGGATGGGGGGGGGGGGGGGGGGCGATGCGATTAGGTTATTATTTTGCTTTAAAACAGAACTCCAGTCAAAATGCACAATTCAACAATAAAAAAAGGTGGGAACTTGTTTCTTTTATTGCTGTCAAATGCATGGTTTGATTGTGATCTGGTGACATCAATAAAGAAGGAAGCCCTGTTAATACTCCTACATGCTATGCAATTCTACACAGCTACCAGGGTCGGGCGATTCAGAAGCTTTCATTGCAAATGCTGGATTCATCAGCAGTGATCCAAAGTCTGAACCTGACTGGTGCAAAATCGAATGTGTGTAAAAGAAAACCTGTGCCCATGTGCAAAGCAACAGGTTCACTATGAAGATGGCCCCATCAGCTGCACATAAAATATCTGCTCTTTGCTCCCCAGCTGCTGAAAGAGAAGAGTAATACTCAGTACTTCCAAGTAAGGGAGAGCATGTGACTTGCTCCCCCCCAACTTCCAATGTAACTCACCTCCCTCATATCCCCCCTCCCCCATTTGACTCACTTCCCTCTACCTCCTCTCCCCCCCACATAGCACACCAACTACCCTCATCCTCCCCCACCAATGAGTCACTACCCTCAACCCCCCCCACCAATGAGTCACTGCCCTCAACCCCCCACCAATGAGTCACTACCCTCAACCCCCCCCACCAATGAGTCACTGCCCTCAACCCCCCACCAATGAGTCACTACCCTCAACCCCCCCACCAATGAGTCACTGCCCTCAACCCCCCACCAATGAGTCACTACCCTCAACCCCCCCCCCCACCAATGAGTCACTGCTCTCAAATCCCCCCACCACCAATGAGTCACTGCCCTCAACCCCCCCCCCACCACCACCAATGAGTCACTGCCCTCAACCCCCCCCCACCAATGAGTCACTGCTCTCAACCCCCCCCACCAATGAGTCACTGCTCTCAACCCCCCCCCACCAATGAGTCACTGCCCTCAACCCCCCCCCCCAACCAATGAGTCACTGCCCTCAACCCCACTTCCCTCACCCTACCACCCCAATGAGACTCACTTCCCTTAAATATGACTCACCTCCCTAACCCCCCCCCCCACACACCAATGAGTCACTTCCCTCACCCCCCACGTGACCCACTTCCCTCACACAACACCCCCCCCCCCAATGTGGCTCACTTACCTCGCCCCCCTCCCACCCCCATATGACCAATCCCCCCACTCAGATGACATTTCACTCACCCCAACATAAGAGTGTTGATGCTTGGCCCCCAAGGCTTGCTGTGTAAGCTCCAAGTCTGAATAGTTCCTCTCTTAGCTGAATGGAGCAGAGAGAAGAAAAGAGCTGTATGTACAGCTGCAATGGCTAACATTAAAGTGGACCTGTCCCTTCATCCTGCATGGGCAAATTAAGGCTGGACACTTACAAAATGAATGCACATTTATGATTAATAAAAAGTCAGCAAATACTTCTCTAACCACAAAATAACCAAGCCAGAATAATAGCAATAAAAGTAACACATGCTATAATTAAGGCAATATGGATTAGGTAACTCATAGCACTGAATAAGGGGTTGTACAGGTAAACCCCAATAAACATAACCCTAACCCACCTGTGAAAAAAAAGCCACACCAATTTATGAAAGATCAGCACCATGGCTATGGTCCCTCGCCCTGATCAATATTGTGCTTTTCCTATTAAATCCACAGAACCGCTAAAACCTCAGTCCACACTGAGCCCCGGTGAGGTGGGCACAGTGCCCACTAACCTTCACTAGCCCCTGACAACTAGGTAGTATCAAGATGGACCACTTTTCACAGGCCTAAGTCATGTGACCAGATACAGCCTCCTCCCACAGCCTAAAATTAAGACAGATATTAAGTCTTAAGGTCACTTAGAACCATTATTTTTTTCCAGAAAAAGTTAAAAAACGAACAAACACACATGAACAAAAGGAAGCAATCTTAATCCCAAGGTACCCTGTAAAACAATATATAGTAAAAGTGTTCTATAAAAAGTGATCCCATCTATGGCGTTGTTGATTGATATGGTCATACTCAGTAACACTACATGTATCTGGAAGTATAAATCCAGGTAGATTTGCGGAGCTGTGAAGTTTTCAGAATGGCGAGTGCTTCGGATTTCGCCAACGTTCTCGGCCGCTAGCAAGCAAGGCGATTACACCTTCTGCTGGTGTTGCGATTTGGCATCATCCTTTTTGAAATCAGACAATTTGAGTGCCGGCTGAAAGGTGGAATGGACGGTGCGGTTCATTAGCGGCTGAAGAGGGCGGAAGTTGTCCACCATGTTTTTTTCCTCCTCTCCTACGGCGCTGTAGAGGAGACTGCGAAACACGGCCAACTGCAAGGGAGAGACCAAAGAGGCATTAGTTGCATATTCTTAAAGGTGAAACTCCAGGCAAACAGTGAAATAAAACCGTAAATATATTGAACAATGTATCTGCCAAGGGATTTGTCATTTTGGCGAGCCAGTTGAGTGACAACATCCCAGCTAGTCAGCGGACCAATCTACTACTTCTTGGTTTAGGATCACTGCATCTGGGGTCAGCTCTCTGCTCACTGGACAGGGGTGATATTGCCGATTAAGTGTCCAACAAGGTTGGAGGCGGAGGGGTGACACTTTTCTTAAAGTGTACACCTAGCTAAACGGTTATAACCCTTGTCGTTTTTACAGCTATTCAGGGCTGCAACAGAGCCCACACCAGTTTTACTTAGAGTGCCAGGACCGCGGCTAATCAAGAGACAGCTCTTCTGATTAGCATGCTCCTAAAAGGTACTTTCAACACATTGCTCTGCGTTTGAAGAATGATTTGGTACACCTAAGCTGAGCCCCCTGCTGCAATAATTAGTGCCCATCTCTAGTGATCCCTGTGCCCTCCCATGTCCCCAGTGACCCCCGATGCCCTCTCATGTCCTCAGTTACCCCCATGCCCTCCTGTGTCCCCAATGACTCTGATGCACTCCCGTGTTTTCAGTTCCCACCCCATGCCATTCTGTGTACTCAGTGACCCCCGTGTGCTCCCGCCTCTCCCATGTCCTCGGTGACCGCCATGCACTCCCATGTCCTCAGTGACCCCCATGTGCTTCCGCCTCTCCGGTGACCCCAGTGCACACCCATGTCCTCGGTGACCGCCATGCACTCCTATGTCCTCAGTGACCCCCATGTGCTCCCGCCTCTCCAGTGACCCACATGCACTCCCACCTCTCCAGTGACCCAGTCTTTAGTTCCCTCCTCCCCATACATTCCCATGTCCCCCATGCCATTCTGTGTCCTCAGTGACCTCCGTGTGCTCCCACCTCTCTGGTGACCCCAGTGCACTCCCATGTCCTCAGTGCCCCCCATGCCCTCCCATGTCCTCAGTGACCCCCATGTGCGCTCCCACCTCTCCAGTGACCCACGTGCCCTCCGATGTCCTCAGTGACCCCCATGTGCTCCCACCTCTCCAGTGTCCCCATGTGTGCTCCCACCTCTCCAGTGCCCTACGTGCCCTCTCATGTCCTCAGTGACCCCCCTGCACTCCCGCCTCTCCAGTGACCCCTACACGTTCCTGTGACACCAGTGATTCCCATGCACCCGTGTCTCCAAGTGCACCCCTGTGCCTCTGCCCAGCCTCAAGTACACCCCGTAGTTGTCTAGCCTCCTTCCCTTCATGGTCAGTACCCTCTGCTGCCCCTCCACCCTCAGGTATGCTCCTGTCATCATCTGGACTATTCATCTTTCCATGGGTACAGACCCCAGTCTGACATTTTTCCTCACTTAATGTCACACTGACAAACATTTCATCAGGCGGGAAGTGAGAGAAAGTCTGCAACAGGGACAATTTCTCTAACGGAGTCCCAAATAGTAATAAAACATCATTAGGGGTTCTAATCCTTCCCAAATCCACCCGCATTAGAGATCTATGAATAAATAAACTGCAAGTCCCATCTGCCATTGTGGCAGAAGGACTCGTAGTTAACCTCCGTAACCAGTCTACAACATGGAGCTGGAGGAAAAATCTGCAGGATCAAGACTGCAATGCTCTGCAGGGTCCAATGCAAATAAGTAAATAAATCCCATTTTTTCCTGTTAATGTGGGTCCGTTTATCATTTGTTTTTACTTTTGCAAAAAATGGAGTTAACCTTTAAATATTCCCTGTTCCGTTATATTGCAGAGACATCACCGGCTAAAAAAAAAAAAAAAAAAAAAAAAAAAAAAAATCTTCAGGATTCAGGAGAAAATGTAAAAAACAAAAACACTGCACCCAATGATTCCTTCTGCCATCCACATGACCACAGGACAGGGAGTGGCAGGGGAACACATAACCTATACTCCCTGAAGTGTGTTTCTGAAGATGCTTCAAGAGGCAATTTTTCTCCAATACAAGGCCAAGAGAGGAAAGTCCTGAATACCGTCCTTTGCAGAAGGCACATTCGTTATCAGTATTACTTTAATGACAAAGTCGCTCTAAATTCTAATACCACCGGCTGTCCCTTTCTCACGATGGAGAGAAATTCTCAGACGCCCATCAAATCTTAACACATCTTTGTCACATTTCTGCGGGTGAGTGGTTGGGTCACCAGCTCCTTTGGACTTAAAAAGAATTTCAGAACAGGTGTCACCTGACTGTGGTCAACTTCAATGGGTTTCTTCATCATAATCCAGGTCACGGACTCGGTCAGCGGCGGTGTGGTCAAGGAGCCAGCATATGTCCAGTAATCGTTACAGGTTGGCAGAAAGCAGGAGGGGTCAAAATAATTGAATTCAGTAAGAGAATCCTAAAATAAACAAAGGGGAATGTGAGCTGGATGACATTTAGTTTGATTTGTGCAATGTGTATGAAATAATTGTCCTGTGTTCATTTTATTTTTTCCCATAAAATGTTATTGTTAGCACCCCCCCCCCCCCCCCCCCCCCCCCCCCCCAATCTCAGAGTGCTGTTGATCTTCTCTAACCTTTTTAAGTCACTTCCTGCCTGCATGCACTAGCTCCAGCATTGCTGGCAAATCTTTGCTCTGTACAGTGACCACAGTGGACAGTGCATCGTGTACGATAACCCATTGCTTTTTTTTTTATATGAAAATATTTATTATTTTTTTAAATATCAATTAAGTTTATTTATTTAATATAAAGCAACAAAAAGGTATACAAAATATATAAAGTGACATATATTTTCATATCCACATTCTGGAATTTTAGTTTTTATTTATTTTTGATTATTATTAGTCGTTTTATATCTAATAGAAATCTTAGATGGGATGGGATGGTCTTAAAATAGGGGCAGGTTCCCCTTTAAAGCTCCATGATGTGTTGTGTTATCCAACTTGATTTTATTAAAAAAAAAAAATAAAAAATAAAAAATGTTTGCCTTTTTATAACCTTTGTTACATCTCACTGCTGCAGATCTATTGCAGCTTCTTTTTAGCCAACTCACAACTACATGTATTCCAGCGACGCCTGCATGAAATTTCACTTGATTGCAACTACAGTGGACCATACCTGCAATGTGTGTCAGAACAGACACTTGTAGAATCCATCAGGGTGCATGTGACAATGCAGGGGCCCAGTTAAAAGACAGGGGC
The DNA here is from genome assembly GCA_037952835.1 of Lithobates septentrionalis. Classification (NCBI taxonomy): domain Eukaryota; kingdom Metazoa; phylum Chordata; class Amphibia; order Anura; family Ranidae; genus Lithobates; species Lithobates septentrionalis. The sequence goes on along the minus strand of JBBDGP010003119.1, from coordinate 86,375 downwards.
AGAGTGTTGTCACCGTGTACCAGGAAGTGCCTGAACAAGCACCTTCATGGCAGGTTTGTCAGGCATATTTTAAATGAAAGTAGCAAATTAATAAATGACACAAAGATTATATGAGTTTTTAGTGGGAAGGATTCCAAAACCAAAAGAAAAATTATAATATATATATATACACACACACACACACACACACACACACACACACGTGCATCTCAAAACAGTTTGAATATAAAACCAAAAAAGTTAATTTATTTCAGTAATTAGATTCAAAAAGTGAAACTCATATTTTATATAGATGCATTACACACAGATGGTGTCTCATCTTCCTCTTGACAACACCCCACAGATTCTCTATGGGGTTTAGGTCAGGCGAGTTTGCTGGCCAATCAAGAACAGCGATACCATGATCATTAAAATGGTTGTATACCTTTTTTTTTTTTAACTTTTACCTACAGGTAAGCCTATAATAAGGCTTACCTGTAGGTAAAGAAAATATCTCCTAAACCTGTACGGTTTAGGAGATATTCCCCTCGCCATAAGCCACTGACTGCAGCGGCGCATGCGCACAGGGGATTCTCGGCTGACAGCCCGGCAAACTCCGGAGCTTGCCAGACAGAAGTCTCCCGCGCGCACGCGCAGGGGTGACGACATCGCGGCTCCGGCCACTCACAGCGCCGGAGCCGCGAAACCCGGAAGACACGCCGAGGGGAAATGTCGGCGCCTCGTTCTAAGGTAAGGAGCTCATAATGAGCTAGTATGCGGTGCATACTAGCTCATTATGCCTTTTCCCTTGCAGATATAAGAATAAAAAAAACGCAGGTATACAACCGCTTTAAACCAGGTCTTGGGCCATGATGACTTGGGGAGCCATGTCATCTGCTGTTGTTGGTCCACTGTGTTCTAATCAAGTCCAAAGTCAGCGCAGCCCTCTAGCAGGAATTTCTAGAGCACTTCATGCTTCCCTCTGGTGACCAGCTTTATGGAGATGCTAATTTCATTTTCCCCAGCAGGACTTGGCACCTGCCCACACTGCCAAAAGTACCAATACCTGGTTTAATCATCATGGTATCACTGTGCTTGATTGGCCCGCAAACTTGCCTGACCTAAACCCCATAGAGAATCTGTGGGGTATTGTCAAGAGGAAGATGAAAGACACCAGACCCAACAATGCAGAGGAGCTGAAGGCCGCTATCAAAAGCAACCTGGGCTTTCATTTCAATTCATGCAAAAAGGAGCCCTGACCAGGTATTGAGTGCATACTATACTGTACATGGACATACTTTTCAGTAAGCCAACATTTCTGTATTAAAATCCTTTTTTTTTTTAATTGGTCTTATGTAATATTCTAATTTATTGATATACAGAATTTGGGGTTTTCACTAGCTGTAAGCTATAAATCATCAAAATTAAAAGAAAGAAATGCTTGAAAAAAATATATCACTCTGTGTGTAACGCAACTATATAAAATATAGGAGTTTAACTTTTTGAATGGAATTACTGAATTAAATAAACCAATAGAAACTCGACACTTGTATATTCAAACAACTACAGTTGAAACACACCCAGGGATTATGATAAGCAGGCAGCCCCTCCTTACACATCCTCCGCTGAGATGTGTCTCCACACCTTTTGTCTACCTGCCATGATCGAACATAATTAAACACAATAACAAGAGGGGGGAGAAGGGATGCAACTTACATAGAGACCTCATTGCATTGCCATTTTGTCCCCAAGTCTCTTGTTCTCTGCTGGGCCATAGTCTGTGGGTAGGAGGCCAGCCCACAGCCCCCTCCAAAAAACACAGTGACAGTGGGTTCTGTCACAATGACATTCTAATTTTGAGATGCACACCTATACAATAAATATTATATATATATATATATATATATTACAATACATACACACACATAAAATTATATATATATATATATATTATTTTGTGTGCGTATATAATTTGGTGTGTGTAATAAAATATACATACATATTATTTTTTTTAATAAATAAATATATATATATATAGTGTGTATATATATATATATATATATATATATATATATATATATATATATATATATATAAAAAATATATATATATATATATATAAAAAATATATATATATATATATATATATAAAAAATATATATATATATATATAAAAAATATATATATATATATATATATATATATATATATATATATATATATATTTTTATTTATTTATTTATTTTTTTATTTAAAAAAAAAAAATGTATGTATGTATATTTTATTACACACACCAATGTTGTTTTTTATTTTTTTTTTCTGTATACACAGCAGTTTGAATGCCTATAAACGTTCAGGTATTTTGCATTTCTGGGTCTGCCCACTAACTTCTCACATCCTTCATAAAATAAGGGGGACAACAGATCCAGCAAGTAAAGCAGGACTCCCTTGTATTAGCCTCAGCATGTGGGAAGACCTGGCTATTCCTGAGGTCTACATCTGAACCGCCTTAAAGCCCAACTCCAGGAAAATTTTAATTCACCAGATGCAGTGAGGCTATGCTTGCACTACAAGGGTTAACTGATTGTTTTTTCTAGTGGAGAGGAGAAACGCTCCTACTCCTCTGATCCTCTTTTCTCTCTTCGAAGTCAACATGTCCAAAGCAGGGCTATGATAAGATATTAAGGTTGAAGAACATTGTATAAAATGTAGGTAAACAATTTAGGAACTGGTAAAAATCCAGAAATTTCTTGCATTCCATGAAATGGTATAAAAAGACAAATTGTTCGGAGTCTTCAAATTATTTGTCTTGGCAAATCAAAGTGCTCAGGAAGCTGGGAGACACAAAAGTAGCAGCCGAGACTCTGCCGGAGGAGAAATGTTAAGTCGGAATTAAGGATCTGAAAAAAATCCCAAAAGGGAATGAAAAGCTTGATGTGAAGGCCTTCGAGTAATCTTATTACAGCGAGGAAACACCAAAAACTTCAAAGTGGAAACAAGATGCCCTTAAAATAACACTAAACCCTTAAAGAACAATGATTAGTTATGTAGAGCACTGGGAGGAAAAATAGGGATTTTTTTTTTATAAAAAATATAATTATTCCCGCACTATCATATATGGAAGACGGCTAGAACTGGAAAAGCTGCTAGCACCGATTCCGGTACATACCTGACCTTCAGAGTAAAAAGCATAAAAATAAGTGGTGCAGCGCTAATCCTCACTAAACAACTATGTGTTGTCATGATGAACAAACATGATGAAGTCACGTGAGGTGTGACGTCACGCGTAGGGACAAGACAGGCTGCAGATACTTTTAGAGGCTTACGAGCTCGCCGCTCGTTGTATACAAAGCGCTGTTTTTAATTTATGATGTGAGTACCTTATTTACTTTTTTAAATAAAACTGAGTTGATTAAAAGGTATTACACTATTGGGATTCTTCCTGCCTTTTATATACTCCCCCCCCCCCCCCCCCCCTGCACCACACCTGAGGGAATACATCTCAGATATAGGACCGTGAGGGACGCGCTGGAGCCCCTAGGTGGACACCCCAAAGGCTTATTGACCATATGCGCATGCCCTAGTACCCTAAGGTAAGGGGCCATTACTCACTTGTGTGTTTGCACACGAAGACACCTGTGATGTTACCCACGCTGAGCACTTTTATTACAACGGCCGCATGTTCAACCGTTGCTGTCACATATTTCAGCTATATCAAGGACTTTTTGTATAGAGCACCGTTTGCACTTTATTGTTTGGGACATTTATTATTTATCATCTCCTACCTACTTGGATGGATGTTTTCTGCACATTTGTCACTTATTAATATGGGGTCCAGACCCATCTGATTGCTATTCCTCCTTGCACTTGTCACTTTTTTGAGCATCATTTGCATACAGTGTATACCTTTTCTCTTTATTTATATATTTTTTTGCCTTATGCTATTATTACTTTATTGCTAGGTCTATCAAATTGCCAAGAGTCTTTATTTATTTATCTTCAAGGGATTTTTTTTTGTTAAAGCTGAACTGTGGGATTAGTAAATATTGTCTAAATTCATTCATTGTGTATTCTTGAATCTTGGTGTGCTTTGTGTATTTCTTCCAAATCAGTGCATGAATCCAGTGTGAAACTTTTCCTTCCTGTTATAAAGACCGCTCACTGCGGCTCTCTATCGATGTGCATGGTGACTGGTCTTGTCTCCGCCCCCTCCTGTCATTTTCTGTAGTGGGGGGAGCCTGCTGAGCCCCTCCCATGGCTCTGCTTAGTGCACAGGCTATGTACAGCACAGCAATTATATTACTAACACTTTAATAAGGTAATATCTGGGTTTGCGAAGGCATCTGGAGCCCACAAAGTGGATTTATATTATTTGTCGTTATTGGGGAATACTGTGCATTTGCATTCAATTTTTTTGGTGCTCAGAGTTGAGCTCAAAAAACCAAAAAAAAAAATAAATAAATTTTCCCCTCTTTGTTCCCCTCTCTGCCTGCACATCCAGTAAATAGTTTGCATGAACTTCCAGTGGATGTGCATGATCCAGCAGCAGCTGATAAATACATATTTACTGAGGTGGCTACTAGGCACACTAAATGTGCATTGCCATGGTGGCTTGTAGTTCAAATCAGAAAAAGGCGTCAACACTGCCACGGAACAGAGTACATACCCATTCACATATCTGACGTGTTAACAAGAGTTGCACTGAACAGGCCATTCGAAAATGAATGGCAGAACACATGAAAATGGACCATGCTGCATTTTATCACAATGCAATGGACTCCATACTTTCTGCTGCGCTGCATTGCAGGCCATATGCATTCTGCAGGTTTGTTTCTGTGCCATTCACAGTGACGATCAATGTACCAACACATGCAACATGCGTGTTACTACAGTGCACTGGTGGGATTGGCCCCAAGTATTGGCCCCCCAGTGTCTGTGGGTTCTCTTGCTGCTACGATTACATTAAAAGCAGGACACAGCCAAAATGAATTAAGCTTTTTGATATTATAGGATCATGTGCAATAATATATACAGTAAAACCTTGGTTTGAGAGTAACTTGTTTTGAGAGCGTTTTTCCAAGAGATTTTTAATAAAAGTTTGACTTGATATACAAGCGATGTCTTGATATAAAAGTAGCGTCATGTCGCAACTGAGTTTAAAAGAGAAGAGAGGAGCCTCTAAGTGTAGCAATATGGTTACATTTAATGAAGGTACAACATTTAGCAACTCACATGGTTGATGATTAAAACAGGCATATTTAAGTATGCAGGCACTTGGGGTAAATCTGTCCACATAGACCATCCCCCGCACCACCATCGACGTCGTCCCTTCTATGCTGCGCTCCACAAGAGGTTCAAGCCTCACTTTCAGATCGCTCTACTGCAGGGTAGTCTTCCCCAGTCACGATTGCAGACAGCTTTACCCCGGATGCCTGCATACTTAGATGTGCCTCTTTTAATCATCAACCATGAGAGTTGCTAAATGTTGTACCTTCATTAGATGTAACCATATTGCTACACTTAGAGGCTCCTCTCTTCTTTTATATACTCTGTAGCTCCTGCTGGATTTTGCTTCTAATCCCCTTGTGGAGGCTTCCATTTGTGGATGGACATTTTATGGTTACACAACCTATCACATTGCTATAATCTTTTTATATGGACTATAAACTGAAGGACTTATGAATAAAATGGTTGTGGAACGAATCATTTGAGTTTCCATTATTAAATTATTCCATTATTAAAGTGCTTTGGATTGCAAGCATACTACCGGAACAAATTATGCTCGCAATCCAAGGTCTATGGTAGGATTTAGATACATTTAATATATCTCAGTGGTAGTCTGGAGACCTCTAGTGGCTGAATTTGTGTAATGCTGAAAAGAAAAAAAAAGTAATGGGTCTGTACATAGTTATATAGTAGGTGAGGTTGAAAAAAAAGACACAAGTCCATCAAGTCCAACCTATGTGTGTGATTATACACCTGCTGTGCTTATTATGAGGGGTTCCCACCATCCCTGTGCTAAGTTCCCAGGTCTGTACCCATTATGGGGAGTTCCACCATCGCTGCACTAAGTTTCTGGGTCTGTACACCTGCTGTGCCCATTATGAGGGGCTCCCACATCCCTGTGCAGAGTGCCCAGGTCTGTACACCTGCTGTACAAATTTATAAGGGGTTCCCACCATCTTTGGGACCTGACATATAATGCAAGCATGCTACGAGCCGTGACCATTTTGACCGTTCCTTTGTGATGCCTGATTTTATGCTATGTTTATGTATCCTTTAGAAAGTGCTCTTTGTGTTAGGAGATTTTCTCTTCCCGTTTAACACTACAGTGAAATCTAGGCATACAGCCAAGATAGCTGATTGGAGGAAAGGCACACTTGTTACACTTGTTCTTAGAGGCAAGCTGACTGCTAATCTATTCACAGCAACCTCCCCAACACACACTTCTATCACCCCTGTGAGAACTTGTCAAAAGTTCTCAGGCTGATAACAGAGGAATGGAGCAAGAGACAGCTACGGAACATAGTGCTTTGAAGAGAGATAACAAAACACTGCAGATATATGTGCCCGGCTCAAATTTCATAAATCAGGTTTACATCCACTTTAAATGTAACCCATACAACTCAGTTTTTAGGTGGAGGGAAGTAAAAATAAAATATGGTTGCATAAGTGTGCACACCCTTACACTAATACTTTGTTGAAGCACCTTTTGATTTTATTACAGCACTCAGTCTTTTTGGATATGAGTCTATCAGCATGGCACATCTTGACTTGGCAATATTTGCCCGCTCTTCTTTGAAAAAACACTCCAAATCTGTCAGATTACGAGGGCATCTCCTGTGCACAGCCTTCTTCAGATCACCCCACAGATTTTCAATCGGATTCAGGTCTGGGCTCTGGCTGGGCCATTCCAAAACTTTTATCTTCTTCCTTTGTTGATTTGGATGTATGCTTTCGATCGTTGTCATGCTGAAAGATGAAGTTCCTCCTCATGTTCAGCTTTCTAGCAGAAGCCCGAAGGTTTTGTGCCAATAATGACCGGTATTTGGAACTGTTCATAATTCCCTCTACCTTGACTAAGGCCCCTGTTCCAGCTGAAGGAAAACAGCCCCAAAGCATGATGCTGCCACCACCATGCTTCATGGTGGGTATGGTGTTCTTTTGGTGATGTGCAGTGTTGTTTTTGAGCCAAACATATCCTTTGGAATTATGGCCAAAAAGTTCAACCTTGGTTTCATCAGACCAAAACACATTTTCCCACATGCTTTTGGGAGAATTCAGGTGTGTTTTTGCAAAATTTAGCTGGCGTTGGATGTTTTTCTTAAGAAAAGACATCCATCTTGCCACTCTACCCCATAGCCCAGACATGTGAATAATACAGGAGACTGGTGTCATATGTACCACACAGCCAGTACTTGCCAGACATTCCTGCAACTCCTTTAAGGCCTCATGTACACTACTGCTGCTAAACGGACGTTGAGGAGCAGTTGAGCATTTTTTTCAACCGCCTCTGAATTCTCCTCTGTTATCTTATCAGTACATGTACACAGGGTCGTTTACAGTCATTTCTAGGCAGTTCAGAAGCTGAGTTTACAGGCATTTCAAGCGCCAAACACATCTAAACGTGGTAACTCGCGTTTAGTCACGTTTCGTTTACAGGCGTTTTTAATTTTTAGCCATTTTAAAACATTTCTAAAAACGTAAACGCTGCAAAACGCACATTTTAAACATCGGTTACTATGTCAAGTTAAGTCGTTCAGGAGAGGTTGTAAAAATGTCCAGTGTACATGAAGCCTAAATGTTGCTGTAGGCCTCTTAGCAGCCTCCCTGATCAGTTTTCTTCTCGTCTTTTCATCAATTTTGGAGGGGCGTCCAGTTCTTGGCAAGGTCACTGTTGTGCCATATTTTCTGCACTTGATGGTGACTGTCGTCACTGTGTTCCATGGTCTCTCCAATGCCATGGACATTCTTTTGTACCCTTCTGCTCATTGATACCTTTTAAAAACGAGATCCATCTGATGCTTTGGAAGCCCTCTGCGGACCATGGCTTTTGCTGTAGGATGCGACTAAGAAAATATCAGGAAAGACCTACTAGAACAGCTGAACTTTATTTGGGATTAATCAGGAGGCACTTTAAATGATGGGAGGTGTGTACTGACTCCTATTTAACATGGGTTTGAATGTGATTGCTTAATTCTGAACACAGCTACATCCTCAGGTATAAGAGGGTGTGCACACTTATGCAACCACATTATTTTAGTTTAATTTTTACTTTTATTGGGGTGTGTAGACTTTATATCCACTGTAGGTGAGCATAAATGTTTATTTTTTTTTTAATCCTGCACTTCTCTTTTAAGGCATCACCAATGCTGTCTTTGGATTTACTGCATTGGCGTTTAATGTTATTAGTGAAAAAGGCTAGAAGGTTTACCCTATATCTGACAGACGGTAGAATGTCCACCAACTTCTGCAGCTTCGAGTGGTGCCGGCCAATCTGCAGAAACAACAACATTTATTGTAGAACAGAAAGAATAAAAAAAGTTTGCAAATAACGGTAAGGAAACGTTTAGATCTACCTTTAAAAACACTCCGATAACCGCCAGACCGTTCTCCTCCATGATGGCTTCCTCAAAGGTGCGATACCGGGAGCAGTTCCAGTGCACAAGGTGAACCTGAAAAGATCGGAAATTTTATTGAGAGTCATTTAAAATGCCAGAGTTTAATCTGATTATATTTTTGCCTTCCCTGAGACCCTCCTCTCCCGTACGGATAGTGAGCTTCCCATACTTTGCATTAGAAGCTGCAGCAAGTCAGATAGAACCCGCCGCATTTCCTAACTGGAGGATATAAAATTTTATAGTCTGCACATCCAACTTTTGTCATACGAAAAATCGGAATCGGCTGTCGAAAGCACCGTACGAATGATCCGAAAATCGGCAGATTGTTCGTCAGACAAAATGTAACTTCCAATTTTCTTATCGTGTGTATAAAGGATAACTAAACCTTCGTGTTTTTTGTTTTTTTGTTTTTTTGTTTTTTAAAATAACAAACATGTCACTCTTACCTCCTTTGTGCAGCTGGTTTTGCACAGAGCAGCCCCGATCCTCCTCTTCTGGGGTCCCTCAGCGGCGCTCCTGGCTTCTCCTTTTCTCTAGTGCCCCTTGGAAAAGCGATCTCCCTCGGGGGCGCTCGTGCGGACGCGCTCCCGTGTCCTGCTGCTGCGCCTATTAATAGACAGCAGGACTCGGCCCCACCCCATTAAATTTGATTGACAGCAGCGGAAGCCAATGGCTGCGCTGCTATCAATCTATCCTACCAGGACCCGAGACACCGGCTGGCATTGCTGTGCTCGTTCTCGGCGCTGGAAAGACCGTGTTCAGGTAAGTAAAAAAGGGGGTGCTGCACTATAGAAGGTTTTTCACCTTAATGCATAAAATGCATTAAAAGGTGAAAAACCACAAGGGTTTACAATCCCTTTAAGCTTCTCTTATCAACGTCTTTAGCAACAGGAGTTTCCCAGTCAGGTTTCATAAGGTAATGGCCTACACTTACAGCAAGGGCATTGTTCAACTTTACTCAAAGCTGCACAGTTTGTTTTTATCTACATGTGCGCCTTATCTGCACAGGCATTTTTTTTCTTGGTAAACTAACCCAGAGAACAGACAATCAGTACAGCACATAGGAGATGTAGAGGAGGCGCTGACCTCTGCCGGGAACACCTTGCTGTCCACCGTGTGCTCGGAGCCCCAGTCGTTGTTCATGCCCCAGTGGAAGTGGAACTGTTTAAGCCTGTAGGGGTTCTCCAGGGGTCCTCCGCTCACCACTGGAGGAAGAAAAGAACAAAAAGTATTGCATCAGTGAGGGGAATACATCATCTGATCCTTCAGAACGACCATTTAATAAAAAATGAAGAAATAGATACAAATAAAACAAGGTTACGATTTTTGACTCAGCTAGAGACAATGTAACGCAGATGTAGGCAACCCGCGGCATGCAAAGCCTCTTTTGCCGGCACTCGACTCCCTCCCCATCAGCAGAGCAGAGCAGCGCAGGGAAGTGTCGGTGAGACACGAATACATTCCAATTTCAGAATTCCCCACACCGCACTGCACCGAGGGGGAGGCACTGCGCCCCCCACACATTGTAAAAGATGGGAAACATTGTTTGGTTCTAACTTTGCTGTAGCTGCGATCGTCAGCTTTTGTGATGGGGAAGAGATTGGGTGCAGTTCTGCTAGGGGGGGTCCCTGTTTCTAGGAGGTGGACTGTCATTGGCCACTGCTAAAAAGCCAATCACAGTCCTGCTAGCCCCGCCCACCATCTGGGAGGAAGATGACTCGCTTGGTTGCCACTACCAATCTCAGAAAGAAGGATTTTCACTGTGATTGAGAACCGCAATCAGGTGACAGTTTGTGGAATTATTTGTTGAGCTTTCTGGGAACTTTGTTGAAATTATTCCTGGACCCTTGTGTCACGTACTACTGAGCCCCGGCACTCTGTGTCCCTTTAAGCCACAGCCGGTATTCAGCGCAATGAAAATCACACCCAACTTTTCCTGCGGCGCATAAACTTTTTCTCAGCTGCGGGGGCCCAACTTATGATCCTGAACAAAAACAAAATATTTGGGGGGCACACCTTCACATTAAAGCTGGTGCAGCCATAAGACCATACAATAGAAGATATTTTTCTTCTATTGTATGGTCTTATGGCTGTACCAGCTTTAATGTGAAGGTGTGCCCCCCAAATATCTTGTTTGTGTATTGTATGGATTCTGACCAAATCCTTTTGGGATAGGAGCACCCTAGTCCTTCATTAAATACCTCTCATTAGTGTCCACTTGTGTCATAGGTGAAGACCTTTAAATTCTCCCATTTAGGTAGAGTGTAGCTCTCGAGGTTCAGAGAAGCAGGATCTCACAAATCTATGGAAAGTGTAGGACCCACTAATCATGGGGTACTTTGTCGCAGTAAGTGGGCTTAGCACCATATAGCAATATGGTGTGACCAAATACCCATATTTTTGAAAATGTCTTTTTGAGAATGTTTAGGTGTTTTTAAACTAGCCTTGCTGGAGGTGAATGTTTTTTTGCATGTGTGCGCTGTAATATTTTTTTTTCAACTTATGATCCTACACACAGGCCCACTGCTTTCAGAAAATGCCCCTGACCTGAGCTCATCATTGAGCATCCATTCCAGATGCTTGTATGTGACATCACATACATCAGATACATCACATACATGCACATGGGCTGGATACAAGAGGTGGATCAGCAGGACGAGTGTGTAGTGACAGGTAGATGTGTCTTATCTCTGCTTCCTTTCACCACTCTGCATATCACACATATCATGAGAAGATGGTACAGCGGTGGAGTAGATGAGCAAGAGGGGTTCAGAGGTGGGACAAAAGAGCAGGAGGGTAGAGCGGGGGGGGCGTACAGTGATGGGGCAGATGAGAAGGGGGTTACAGTGGAGGGAAAGATGAGCAGGAGGGGGTTGAGTGTTGGGGCAGATGAGAAGGGGGTTCAGCATTGGGACAGAAGAGCGGGGGGGGGGGGGGTACAGCGGTGGGGCAGATGTCAAAGGAGGTGCATTGGTGGGACAGATGAGCAGGGGGTTACAGTGGTTGGGCAGAAGAGCAGGGGGTACAGAGGTGGGGTAGATGTACAGGGGGGGGGGGGGGGGGGTGGGTACAGTAGTAGGTCAGAAGAGCAGGAGGTATAGTGGTGGGGCAGATGTGCAGAGGGGTTACAGTGGTGGGGCATATACTTTAAAAAAAAAATCCTTTTCGTGATTGAGAGTGTGAAGTTTACATTTTTTGGTATAAAATCGGCACGCTCAATTTCTTTGAAAACATTTTTCAGCACACTGTGCTCAAAAGGTTGCTTACCTACCTGTAACGAATGGAGCTGTATAAAAGATATCACTGTGCCCAATCACAGCAAAGTAACAGATGGTCCTATGAACCCCCTGCCATCCCACTTATACAAACTGACGTATCAGCGACAATAACGGGCAGCTAGACATTTATTTATTTTTTTAAACTCCTTAATACATAACACTACTCATTTTTTTCCCCTCTTGTTAGGTTACACACACACACTATACGCAAGTCCAGCAGTGTGGGATCTGCTGCAGCACACCCAGTCCTGTGCCATCTTCTCTGTTGTAATAAAATCGGCGACTGTCTCTTTTGGGTCCTAGCAGCCAACCCCCTGATGGGCAGGGGCCGAAGAGTACCCCGAGGTCTACCAAGATGCATGGACGTGGTTATCCCAGGAGGCTGCGGCCAACAAATACATAACTTTATTGCCTTGGTGGTTACCCCATTTAAAAAAAAAAAAAAAACAACTGTAAGCCCCCATTCACACCTATGCGAATTAGATGCGGCTTACATCCAATTCGCAGGACATTTTAAAATACATTCATATGAATGCATCTGGTTCCCATATGTGCGTTGCATTCGCACTGCACAAAAAAACATTTGCGTTTTCTGGGCATTGCGGTGCGAATTACAAGCCCATTATCTTCTATGGGAACGCATCTGATTCGCAGATGCATTGCGTTCTGAACATGGATTTTCTCCTTCTCCTCACTACACCTCCCCCCCCCCCCTCTCTCCCTGCTCACTGATCCGCAGCTAGAATGCAGAGGAATCTCTGAACAACTGATTTTTATCTTCCCAGTGAAACCTGAGCTTGAATTCGCACCGCACATGTGTGAACCCAGGCTTAAAGAGGAAGGGAGTACAGGTTAAAAGGACAAAGTGGGTGGGGAAGGTGAAAGTCCGCTTTTTTTTTCTTCCCCTGCATGTGTTTAGTTGGTGAGGTTTCCTTGGACTTCCTGTCCTGGAGACAAAAACAGGAAGTGAGAGAAATCCGACCAAAGTGAGGAAGAATCCTTTTGTAGACAGCTGTGACTAATCTAAGAAAATAAAAACCCACTGGTGCGATGTCCGACATCGGATGTGATTTGCACCGCACTGCAAATCACATGCGATCTCTGTGCCATGCGATTTTAGCCATACAGATAGTATTGCTGAATTAGCATTGCATTGGGACCAAACTCGCACAGGACCCTTTTTTTGGTCTGCAGCAGAATTGGATCGCATGGGCATGAACATCCATGCGATCCGATTCCTGTCCGAATTTGCAGTTCGCACTGCGATATGCAAACTGATTTGGGGGCGTCATTGACTTTCAATTGACACTCCCAGCAGTTCGCATAGGGGCTGTGAAAATGTACAGACCATACACAGGAAAATAGAAGTACATTTCTCCAGCTGTACCTGACAACCAATTGGATTATATATCTATATCAGATCTATCTACACACACACACACACACACCATAATATGACTTTAATGAAGTATTTTTTCATAGAACTTTTTTGTGTTTACATCTTGGGGGTATATTCAATATTGATGATTTAAACATCAGGCATGGTATACGGCCATATTGCAGCCGATCGACCTGTATTAGCAGTGGATGGTGTGAACACGCACGTGAGAGAGTACGGCGGGCTGTTTACACAACACGCAATGTGCAGATTACAGATCAGCAAGCTGAGGAACATTTACTGCACTCGTATTATCAGCAGTAAATATTAGCCAATAAGACTCACATGAGGGATGTGTGACACTCATTCATCATATGAAAAAGGGACAGCAATAAGCGAAAGAATATTTAACATGCAGCTAATGTTAATGGGTGCAAAAATGTAACCTTCAGGACAGATAAATAAAAAAAATAAAATAAAAAAAATTAAAAAAAAAAAAACACACCACAAACACAAATATTCCAGAGTTTTAGATTGTAATCTCACGAGCCAGGGCCCTCTTGTATTGAACTGTATTATAAAACTGTACTTTTTTGAAAGTCCCACACAAATTGTTGGTGCATTATAATAATACATTTTAAACCCATAAAAATACCTGTTCATAGACAATTAGTTGCACATCAGAACAGTGCATTGTCTATTATCATTATACGATCATTTTCATCCAACACATTTCCTGGAACAAAGTCCACTTTTTCAAGGATGTACATGCAGTTCAGATCATAAAAGATAATATTATAAACAAGCTAATCAGTAAAAACACACCTTATGCCGTGTACACACGAGCGGATGACGGACTGAACTGTGAAGGACTTTGACGGAGTTCAGACAGAGTTCCAACAAAACTGACTTGCCTACACACGATCACACCAAAGTGACTGATTTGAACATGATGGCGTACGACCGGACTAGAATAAGGAAGTTCAATAGCCAGTTGCCAATAGCTGCCCTTGCGTTGTTTTTGGTCCGTCGGACTAGCATACAGAGGAACGTATTTTTCGATAGGACTCGAGTCCGTCGGAAAGATTTGAAACTTGTTCTATTTCTAAAGACCGTCAGATTTTTAGTCAGAAAAGGTCAGATGAAGCCCACACACGCGATCGAATTGTCCGTCGGATTCGTTCCGACGGACCTTTGCTGTCGAAAAGTCCGGTCGTATGTACACGGCATTATACACAGTACCCCAAGGTCATTGTTTTAAAAACTAGAGAATATTTATATGATCCCTTTATGTAATAAAAAATTGTTACATTTTCCCAAAGGCGTGTCATTAAAGAGGAGTTACAGTCTGTAAAAAAATTTTTTTTAAGTCAGCAGCTACAAATACTGCACCTGCTGACTGTTAATACAAAAAGGAAACATACCTGTCCAGGGAGCCCGTGATGTCGGCACCCGTAGCTGATTCGTCAATCAGCTTCGGGTGCAGGCGCCGGCATCTGTAGTAAGGGAAACAGGAAGTGAAGCCTTGCGGCTTCACAGCCCATTTCCCACTGTGAGTCCCAGAAAGCAACGGGGGGGGGGGGGGGGGGGGAGAGATTTACTAAAGCTGGAGCACTCAAACTGAATGGCTACAGAGCACAGCTGCATCAGATTCTAACTTCAGCTTGTTCATTTGAGCTATGACAATAGATGCTGGAAGTGGATTGGTATTCTATGCAGAGCTTCACCGTATATTGCACTCTCCGGTTTTAGTAAATCTCCGCCAAATGAGGCCAGAGATCTGGCAATGCTTCCAATCTCTGCTACATGGTTGCTGACGTGACTTTGCCCTTAGGCCCCTTTTACATTGGCGGCTCTAATGTGATTTGCGGTGGATTACTTTTCAGGGGGTGGTAGAGCAGTGGTTTCCGGAGGCAATCCTGCTACTACCTAAATGAACTTATTTTTCTTTTTAAACCCTCCAATTTTCTATTGAAATACCTCGTTACATCGTTTCAGCTCACAGTGATGGCGCAGCCCCGTTGACCTCAACTGGCGAGTTTGACAGGTAGCACCTCCTGTCAAACTGACGAGCCAATTTATATTTCCTGCAGCACATAAGCCTAGATCTATCTTGCCTTTGCCATCCATGTAATGGGGCCATCCTGAGCAAAAGCGAACCGTCCTTGAAACCCACCCGGTGCTTTTCAAATGCAAAAAGCTGCAACAAGCAGAACAGTTCTGCTGACCTTGCATAGTTAATTTAGATCAGGTATGTGAAGAGTTAAGTGGAAGGTAAACAGGTGTTGTAATGCTGCAGCCCTGATCCCCGGGGTATTGGGTCACGTGATAGCAGGATAGGAACACAGAGTAGATCACGCCTCGTACACGAGTTCTCAGGTACTGCCATACAGAGTCTATTCCAAGAAAAGCTGTAGGTTCTGAGCTTTAGCACAAGAATAATATTCTAACCCTTAGTATTTGGAAAATGAACAACAGTACTTCATTTACATGAATATTTCATTGTATGCTATACTGTGACACACAGTGTATTAGATATTTAACCCCTCGTCTACTAATGTACATTTAAAAACAGCTCAGTATACAAGGGGTTAAAGCAAGCTCCTGGCTGCTGCTAAATTTTGCTTTTTTTTTTTTTTTAAAAGCCTGCAAAAGGGCTTTTAGATAACAACGATCTACCCAATCAGGGGCTCTCAAGGTTTGCCCTACCCCCCTCCAGTGGCGCCCCCAGGTCGTTCCCAAGCTCTCCCATTCCCCCAGTAAATGGTGTCCACAGTGCAACCATAAGGTGATCGGGAAACATCCATTGCCATATCCCTCCGTGACTAATGAACCCAGAAGCAGCATGTACAGTGAGGGGAAAAAAAAAGTATTTGATCCCCTGTTGATTTTGTAAGTTTACCCACTGACAAAGAAATGATCAGACTATATTTTTAATGGTAGGTTTATTTTACCAGTTAGAGGCAGAACAAAAAAAAAAAAAAAAAACGCATCTCAAAAAAAAGTTATAATCCGATTTGCATTTTAAATGAGTGAAATAAGTATTTGACCCCTTCGCAAAACATGACTTAGTACTTGGTGGCAAAACCCTTGTTGGCAATCGCAGAGGTCAGACAATTCTTGTAGTTGACCACCAGGTTTGCACACATCTCAAGAGGGATTTTGTCCCACTCCTCTTTGTAGATCCTCTCCAAGTCATTAAGGTCTCGAGGCTGACGTTTCTTAACCTGAATCTTCAGCTCCCTCCACATATTTTCTATGGGATTAAAGTCTGGAGACTGGCTAGGCCATGCCAGGACCTTAATGTGCTTCTTCTTGAGCCACTCCTTCATTGCCTTGGCTGTGTGTTTTGGGTCATTGTCATGCTGGAATACCCATCCACAACCCATTTTCAATGCCTTGTCTGAGGGAAGGAGGTTCTCACCCAAGACTTGACGGTACATGGTCCCGTCCATCATCCCTTTGATGCGGTGAAGTTGTCCTGTCCCCTTAGCGGAAAAACACCCCCAAAAGCATAATGTTTCCACCTCCATGTTTGACGGTGGGAATGGTGTTCTTGGGGTCATAGGCAGCATTCCTCTCCCTCCAAACACGGCAAGTGTTGAGTGGATGCCAAAGAGCTCGATTTTGGTCTCCTCCGACCACAACACTCTCACCCAGTTCTCCTCTGAATCATTCAGATGTTCATTAGCAAACTTCAGACGGGCCTGTACATGTGCTTTCTTGAGCAGGGGGACCTTGCCGACGTTACAGGATTGTAGTCCTTCACGGCGTAGTGTATTACCAATTGTTTTCTTAGTGACTATGGTCCCAGCTTCCTTGAGATCATTGACAAGATTCTCCCGTGTAGTTCTGGGCTGATTCCTCACCGTTCTCATGATCATTGAAACTCCACAAGGTGAGATCTTGCATGGAGCCCCAGATCGAGGGAGATTGACAGTTATTTTGTTTTTCTTCCATTTGTGGAAAAAAAATAAATAAATAAATAAATAAATCGCACCAAATGTTGTCACCCTCTTACCAAGCTACTTGGTGATGGGCTTGTTGCCCATTTCAGCCTTGTGTAGCTCTACAATCTTGTCCCTGACACCCTTGGTCTTGGCCATGGTGGAGAGATTGAAATCCGATTAATTGCTTCTGTGGACAGTTGTGTCTTTTATACAAGTAACAAGCTGAGATTAGGAGCACTCTCTTAAAGGGGAGAGCTCCTAATCGCAGCTCGTTACCTGCATAGAAGACACCTGGGAGCCAGAAATCTTGCCGATTGATAGGTGATCAAATACTTATTTCACTCATTAAAAAGCAAATCAATTTATAAAACTTTTTTGAAATGCATATTTCTGGATATTTTTGTTATTCTGTCTTAAAATAAAATTATAGGACTGATCATTTCTTTGTCAGTGGGCAAACGTACGAAATCAGCAGTGGATCAAATACCTTTTTTCCTCTCACTGTATTATGTCACTTCCGGTTTCACAGATGTCATTCCTACTCACTGTAGTCAGGGTTGTAGCTAATCACACATGATCTGTGCTTGATTAGCTGCAGTGGAGGGCAGGGGGAACATCTGGGGGTTTAATAGTTCCCTGAAGTCTCCATAAGTGCCCATTCACACAGGGGCAACACGACTTCCAGCGCGACTTTGGGAGGCAACTTGGACACGACTTGAGTATGAATCACAGCACGACTTGGGGCAACTTACAACACAACTTGAAGTCGCCTCCAGGACAGGGAATTTTACAAGTGGCCAATCAGAGCTTATCCGCTGTGTGTGAGAAGGAGGGGGCTGGCTGTTTAGTGGAGGAAATTACTTTCTGTTTCCTTTCTGCTTCCTGTAAAGTTGCCTCGGTATGAACAGTGATCAGACTTGGAGGCAACTTCCATTGAAATCAATGGGTACAAGTTGCCTTCAAGTCGGATTGAAGTAGTACAGGAACCTTTTCTGAAGTCGGAGCGACTGCAGTAGTGTGCATTAAGACGGATCCATTCACTTACATTGATTTTTTCATGTAGCGTGACTTGAGGCGACTAGGGGCGACTTGGGGCGACTTGAAGTCGGATCCAAAGTTGCCCCTGTGTGAATGGGCTTTAAAGAGGAGCTGTCACAGCAATAAAGTTAAAATATGCAAATTTGACCATGCCAGGAGAGTCAAATTCCCTAGCCAAGCCCCCTTTCCTCGTTGCAAGTCATAGCCCTCCCCTCTTCTGGAAATGTCTAACTACTGCCTGTGCTGGCCCAGCTCCCACCACCACTCCTCTAACTTCCGTACATAACATTTTATTTAGGGGGAGGGGGGGAAGAGCGAAGGGAATACTACAGAGGGACGTGTTAGTGCAGGAGTCAACATCACATCCAGTATGGCAGCACCCAGCACCAGTCTCAGCTTTTGAGATGTACACGAAGGAGACTTTTTACAGGACAATACCAACCCCAAAAAAAATTAAAATGCACATATAATCTTATGGGAAGATTGTTGTTGAAAGTAATGGGTCTCTTACACTTTGCATGGATTACTGGGATCAGTGGTAAAAGAAATTAACTCATTTAGCTCCTGGGAAAAGATATATCTGACTTTCCCCAACCCCCATACAGGGCTACAGACCAATAATCATACCACTACTCCATCGTACCTGACTTGTTAGTGCAGTCATCATACTCCACCAGGAACGAGTAACCGTTATTCCAGACTTGCAGGCAAGTGTTTGGGTCATACTGGGTCTTGATGGGGGTGAGCTGGGGGTGGAAGATGCTGTCACGTACGCGGATGTCGATGGGAGACTGGCGGGAGCCTCCAGGGATATCTATTGGTCCTTTCCACAACGGGTGCACTGCGGAACAAAACAGAGTGTTAGAGTGCCGGAGCAAGCAAAAAAAAAAAAAAACACACAGAAAATATATGAATATTTAATAACTTTAGCTGTTGAAACATTGCAGAAAGGATGAGAGTTCCACAGATCTAATGTGAGCAGAGAAGGTCTTTTACTGCACCTGACAAGATGCATTTTAGGGGCTCAGTCCTCTCCCTTTCTCAGGGCTGGCAGGAATTGAGAAGAATATTAGACAACAGATTGCAAAATATTAAAAAAAAAAAAAAAAGAAGGATAAAAATTGTGCTAGGACAGGTCACAATTCAGGCAGATGAAGTCTGGTAGGACAAAACGCGTCGGACCGTTGATCCCTGATGAAGTCACGAGGTCACGTGACGCAACGCGTAGGATCCCGCTAGCCTATCACGTACAACATCCGACGCTGTTTCGATCCCGGGTGTTGTTCCTGTGAACCGGAAGCTTTGCACCAGGTGACAGCGTTCCGCCGCCATCTTTCTCTGTCACAGCTCCACACTGTATATGCCACCTTTTTATACCTATTTTTACCCAAATAAATTGGTTTTTAAAAAACGTAATACATCATTGGGAGCCCCCTTTCTTTTCTCTTGTTTTTGGCTGGAAGACAAGGATATAGAATCATCTCTACCAAGAAGCAGCCAAGGTATCTTTTCACCTGGAACCAGAGGACATCACCTGGAAACCTAGAGGATAGACATCCCCAGACCACACACATCAAGGCTTTATCTTAAGCCCCTTCAGGTAAGGGCAATGGGAGCACTCACATAGAGGGAACGAGTCTAGCCGTGAATTTTATATTCTTGAAAACATCACCACTAAAGCCACGTCACACAGCTGTTTGATCACTTTATTACCTGGCTAGGAGTCTGGAGCCAGTATCTATTATTATTTCACCACTATTGGACACTTGTTTTGTTGTTTTTTTTAATATTAAATGGTTACACGCAGACCACGTGACACACCAGCCAACACTTATGTATGATTATCATTGATTTATATGTGTTTGCACGAAATCTTATTCACAATATTTACTTTATGGTGTTACAGTGTGCACTATTGATTTTGCAGCATCACTTTTTGTAAGTTTTTTGTTAGTTTTATTCACATTGGAACCTTTTATTGCACGTTCATATAGTAGCGCAGAGGTCCCAGCACAAATTATAAAGGCCTACAAAAACCTCAGTAGATCAGTGGTGTTCTCATCCTTTCTACACCAAGTCCAATAGGTCTAATTGCACTTGGCAAGAGGTCCAATGAGAGCCAATGCATGTCGAGGGTGGCCAGACTAACGACCCATAGGATGAAGACCAAGGACCATTAGGATTTAAGCACCTCAGGGCTAATGAGAATCCAGCAGGTCTTTGTTTCACATGACAAGAGGTCAGAGAGAAAAATCAATGCATTTCAGGTGCTCAAAGCTCCCCTCTTCTTCAGGGCATAGATACTGGCATTAATTAGAATCCTGGACAACAGATTGCAAATTAAAAAGGATAAAAGTTGTGCTAGTAAGAGTCACTGGTCAGGGAGTCCCTGAAATGCGTTAGCTCTTTGACCTCTTGTCCTTTTCAAAAATAAAAACTACTGGTCTTGCATTAGGTCTCTGTCAATGTCATCCTTTCTACACCACGTCAAGTAAGTCTTTATTGCACATGACAAAGCAAGAGGTCACAGATCCAACGTATTCTGGAGACTCCCTAACCAAAGACCCATAGGAGGAGAGCACATCAGATCCAATAGGTCTTTGGGAAAGAGTATAATGCTGACCACACACAAAGGACGTCACCTTTTTGTAAAATCTTTATCAAACCACAAAACAGCATGCAAAGTGTCCCTCTCAAAAGGACCTCCCATCCTTGATGCATCTCACCCTAGTTGGCTTATTCTAGTAGATCTTTATTGTACATGGCAAGAGGTCAGAGAGTCAAAGCATTTCGGGGGCTCAAAACTCCCACTTCATCAGGACTTACATGCCAGTAGTAATTGGGAAAAATACTAGACAATATTGCAATAAAAAAAAAAAAAAAAAGGAGAAAAAATTGTTCTATTGTGGGTCACAGGTCAGGGAGTCCCTGAAATGTCTTGGATTTCTGACCTATTGTCATGTGCAATAAAGACCTACTGGGCTCCCATTAGATCTGTGGTGCTCTCATCCTTTCTACATCAAGTCCTATACGTGCATTTTGAGAAGGCAGGGACAAGGGGTGGGCAGGAGGGTTGGCTACTCTGGGCACTGTGGTATCATGTGAGGTGGGGGGGGGGGGACGGGATTTGTGTTGGGAAGTGGCAGGGGATAAGAACTGTTCTAGGAGGGGAAATTTTGGGAAGTGTGCTAGGAGTGGTGATTTGAGGGGGTGAGGGGGATTTGTGTTGCAAGGGGGGGTGAAGGATTTGGGGTTTTTTTGCCAAGATTGAGAATTGGGGAGAATTTGTGCTGGGGGGGTATAAGATTTGTGCTCAGAGGGGAAATTTGGGGGGGGGGGGGGGTAGAGGATTTAGCCCTGGGCTTTAGATAACCTTGTTCAGGCACAGGTTTTGAGGACTCCCTAAAATACAACCCAGGAGGACAAAAAGCATCACATATCAAGCCAATCACTAGGCCCTGGCACTGTCACAGAGTGGGGGAAAATCAGGGTATGTCCTTTGCAGAAATACTGTCAGGAGACCGTGTATTTAAATCTGCGGCTTCCAATAAGTCCCTGGGGATCCTACCATGAAGGACTTTGCTCAGGCACTTTCCGTTAGAAGGTGATGATGCTCTGTTGCACTTTTTCATTGTGCTCCAGCATTGTCACCCCATCATGTGCCTCTGGTGGAGACAAGTGGCCATGCCAACGTTGGGTGTGAGACTGAGTGCATGTAGACAGGAAGTCTAATGCGTCACCCAATATAAAGCAGTACGGAATATGATGATACATTATCATTAAAACATCCCAAACAGTTCTGGGTTTACCAACACTGTGCGTGGTTTTTTGTTTTTTTAAATCAATTTTTATTAGGCAACAAAACAAATTGTCATCAACTTTAGTTAATAATAATATTTACAGTAATATGAAATGGTGTTGTGTAATTATAGAACACGTTATAAATGTGTTCAACCAAGATTCACACAACTTTTACACATAAGCTTTTACATTTGAATTCAGTTAGAAAACTATGCAAAAGCTTGGGTGAATCTTGAGTAAAAACCATTTATAAATACTGTAGACCTCTTTCAGAACCCTGCAAATCTAATAATTGCAGATTTGTGTACAGCAGGTGACAATCCTCTGCGGCAATCTCAACTCCGGTCTCTTGTGTAATCTCCGGCACAAAGAGTTTCTATGTAATCCATGGGGAGGGGGGCAGTTGTTTGGCAACTTTGTTCTACTTCAAATAATAAATGCAGATAATTATGCTGCATGAAAAATACAATTTCAATGTTTTTACATCGGAGTGTATGGAGGTGAAAGTTCAGAAAAGAAACTCAGTGTGCAAGTTGTGTCAGGAATGGCACACGCAGAAGTAGTAGTGATGTAAACACATTTCTCTGTAGGGCTGGGGAGCTGATAAACAATCGCAACTGAAAAACGAGACATCACCTGGGGTGGGTGTGCATAACAATAACCCCTCCAAGGCTTAGCATGGTTAAGGGAAAGTATTTTATAATTATCTGGGCTATCCAATGAAAATATAACAACTTTATATTATGTGTATCAAATTTTTAAAATTACATAGTTTCACCGCACCACCCCCGTACACCCCCCTGTGGAGCAGAGCAATATTTACATTTTTACTATGGGGCAGTTAATGGAGAAAAAAAAAAAAAAAAAAAAACTCTCATTACTCAGGATAACAAATTATTACATTACATATAATATAGTACATTTTATTCTATTTGTTCTGTTTAAAATGACTCTATAATTAATAACGATTCTGGTACAAAGCACGGTAAAGTTGTTTACAAATGAAATAGGCATACCCCACTTTTAAGTACACAATGGGATTTATTTACTAAAGCTGGAAAGTGCAAAATCAGGCTCACTTCTGCATAGAAACCAATGAGCTTCTAACCCCAGCTTGTTCAATTAAGCTTTGGTAATAAAACCTGGAAGCTCATTGGTTCTATGCAGAAGTGAGCCTGATTTTGCACTTTCCAGCTTTAGTAAATAAACCCCATTGTGTACTTAAAAGTGGGGTATGCCTGTAGTCTTGAACCGAATAAAAAAAAAATGTTAAAGAAAATGTTAAAAAAAAAAAAAAAAAAAAAATATATAAAAAGGGGGAAGTAGTTGTTAAATAGGAATATATAATATATTAAGAAAAATGAATAAATAAATACAAACAAACAAACCACCACACACACACACACACTTTACTTGCCCGGTTGCTTTAAATGGTGAGTCCTTTTTTTTTTTCTTTTTTTACTAACAAACATGTCATGTCATAGGGGTTGATTTACTAAAGGCAACTAGACTGAACTTTTGAAAATGCAGTTGCTCCTGAGCTTAGTAAATGAGGTAAAGCTTCACTTTACAAAGACAACCCAATCACATAAAAAAAAAAAAAAAATCCAGCATCTTTGCTTGCACATGATTGGATAATGGAAGCCATAGACACACAGAGCACAGCTCAGCCCATCCTCTGCGCCCTCCTCACTGGCTGTGATCGACAGTAGTGGGAGACAATGGCTCCTGCTGCTGTCTCTGAGCCTATGAGGAGGGAGAGAGCCAAGAGAGATGCTGCTTTTGCGCACAGCGCTGGATCGAGAGCGGGCTCAGGTAGGTATAGGAGGGGCTGCCGGGGGTACCTGCACTTAGAAGGCTTTTTACCTTAATCCAGAGAATGCATTAAAATAAAACATAAACAAAAACCACACATTTGGCCTTAAGCCCACGTTCACACCAGGCCAATTTGGCATGCGATATGACATGCAAATCGCGTACCAAATCGGCGGCTATTGCACCGTCTGAATCGGTGCAACACCGACTTTTTTACGGCACCACATTGATTTCCAAAAGTAGTTCCTGCACTACTTTTGGCAACTTCGGGGGCAATTTCAAATCGATACAGAGGTCTCCAAAATCGGTCCCAAAGTCGGACTGACATGTGGGAATGAAATGGTGCGAGTTAAGCTGAACGCGCACAATTTCTAACCCGCAGTCTGTGGGAACCTGGGCTTAGGCTCGGTTCACACCTATGTCATTTTCTTTTGACCGTCTTGGCAGTGCTTTTTGCATACGCGCATTTATTGTGAATTTATGTTTTGCGTTTTTTATGCTTTTTATTTTATTTTTGGCCAATTTGTTGGGCCGATTTAAAAAAATAAATAAACAAACACCACACACACACTCAAAAAAAGATCAAGCTAAAAACACGTAACCTGCTATTTTTGCATTTTAAAAAGTCGCTGACCCTTTCCAAAAATGCAGTGGCTGAAAAAAAAGCATAAATGTGAACATGTCCCATAGGAAACCATGTTAAATGAACTGTAGTGCATTTCTGCAACAAGCACCAAAACGCATAGGTGTGACCTGAGCCTTAGAACCACTTTAACCGACATATACAGATAGAAGCTTTTCTGATCTGCAGACAAAAGAAACAGCCCAAACAAAAAAAAGGTAAGACCCCTTTCACACTGAAGGCACTTTTCAGGCGTTTTAGTGCTAAAAATAGCGCCTATAAAAGCGAATGAAAAGCACCTCTAAAGCCTCCCCGGGTGCGCTTGCAGGACCAAAAATGAATAAAAAAGTCCTGCAAGCAGCGTCTTTTGGGCAGTGCGGAAGCGGTATGTACACCACTCCTAAACCGCCCCTGCCATTGAAATCAATGGGAAGCGCTGCCGAAGCACCTGCAAAGCGATTCGGCAGCGGCCCTTTGCGGGCGCTTTTAACGTGCCCCAGTGTGAAAGGGCTCTAGTGTGACTGAGGGAGATTTACTAAAACTGGAGCACTCAGAATCTGGTGCAGCTGTGCATGGTAGCCAATCCGCTTTTAATCTAAGCTTGTTCAATTAAGCTTTGGCAATAAAACCTGCAAGCGGATTGGTTTAGATGCAGAGCTGCACCAGATTTTGCACTCTCAAGTTTTAGTAAATAACCCCTTTTGCATCTCTCTCTCTCCCTCTCTCTCGTTTACAAAATGTTTATAAACAATGTTATGTTGTATCTCTCCATCTCTGAAAAATGTAACTTTGTATTTCTTCATCTCCAGTGTGAACAATGTTTAAAAACAATGTTACTTTGTATCTCTCTCTGTCTAAAAACATTGGGGGCAACACAGACAAAACCAGCTCTTCAACACAGCCCTCCAGCAGCGGCGATGCACATCTGAGAACTACGGTCTCCCCCACTGTTTGTATAAGTTTAAATTGTACATCCCATCGAGAGATACCTCCTACGATGTGCGCATGCGCCGTGGTTACGTCAGCCCAGCTGATCGGCAAATCAACTGTTGTGCTGTTCCGTACGGCGCATAGGCAGTACATACCGGGCACTATTCGAGAGCCGTCAGCCTTCTATTGCTTTCAATGGGACTGCCTCCCTCAGCCAAACCCCCCACTGGGGTTCCTGCATACGATAGCACACACCCCTATTCACAAGTGTGCATGGGGCATTAAAAATGAATAGGTTAAAGTGCACATCAACCCAAAACCCATTTTATAGTTCCGATTGGTGTGGGGGAGGATTGCAACCCGTGTCAAGTTTTTACTGCAATCCAGGGCTCTTTTAGAGAGATTTCTCCTCACTTCCTGTCCTGTTGACAATGGATTCATCAGACAGGAAGTGAGGGGAAATCTGCAACAGACACAGAGATAAGATCTAAGATTCAGCTTCCTCTACTCTCCTAAAGCCTGGTACGCACTACAGGATTTGTTTCATTCAACCCAGTGGGCTAAACGAAAAATAAACTGACAGCTCCGGTCAGAGCCACTGTACTAACTATCCGACGTTAGTACATCGACCTCCCCTGCTGTCCTATTGTGTTCTGATAGGGGGGTGCCCCTCCACTAGAACACTACAGTCAGCAGACCTTTTTCGGTCATGCCCCTTCAACAGAAGCCGGTCAAATGGTCGGCTTCTGTCGGACCGGATGCAGTACACACCCGCCTAATGTTGGCCGGTTTCTTTTGAACCGGCTGATGCCATCCGACATTTGGCCCACATTTACTAGGCTTAAGGCTGGATTCACATTTGTGCTTTGCAGGAATGGGCACAAACTCATGCACTTTCCTGCAACACACACAAAAACGTGCTGCCCTTTTGCAGATGCACAGTGGTGCCATTCGTTTGTAACGGCATCTGTGAACCCATGCATTTTGGTGCAGTGCGATTTCTCACAAGGGTCAGGGATTTTTTTTCTTTTTTTTTTGCAGGTTTCATATTCTTAGGGCATCAAAATGAAGTGAATAGGCTGCCCTACACACAACCCATGGGAACGTGTGCATGCTCGGTTGCACCTGTGGGTGTGGGCCAGGCCTCAGGATTACATCTACTTTAAATAAATGCAACTACGTATTTTTTTTTGTCCTGACCTGACATAAGTTGCAATCTGTAATATCACCTCCTATAAAAACAAGAACATAAAACATCCCACAACAACAGAGGAAGTTACAAGCTGGGGAAGATGAAGCTGGTGCATCTGGTGACCCCACACACTGCAGTGCCAGGAGATTGACTGCTGGGCCAGCTTGTAGCCATTTATTTTGGTACATTTTTATATTTATTCCATTTTTCGTGAAGCCATCACACATACAGTGCCTTGTAAAAAGTATTCATACACCTTGAAATTTTCCACATTTTGTCATTTTACAACCAAAAACATAAATGTATTTTATTGGGATTCTATGTGATAGACCAACACAAAGTGGCACATAATTGTGAAGTGGAAGGAAAATGATAAATGGTTTTCAAAATGTATTACAAATAAATATGTGAAAAGTGTGGGGTACATTTGTATGGCGCCCCCCGGAGTCAATACTTTGTAGAACCACCTTTTGCTGAAATTACAGCTGCAAGTCTTTTTGGGGATGTCTCTACCAGCTTTGCCCATCTAGAGAGGGACATTTTTGCCCATTCTTATTTGCACAATATCTCAAGCTCTGTCAGATTGGATGGAGAGCGTCTGTGAACAGCAATTTTCAAGTCTTGCCACAGATTCTCAATTGGATTTAGGTCTGGACTTTGACTGGACCAGTCTAACACATGAATATGCTTTGACCTAAACCATTCCATTGTAGCTCTGGCTGTATGTTTCGGGTCGTTGCCTTGCTGGAAGGTGAACCTCCGCCCCAGTCTCAAGTCTTTAGCAGACTAACAGGTTTTCTTCTGCAATTGCCCTGTATTTGGCTCCATCCATCTTCCCATCAACTCTAAACAGCTTCCCTGTTCCTGCTGAAGAAAATCATCCCCACAACATGATGCTGCCACCACCATGTTTCACGGTGGGGATGGTGTGTTCAGGGTGATGCGCAGTGTTAGTTTTCTGCCACACATAGCGTTTTGCTTTTAGGCCAATTTTGGTCTCCTCTTGACCAGAGCACCTTCTTCCACATGTTTGCTGTGTCCCCCACATGGCTTCTCGCAAACAGGACTTTTTATGGCTTTTTCAACAATGACGGTCTTCTTGCCACTCTTCCATAAAGGCCAGATTTGTGGAGTGTACGACTAATACTTGTCCTGTGGACAGATTCTCCCACCTGAGCTGTGGATCTCTGCAGCTCCTCCAGAGTTACCATGGGCCTCTTGGCGGCTTCTCTGATGAATGCTCTCCTTGCCCGGCCTGTCAGTTTAGGTGGACGGCCATGTCTTGGTAGGTTTACAGTTGTGCCATACTCTTTCCATTTTCGGATGATGGATTGAACAGAGCTCCAAGAGATGTTCAAAGCTTGGGATATTTTTTTTTTTTTTTTTTTTTTTTTTATAACCTAACCTTGCTTAACCACTTGCCGACCGCCTCACGCCTATATACGTGAGCAGGTCGGCACGGGCAGGCAAAATCACGTACCTGAAACGTGATGCCTTCCCGCGGGCGGGGGGTCCGATCGGACCCCCCCCCGGTGCCCTGGGTGGTCGGGTCTTGTTCGCGGGCGATTGGGGGTCAGGGGGAGGCCATCCATTGATTGCCACCCCCTCCCGATCGCTCCCACGAATCAAATGCTTCCTCTCCCTCTGTAATGTAAACAGAGGGAGAGGAAGTGATGTCATCTCTCCTGGAGCCGGTCTTTTTGATCCGACGCCGAGGAGAGAAGACATCCAAGTAAGTGCACCAACACCACACGCTCAGTAGAACACGCCAGGCACACTTTTCACCCCCCTGTCACCCCCCGATCACCCCCCGATCACCCCCCTGTACCCACTGTCACTCTGACACCAATAGCAGTGTTTTGTTTTTTTTTGCATTGGTGTCAGTTTGTCAGTTATAAGTGTTAGGGCAGTTAGGTTAGCCCCCTTTAGGTCTAGGGTACCCCCCCTTAGGTCCAGGGTACCCCCTAACCCCCCCTAATAAAAGTTAACCCCTTGATTACCCCCCGTCACCAGTGTCACTAAGCGATCGTTTTTCTGATCGCTGTATTAGTGACACAGGTGACGCTAGTTAGGGAGGTAAGTATATAGGTTCGCTGTCAGTGTTTTATAGCGACAGGGACCCCCATATACTACCTGCTAAAGGTTTTAACCCCCTGATTGCCCCCTAGTTAACCCTTTCACCAGCGATCACCGTATAAGTGTTACGGGTGACGCTGGTTAGATAGTTTGTTTTTTGTAGTTTATTATAGTTTATTACAGTTTATTATAGTTTTAGGGCACCCGCCGTTTATTAGCTTATAAAGGTTTAACCCCCTAATTGCCCGGCGGTGATAGAAGTTAAGTTTTTAGGATCAGATAAGGCATACACCTCCCTTAGTGCTATAGTATCTGAACGGATCGATATCTGATCCGATCAGATCTATACTCCCCAGCAGTTTAGGGTTCCCTGAAACGCAGTGTTAGCGGGATCAGCCCAGATACCTGCTAGCACCTGCGTTTTGCTCCTCGGCTCAGCCCAGCCCAGCCCACCCAAGTGCAGTATCGATCGATTACTGACACTTACAAAACACTAAGCACACATAACTGCAGCGGTCGCAGAGTCAGGCCTGATCCCTGCGATCGCTAACAGTTTTTTGGTAGCGTTTTGAATCAGTCGCTGACAGTCGGGAGCTTTTTTGCCTGTGAGTCTCACTAGTGTACCCCTAAATTTAGAGGCCAAAATGGCAAATCGAAGGTACACTAGTGAAGAGGCCTACAGGATTCTGAGCATGACAGATAGTGAAGAGGAAGTCACTCATCTGTCAGATTCAGGCTCAGAATACGATCCTGTAGAGGACAGCGGCTCCATGACAGATAGCTCTGACGACGGAGTTGTGGTCCCTGCTAAGGTCAGGCGTACCAGACCCCGAACTTATGCTGTCCTTGAAGTGCAAGAACCGCAGGGCTCTCGTATGGAGCAGAGAAGTACTAGCGCCGCTACTCCTTCTGGTGAACTGGCAAGCACCAGCGGCCTAGTACACCCTGGTCGTACATCCAGCACTGCAGTATCACGTGGTGACGTGGCGAGTCCCATAAGTGCAGTTCAAGCTGGCGAGGTGGCAAGCACTAGTAGTGTCCCGCTGCCACCAAGAAGACGAACACAGGCCCGTCGTGCCCATAGTGCCCTTCCTGCTGCATTGGCCAATCCGAATTGGGTACCCACCACTTCTGCAGCACCCGTACTTCCCCCTTTCACTGGCCAACCCGGAATTCAGGTGGAAACAGTTGACTTTATGCCACTGGATTTTTATTCGCTGTTTTTCACCGAAGATCTCTATAGATCTATTGTGGACCAAAGCAATTTATACGCTGGTCAACACATCGCCACTATGCCCCAGTCCACCCTTGCCAGAGATTGGAGACCAATTACGGTCTCCGAATTTAAGATCTTTCTGGGCCTTTCCCTCCTCATGGGGTTGAATAAAAAGAGTGAGTTGCGGTCATATTGGTCCACTGACCCAATTTACCATTCACCCTTGTTCTCTGCTTCCATGGCCAGGGCACGATACGAGCAGATTTTGCGGTTCATGCACTTCAACGACAATGAACTCTGTCGTCCTCGTGGAGACCCTGGATACGATCGGCTCTACAAAATTCGGCCCCTCGTAAACCACTTCAACCAACGTTTTGCAGACTTGTTTACCCCCCATCAAGTTGTCTGCGTTGATGAGTCCCTGGTTAAATTTTCTGGCCGCTTGTCATTCAAACAGTACCTTCCCAGCAAGCGTGCCAGATACGGGGTCAAGATGTATAAGCTCTGTGACAGGGCCACAGGCTATACATGTAGATTTATGGTTTACGAGGGAAAAGATAGTCACGTAGAGCCGACAAACTGCCCTGACTACATAGGAAGCGCTGGCAAGATAGTGTGGGACTTGGTGTCACCCTTATTCGGAAAGGGGTACCACTTGTACGTGGACAATTATTATACGAGCGTGCCACTTTTTAGCCACCTTTTTGATCATCAGATTGGAGCATGTGGCACCGTGCGACCTAATCGCCGGGGCTTTCCCCAGCGGCTTGTAGATTCCCGTCTTAGGCTGGGGGAGAGAGCCTGCTTGAAGTATAATAATTTGCTCGCTATGAAGTGGAGGCATAAGAAGAATGTTTTCGTTCTCACCTCCCTTCATGCAGACACGACGGTCCAAATTCCTACGGCGACTGGTGTTGTGGAGAAACCCCTCTGTGTCCACGAATACAACCTTAATATGGGAGGGGTGGACCTCAACGACCAGTTGTTGGCGCCGTACCTAGTTGCCCGTAAGGCCAGACGCTGGTACAAAAAAGTGTCTGTTTATTTATTTCAATTGGCTTTGCTGAACGCTCATGTGCTATACAGAGCTTCAGGACGGACTGGATCCTTCCTTACATTCCAGGAAGAGATCGTCAGAGCCCTTCTGTATCCAGACGGTGCTCCACCTCACCATCCCCAACCGAATGCAGTAAGCCGGCTGCATGAGAGGCATTTTCTTTATGCCCTCCCGAGTACCCCTACCCAACGAACCCCCCAAAAAAGATGTCGTGTCTGCAGCAAGCGCGGATTTAGGCGTGACACCCGGTATTGTTGTCCCCTCTGTCCTGGCATTCCTGGTCTTTGCATTGGTGAATGTTTTGAACGCTACCACACACTAGTGGAGTATTAGCGTAGGGTACAGCACTGCACAGACTAGGCACACTTCCACAGGGTCTCCCAAGATGCTGTCGCATTTTGAGAGACCCAAACCTGGTACCAGTTAAAAAAGTTAAAGTTACAAAAAAAAGTGTAAAAAAAACAAAAAAAAGTAAAAAAAAGAAAAAAACACAAAAAAAATATAAAATAAAAAAACCAAAAATAGTTGTTGTTTTATTGTTCTCTCTCTATTGTTCTGCATTCTATACTGCAATGTTTTATTGTTATGTTTTTATCATGTTTGCTTTATAGGTATGCAATTTTTTTATACTTTGTTTTTTTTATTGTTAACCACCTTTGTGTTTTCAGGTACGCCATTCAGCTGCAGAGCGGATTTATTTATCTTGACAGCAACAGCGTTTGCTCCCACGATACATAAAGCCGCGACTCCAGCGCTGTCGGAGGTGATTTCACCACCACAGTTACATACTTCAGCATATATGCCGAAGCGTGGGGGCAGCAGTGGGTGGAGGAGCGATTTGCTCCTGCCTTTTGCGGGAGGATGCCCCCATGCTTCGGCATATATATTTTTTAGGTAGGCACAGGTTGCGTTAAATGTTTTATTTTTTACTATTTTTTTTTGTATTTTGCTTTGCAGGTATGGTAAGTATTACTGTTATACTGTAATGTTACTTTGTTTTTTTGTTAACCATCATTTGCTTCGCAGGTACGCCATTCAGTTGCAGCACGGATTTATTTATCTTGACAGCAACAGCGTTTGCTCCCACGATACATAAAGCCGTGACTCCAGCGCTGTCGGAGGTGATTTCACCACCACAGTTACATACTTCAGCATATATGCCGAAGCGTGGGGGCAGCAGTGGGTGGAGGAGCGATTTGCTCCTGCCTTTTGCGGGAGGATGCCCCCATGCTTCGGCATATATATATTTTTAGGTAGGCACAGGTTGCGTTAAATGTTTTATTTTTTACTATGTTTTTTTTGTATTTTGCTTTGCAGGTATGGTAAGTAATACTGTTATACTGTAATGTTACTTTGTTTTTTTGTTAACCATCATTTGCTTAGCAGGTACGCCATTCAGTTGCAGCACGGATTTATTTATCTTGACAGCAACAGCGTTTGCTCCCACGATACATAAAGCCGTGACTCCAGCGCTGTCGGAGGTGATTTCACCACCACAGTTACATACTTCAGCATATATGCCGAAGCGTGGGGGCAGCAGTGGGTGGAGGAGCGATTTGCTCCTGCCTTTTGCGGGAGGATGCCCCCATGCTTCGGCATATATATACGGTGCATGTATGCCCATCATTAGAAGTGGGTGGATGAAGGGAGGTATTCTAATGGTGGGCATACCCACCGATCAATATCTTTTTTTCGTTCAGCCCACAGGCTGCATGAAAAAAAGTTTACAATGTATGCCCAACAAGGACCAGCAACGTACTGGTATGTTGCTGGACTTTGAGTGGTTATACCAGAATGATGCCTGCAGGTTTAGGTATCATCTTGGTATCATTCTTTTCAGCCAGTGGTCGGCTTTCTTGTAAAAGCAATCCTAGCGGCTAATTAGCCTCTAGACTGCTTTTACAAGCAGTGGGAGGGAATGCCCCCCCCCCCACACCGTCGTCCATGTTTTTCTCTGGCTCTCCTGTCCCAACAGGGAACTTGAGAATGCAGCCGGTGATTCAGCCAGCTGACCATAGAGCTGATCAGAGACCAGAATGGCTCCAAACATCTCTATGGCCTAAGAAACTGGAAGCTACAAGCATTTCATGACTTAGATTTCGCCGGATGTAAACAGCGCCATTGGGAAATTGGGAAAGCATTTTATCACACCGATCTTGGTGTGGTCAGATGCTTTGAGGGCAGAGGAGAGATCTAGGGTCTAATAGACCCCAATTTTTTCTAAAAAGAGTACCTGTCACTACCTATTGCTATCATGGGGGATATTTACATTCCCTGAGATAACAATAAAAATGATAAAAAAAATAAAAAAATGAAAGGAACAGTTTAAAAATAAGATAAAAAAGCAAAAAAAATAATAAAAAAAAAATAAAAAAAAAAAGCACCCCTGCCCCCCCCCCCTGCTCTCGCACAAAGGCGAACGCAAGCGTCGGTCTGGCGTCAAATGTAAACAGCAATTGCACCATGCATGTGAGGTATCACCGCGAAGGTCAGACCGAGGGCAGTAATTTTAGCAGTAGACCTCCTCTGTAAATCTAAAGTGGTAACCTGTAAAGGCTTTTAAAGGCTTTTAAAAATGTATTTAGTTTGTCGCCATTGCACGTTTGTGCGCAATTTTAAAGCATGTCATGTTTGGTATCCATGTACTCGGCCTAAGATCATCTTTTTTATTTCATCAAACATTTTGACAAAATAGTGTGTTTTAGTGTATTAAAATTTAAAAAAGTGTGTTTTTTCCCCAAAAAATGCGTTTGAAAAATCGCTGCGCAAATACTGTGTGAAAAAAAAAAATAAACACCCACCATTTTAATCTGTAGGGCATTTGCTTTAAAAAAATATATAATGTTTGGGGGTTCAAAGTAATTTTTTTGCAAAAAAAAATAATTTTTTCATGTAAACAATAAGTGTCAGAAAGGGCTTTGTCTTCAAGTGGTTAGAAGAGTGGATGATGTGTGACATAAGCTTCTAAATGTTGTGCATAAAATGCCAGGACAGTTCAAAACCCCCCCAAATGACCCCATTTTGGAAAGTAGACACCCCAAGCTATTTGCTGAGAGGCATGTCGAGTCCATGGAATATTTTATATTGTGACACAAGTTGCGGGAAAAAGACAAATTTTTTTTTTATTTTTTTTTTTTTGCACAAAGTTGTCACTAAATGATATATTGCTCAAACATGCCATGGGAATATGTGAAATTACACCCCAAAATACATTCTGTTGCTTCTCCTGAGTACGCGGATACCACATGTGTGAGACTTTTTGGGAGCCTAGCCGCGTACGGGACCCCGAAAACCAAGCCCCGCCTTCAGGCTTTCTAAGGGCGTAAATTTTTGATTTCACTCTTCACTGCCTATCACAGTTTCGGAGGCCATGGAATGCCCAGATGGCACAACCCCCCCCCCAAATGACCCCATTTTGGAAAATAGACACCCAAAGCTATTTGCTGAGCGGTATAGTGAGTATTTTGCAGACCTCACTTTTTGTCACAAAGTTTTGAAAATTGAAAAAAGAAAAAAAAAATACGTTTTTCTTGCCTTTCTTCATTTTCAAAAACAAATGAGAGCTGCAAAATACTCACCATGCCTCTCAGCAAATAGCTTGGGGTGTCTACTTTCCAAAATGGGGTCATTTGGGGGGGTTTTGTGCCATCTTGGCATTTTATGGCCTTCAAAAGTGTGATAGGTAGTGAGGAGTAAAATCAAAAATGTATGTCCTTAGAAATCCTGAAGGCGGTGCTTGGTTTTCGGGGCCCCGTGCGCGGCTAGGCTCCCAAAAAGTCCCACACATGTGGTATCCCCGTACTCAGGAGAAGCAGCAGAATATATTTTGGGGTGTAATTCCACATATGCCCATGGCATGTTTGAACAATATATCATTTAGTGACAACTTTGTGCAAAAAAAAAAATAAATAAATAAAAAATTGTCACTTTCCCGCAACTTGTGTCAAAATATAAAATATTCCATGGACTCAACATGCCTCTCAGCAAATAGCTTGGGGTGTCTACTTTCCAAAATGGGGTCAATTAGGGGGGGTTTGTGCCATCTGGGCATTTTATGGCCTTCAAAAATGTGATAGGTAGTGGGGAGTGAAATTACAACTTTACGCCCTTAGAAATCCTGAAGGCGGTGCTGGGTTTTCGGGGCCCCGTACGCAGCTAGGCTCCCAAAAAGTCCCACACATGTGGTATCCCCGTACTCAGGAGAAGCAGCAGAATATATTTTGGGGTGTAATTCCACATATGCCCATGGCCTGTGTGAGCAATATATCATTTAGTGACAACTTTGTGCAAAAAAAAAAAAATTCTCACATTCCCGCAACTTGTGTCAAAAAATAAAATATTCCATGGACTCAACATGCCTCTCAGCAAATAGCTTGGGGTGTCTACTTTCCAAAATGGGGTCATTTGGGGGGGTTTTGTGCCATCTTGGCATTTTATGGCCTTCAAAACTGTGATAGGTAGTGAGAAGTGAAATCAAAAATTTATGCCCTTAGAAATCCTGAAGGCGGTGCTTGGTTTTCGGGGCCCCGTACGCAGCTAGGCTCCCAAAAAGTCCCACACATGTGGTATCCCCATACTCAGGAGAAGCAGCAGAATATATTTTGGGGTGCAATTCCACATATGCCCATGGCATGTTTGAGCAATATATCATTTAGTGACAACTTTGTGCAAAAAAAAAAAAAAAAAAAAAAAAAAAATTGTCACTTTCCAGCAACTTGTGTCAAAATATAAAATATTCCATGGACTCAACATGCCTCTCAGCAAATAGCTTGGGGTGTCTACTTTCCAAAATGGGGTCATTTGGGGGGGGTTTTGTGCCATCTTGGCATTTTATGGCCTTCAAAACTCTGATAGGTAGTGAGGAGTGAAATAAAAAATTTATGCCCTTAGAAATCCTAAAGGCGGTGATTGGTTTTCGGGGCCCCGTACGCGGCTAGGCTCCCAAAAAGTCCCACACATGTGGTATCCCCATACTCAGGAGAATCAGCAGAATGTATTTTGGGGTGCAATTCCACATATGCCCATGGCCTGTGTGAGCAATATATCATTTAGTGACAACTTTTTGTAAAATTTTTTTTTTTTTTTTTTTTTGTCATTATTCAATCACCTGGGACAAAAAAAATAAATATTCAATGGGTTCAACATGCCTCTCAGCAATTTCCTTGGGGTGTCTACTTTCCAAAATGGGGTCATTTGGGGGGGTTTTGTACTGCCCTGCCATTTTAGCACCTCATGAAATGACATAGGCAGTCATAAACTAAAAGCTGTGTAAATTCCAGAAAATGTACCCTAGTTTGTAGGCGCTATAACTTTTGCGCAAACCAATAAATATACGCTTATTGACTTTTTTTTTACCAAAGACATGTGGCCGAATACATTTTGGCCTAAATGTATGACTAAAATTGAGTTTATTGGATTTTTTTTAGAACAAAAAGTAGAAAATATCATTTTTTTTCAAAATTTTCGGTCTTTTTCCGTTTATAGCGCAAAAAATAAAAATGGCAGAGGTGATCAAATACCATCAAAAGAAAGCTCTATTTGTGGGAAGAAAAGGACGCAAATTTCGTTTGGGTACACCATTGCATGACCACGCAATTAGCAGTTAAAGCGACGCAGTGCCAAATTGTAAAAAGTGCTCTGGTCAGGAAGGGGGTAAATCCTTCCGGGGCTGAAGTGGTTAAGGCTGGGTTCACATTGCAGCATGCAGCGACTCACAGCTAGAGTTGGGTGCGTCTCCATTCACCATTTCAGCCTGAATTTGGACCTAAGACAGACCAAAAGACGCACAGGGCTCCTGTGCAATTTGCACTGGAGCCACTGCAGAGATATGTGAACCCGCTCCATAGAGAGCCGGTAACAATCTCGTGCTGTGCGAACTGGATGCGTAGAAATCCACATCCAATACGCACTGGTGTGAACCCAGCCTTACACTTCTTCACAACTTTATCCCTGACCTGTCTGGTGTGTTCCTTGGCCTTCATAATGCTGTTTATTCACAAAGGTTTTCTACTAAACCTCTGAGGGCTTCACAGAACAGCCCTATTTATACTGAGATTCAATTACACACAGGTGGACTGTATTTACTAATTTGGTGACTTCTAAAAGCAATTGGTTCCACTAGATTTTAGTTAGGGGTATCACAGTAAAAAGGAGGCTGAATACAAATGCACTCCACACTTTTCACATATTTATTTGTAAAAAATGTGGAAAACCATTTATCATGTTTCTTCCACTTCACAATTATGTGCCACTTTGTGCTGGTCTATCACATAAAATACATTTCCATCCTTGGTTGTAACATGACAAAATGTGGAAAGTTTTAAAAAAAAGGGGTAGGAATAATTTTTCAAGCCACTGTACAAGTCAGAGAGCTGACTGACCCACTAAAGCCAATGCACTCCCCGTGTGGCTGAAATGTTATCATAAGGAAGACCGGTCAAGTAAACTTCCTCTGCTGACATTTACCTATAGGCAGTGCAATGATTACATGCAGCCAGTGACATCACTGGCGCATGTGCTCTGAAGGAACAGCCACCAGTGCCGTTTCTTGCGGGGTGGGAATGATGTCATCACGGCTCTGGCCAGTCACAGAGCCAGAGCCTGCGAACCCAGGAGCAAGACGGTTGAAAAAGGAAGTGGCTGCAGTGCAGGAACAGCTTCGTTTTAAAGGCAAGTTTCCCATAATATGCAATGCATAAAAGCACATTATGACCATACCGTAAAAAAAAAAAAAAAAAAAAAAACACAAAAAACAAAAAAACTGTCTAGTGGTATACAACCGCTTTAAACTTCCAGCCAGAGACTTTGCCTAGGCTGAGATGATGTCATCGGTCTGCTGCAGGCAGGAGGAAGCATTCCCCCCCCCCCCCCCCCATTAGACTGTACATTGTAACTTTTAAGTCAAGTCAGAAGGTGAGAGGCTGATCTGTGTCACACATTTGAGCATAGAGCACACCAACAGATGAGATCATTGTGTGACCCGTCCAGTAAAAGTCTGGATTGGCCAACCGCATCTCATGTCTGTGGTCTGATTTTCCAATACTTGTCTTTGCTCACAGAGATTTTCTAGCATGGCAGAAAAGCAGATAGACATTGTATATACATTTTATACGGAGAGGAAGGAAGACTGTCATGTACATAAAGCTGGACAGGCAGATAGGAGCTTTAACAAAGATTATAACAGAGCTATAGAGAGCCCTAAGCATTGCATTTAGATTTAGAGAACAGTCACTTAATCCTCAACCTGCATGCAGGTTAAAAAGTGGAACTTCACTCTCTCAATCAATATTGACAATTTTTTTTTTTTTTTTTTAAACAAAACATTTTTTTATTGATGATAATAATGGGTAACTGTAAAGTACAATAAAAGGATATGCAAAAGGTAATAGTACCAAAATCACATGCATGATATAAAATACATAAAAGTAAAGATATAACAACATGTAGTTTACCTATTACATAGCACATGCAAGAACTTTTCTGGAAGAACACAAAACAAAAGAAAAATCATTGACAATTTTTAATGTTCATGTTGCTAGCATTAGTAAATAGATAGGAAAGTAGATCAGATTTATTTGCTTTAAACTATTTTTTCCTTTTACATTTCTTTAGTCACTTCCTGGTTTCCATGGCTAGACAAATGATGTCAGGAGTCTTCAGTAGGGGAGGATAGGTTGTCTCAGCTAAGCACACCCTTCCCTGCTTGCATGCCTGAGCTAAGGACAGGTGGATTCCAGGAAGTAAATGATACATGAAGCATCTTCCCTTACTCAAGATGGCCTCGGCCAGAAATGCTAGGGGGTGCTTTTCTAGAATGATTTCCAATTTGTGTTGCTCAGATGTTAACAATGATCATATTTAGGATGGTACTACAAACACTCAAAGCCCTCATTCCTGAGCCTGAAGGAGCCACTGACAGCCCTCCGTTCTCAGCCTGCAGGTTCAAGAATATTGTATTTGGATTGTAACACACACACACACCCCACGTTCCTTAGCCTGCAGACATAATTTAAAACCTTGTATTTAGATAGAACAGGTAAGAAAAACATTGTAATACAGCCACTCACAGCCCTCAATCCTCAGGCGCGCCAATAAATATTGGAAATAGATTGTAAGAGGTAAGAGATATTGTAATATAGCCACTCACAGCCCTCAATCCTCAGCCTGCATGCAGCTTCATAAAACATTGTATTTAGATTGCAACAGCCTTATCACCCTCCATGCAAGCCAATGAACAGTGTACATTAGATTGTAATGGGGGGCCACTCACAGCCCTTATTCCTCAGCATGCAGGACTGAATTTAAAACATTGTATTTAGATTGTAACAGTCAAAAAATAATAATAATAATTGTACATAGACTGTAATGGAGCAACTTCCAGCCCTCATTCCTCAGCCTGCAGACAAGCTAATAAACATTGTATACAGATTATATTAGAGCCACTGACAGCCCTCAATCCTCAGCCTGCATGCAGGTTAAGTAACATTGTATTTAGAATTCAACAGCATATATATATATATATATATATATATATATATATATATATATATATATATATATATATATATATATATATATATATACATATACATATACATATATACATATATACATACACACACACACACACATTATAACGGAGCCACTTCCAGCCCTCAGCCTGCAGACAGATTGTCATGGAGCCCCTTTCCTCCATGCAGGCCAGTAAACATTGTATATAGATTGTCATGGAGCCCCTCTCCTCCATGCAGGCCAGTAAAGATTGTATATAGATTGTCATGGAGCCCCTCTCCTCCATGCAGGCCAGTAAACATTGTATATAGATTGTCATGGAGCCCCTGTCCTCCATGCAGGCCAGTAAACATTGTATATAGATTGTCATGGAGCCCCTGTCCTCCATACAGGCCAGTAAACATTGTATATAGATTGTCATGGAGCCCCTTTCCTCCATGCAGGCCAGTAAACATTGTATATAGATTGTCATGGAGCCCCTGTCCTCCATGCAGGCCAGTAAACATTGTATATAGATTGTCATGGAGCCCCTGTCCTCCATGCAGGCCAGTAAAGATTGTATATAGATTGTCATGGAGCCCCTCCAAGCCCCTCTCCTCCATGCAGGCCAGTACACATTGTATATAGATTGTCATGGAGCCCCTGTCCTCCATGCAGGCCAGTAAACATTGTATATAGATTGTCATGGAGCCCCTGTCCTCCATGCAGGCCAGTAAACATTGTATATAGATTGTCATGGAGCCCCTGTCCTCCATGCAGGCCAGTAAAGATTGTATATAGATTGTCATGGAGCCCCTCCAAGCCCCTCTCCTCCATGCAGGCCAGTACACATTGTATATAGATAGTCATGGAGCCCCTCTCCTCCATGCAGGCCAGTACACATTGTATATAGATAGTCATGGAGCCCCTCTCCTCCATGCAGGCCAGTACACATTGTATATAGATTGTCATGGAGCCCCTTTCCTCCATGCAGGCCAGTAAACATTGTATATAGATTGTCATGGAGCCCCTCCAAGCCCCTT
This sequence comes from Lithobates septentrionalis, assembly GCA_037952835.1. Classification (NCBI taxonomy): domain Eukaryota; kingdom Metazoa; phylum Chordata; class Amphibia; order Anura; family Ranidae; genus Lithobates; species Lithobates septentrionalis. The sequence goes on along the minus strand of JBBDGP010003119.1, from coordinate 45,889 downwards.
TCCTCCATGCAGACCAGTAAACATTGTATGTAGATTGTCATGGAGCCCCTTTCCTCCATGCAGACCAGTAAACATTGTATATAGATTGTCATGGAGCCCCTTTCCTCCATGCAGACCAGTAAACATTGTATATAGATTGTCATGGAGCCCCTTTCCTCCATGCAGACCAGTAAACATTGTATATAGATTGTCATGGAGCCCAACCCCTCATTGCAGATTGCAGTACTCACAGTCCACATTCCTCAGCTTGTAGGAGCAGGCAGAAATGTTGCACATCCTGGCAGGCACTGCTCTGGGGACCCCTGTCCAGGGCCCCATCTTCTCCACCCTCCCATGGCCCAGCACTGGGGTCAGGATCCTCCAGCAGCCTCTCAGCACCATATTGTTGTCACTTCTACACTGAGCAATAGGCAGCTGCTGAGCACAACACTCCCTGGCCCCGCCCAGCACCTCTAACGCAGCCAGCACGGCCACTCACAGCGGGCACCCAGTACGAGGCTTGGAACGCACACATCCTGCTTCTACTGACTCTCAGCCAATAAGGGCCTGTTTTCCAGCCACGCCCCCCTTTCTTCTGCTCCGCGCCAGGACACAACTAGATTTAAAGAGACACTGATCATTATTTATATAGTGACATGGAAATCAAAGAAAAGGATAGGTGGACCTGCCGAGATGTGTCAATAGGGACGATTGTTCCAAAATGCAGGGCATTTTATATATTTGCCCTGCAGAGGGCAGCATTGCACTGCTATGTCATTTTATATCTCCTCCCTGCAGAGGGCAGTATCGCTCTGCTCTGGCATTTTATATATCTGACTACAGAAGGCAGAATTGCTCTGGCATTTTATATATCGGTCTGCAGAGGGCAGCATTGCACTGCTCTGGCATTTTATGTATCTGGCTGCAAAGGGCAGCATTGCTCTATTCTGGTATTCTGTGCGTAGGAGCTGCTAAGTGATGTGGCCAGGGGCGGACTGATAACGCATGGGGCCCCCGGGCAATAGGAGATTATGGGGCCCCCAGGCAATCAGAGATTATGGGGCCACACAGTATACACACACACGCACACACACACACACAGTATACACATACATGTATACACAGATGTAAAAAAAAACACAAATGTATAATACTGTCCCTGCTTTTACTGAGGCTGGCAACCCTTATGGGGCCCCCTAGTGGCCCAGGACCCTCGGGCAGTGCCCGAGTGGCTCAGTGGTCAGTCTGCCCCTGGATGTGGCCCTCCTGTCACCCTGCCAAGCCCGGTGTTCACTCCTCAGTCACTCTCAGGCAGAAAACAGTCCATGTGTGTCAGAAACCATGAAATCAGGTCGAGACAGAAGTACAGTTAAATCACACTTGTTTAAGAATAAAAGTAATAAGAACAAACGTAGTCAAAACATAGCCAAAGTTCAGTAACCGTAACGGATAGTCGGCAAAGCCAGAAGTCAGAGTTCAATGTAGTGGAACAGCAAGCAGGATCTGGAGCCAGAAGGGATGTCGGCAAAGCAAGTCTTGAACAGGATTGCAGGCCATAGTTTCTGTGATGTTTGACCAAGGCAAAGGCAGAGATACTCTGGACTGGACAGCTTAAGTAGGCAGGACTGACGAGCAGGATATCATCAACAGCTGAGTAACTGTGGAGACAGATGGGAGCTGGCAATTAGCGGACAGCTGAGCGGCCAGCTCAGAGAAGGAAGGGCTGAGCCCAGGCCTGACAATGTGCTTGTTTTTTTGTTATTTTTTTTATTAGGGAATTTAACCACTTAAGAACCAGGCCTATTTTTCAAACTTGTTGTTTACAAGTTAAAATCAGTTCTTTTTTTGCTAAAAAATTACTTAGAACCCCCAAACATTATATATACATTTTTTTCTAACACCCTAGAAAATAATGGCGACAAACTTTTATCCTTAAAAATCTCCATAGGAGACATTTAAAAAAAAATCTACAGGTTGCATGTTTTGAGTTACAGAGGAGGTCTGGGGCTAGAATTATTGATCACACTCTAACGATCGCGGCGATACCTCACATGTGTGGTTTGAACACTGTTTTCAGTGGCGGGGGGCTGCTCATGTATGCATTCGCTTCTGCGCGCGAGCTCGGCGGGACAGGGCGCGTTACATTTTTTTTTTCTTTCTTAATTATTTTACTTTTTATTTTAATTTATTTTTACACTGTTCTTTTTAAAAAAAATTGTGTCACTTTCATTCTTATTACAAGGAATGTAAACATCCATTGTAATAGTAAAAAAGCATGACAGGTCCTCCTAAATGTGAGACCGGGGGTCAAAAAAGACCTCAGATCTCATATTTACACTACAATGCAATAAAAAAAAAAAAAAAAGTCGTTTGAAAAAAAAAATGTCCCTTTAAGAGCTATGGGCGGAAGTGACGTTTTGCCGTCGCTTCCGCCCTGCAATGGTATGGAACCAGATGGGGGCCATCTTCCCCTCACTCGGCAGCCAGCCAAGCAGGGGAGAGGATCCGATCACCTCTGCGCTGCCGGCGGCTACGGTAAGCGGCGGTGGGCAGCAGAGCGTGGTGGGAGGGGGGGGCCCCTTTCCCCCCACCAATAAAAGTGATCTTGCGGCGAATCATCTTTCATCAACCATCTTTGCCCAGGTCACCATCTACTTCCTGAACTGAGATTTCCGCTCAAAGATGACACAATCATGAAAAACCTGGGGTCTGTGCAGTTCTTGGCTGTCTGCAGAAATGTCTGACACAGATAATCCCTTGCTGCATCCTCCCATATTGTGGCTTGCTACATAGTTACAATATTGCAGTCTGATTACTGGAAGAGGGAAGACTGAGGAAATGCTGAATCCTGCCTGCAGCAGACTGATGACATCATCTCAGCCTAGGCAAAATCACTGACTGAAGCTCAAGGATAGCTTTTTAAGGATACCGTTGCTGTATATTGTGACATGTCAGGCATTTATTGATGGAGACTTGTTATATTACTGACAGGTCCTCTTAAAATCGCTAAGCGGCTTGACATATGACTCTCCCGCGTATTTCAGACCTAAATGTTAATTCATTTGTCCTGCCATAGCTGTATCTCCCCTTTAAATATCTTTTATTTTCTTCCCCCTTGTGGCCTCCCCCCTCCTTTCCGCTCCATCCAGAACGCGATGTTCGCTGCGCCCTCAGGGTTGCGCCACACCCAAAACCAGCATGTATTCCCAGCTCATGCCAAGACAGTGAGCAACCCAAACCGTGCCCAGCAAGAGAGTAACACATCATAGACTATAGCCATAGTGGATCCTATGTGGGATCATGTAACTAATATGTCCTGAAAGCAATATTTTTCATTGCAAAAATCCGACATTTAAATCTGACCTCCTCTCCAGTCTTCCCTTTAGTCTTGCACAGTTTTACCGGCTCCTCTCCAGGACTGAAATGGCTTACTCTGATTTCACTGCACACTGTGAGCTTTTCACAATGTGCATTAGAAGCTGCAGCAAGCCAGATAGAGCCCGCCTTATTTCCTGGCTGGAAGACATCCAGCATCATCTAGAACTTTCCTCCCCAGCCTGGCTGTTTCTGCCCCCCCCTTTTCATTCATTAGAGTTCTTTTAAAGTGGTTATAAGCCTAGTTACACCACTTGTACCTACAGGTAAGCCTATAATAAGGCTTACCTGTAGGTACTGTAAATATTTCCTAAACCATATACGCTTGCGCCAACATCATCAGCGCATGCTCACTGAAGAAATGGCCTGCTCGTGTCGTTTCTTCAGGGTCAGTGCCGTGACCGGTGGCTCCCACGCGCATGCACCGGAGCCCGAGAACCTGGAAATAACTCCGGGAGACATGTCGCCGGTCACAGTGGTGTGCGGGGACTGCTGCAACAGCTTCGATCTAAGTTGGGCATTTCATAATGAGCTAGTATGCGATACACTAAGTACCAAAGACAGATCCCACTTTGGATATAGCGACTTTCTTGGAGGTCTTAATCTAAGGACTGCCCTCAAAAAATGTTCTATTAGCGGGTCTAGAGCCCATCTGGTGTCTGTTAGGGCTGATAAGGCTGAGACCTGAACCTTCAGGGAGCTAAGTCCCAGGCCTAAATCGAACACCTTTCGAAGAAACAAAAGAACTTTGTGAACCCCTGGCTTTAACTGGTTGAAATTGTTAGTTTCCTGCAAATTCTGAAAATTTTTGCCAAATCTTGTAGTAGACTCTATTGGTGGAAGCTTTTCTGGCTTGAAGCAATGTCTGTATTACTCTGTGGGAGCAACCCAATTTTTCCAGCCTCTCCTGCTAAATTTCCAGACCCTCAAATCCAGGATTTCTGGATGTGGATGGAAGAGGTTCCCCTGGGACAGAAGGTTGCGTGTCACTGGAAGTGTTAAGGGATTGCAAAGAGACAGCTTGGTCAATAGAGTAAACCAGGGCCTTCTCGGCCAGTAAGGGATTACTGCTAAGATGTAGGGATGAGCTTCGTGTTCGAGTCGAACCCATGTTCGACTCGAACATCGGCTATTAGGTCGTTCGCCGAATTGCGAACGATATGGGCCGTTCGCGCCAAATTCGTGTGGCGCGTCACGGCCCATAATTCACTGCGGCATCGCAGTGCATTGCTTGCTGATGATTGGCCAAGCATGCACTATGACCCGCATGCTTGGCCAATCACAGCGCTACCTGAACAGAGAGCCGTAATTGGCCAAAGCCAAGCAGGCTTTGGCCAATTATGGCTCAGGGGATTTAGTACACGCCCCACACTATATAAGGCCGCCTGCACGGCGGCCCTGTGCAGTGTGTTCCGGTGTGCTTAGAGAGAGAGAGAGAGAGAGACAGTGTCATTTCATTTGAGTTAGCTAGATTAGGCAGGACAGTCAGTCAGTTAGCTGCACTTAAAGTGTATTGTGTATATATATGCATCCCAGGTGTTGCATATATATATACACACTGTATTCAGTTTAGCTAGATCCGTTCCTGTTATCTTCTAGACTATTTACATTTAGTACAGTGCGTCCTGCTCACAGTGTTCAGCTAGATCCGTTCCTGTTATCTTCCTACTGACAGGCAGGCTTGTCTTGTTACAGTATATAAAGCTACCTGAAGAAAATTACTGGTGTTCTTTTGATCCTATTAGTACCACGGTCAGGCAGCTAGACTATTTACATTTAGTGCAGTGCGTCCTGCTCACAGTGTTCAGCTAGATCCGTTCCTGTTATCTTCCTACTGACAGGCAGGCTTGTCTTGTTACAGTATATAAAGCTACCTGAAGAAAATTACTGGTGTTCTTTTGATCCTATTAGTACCACGGTCAGGCAGCTAGACTATTTACAGTTAGTGCAGTGCGTCCTGCTCACAGTGTTCAGCTAAACCTACAAGTTATTGGGGTGCGTCCACCTCACAGTGTTCAGCTAAAGCTACCTGTAGAAGGTTGGTGGTGTTCTCATACTACAGGCAGGCAGTTGATTTTGCTAGCTGCAGTATCAGTACATATATATATATATATATATCCCAGCTTAGTGCAGCTACAGGCCATTAGTATGTCTGGAAGGCCAAGAAGGAGAGGCAGACAGTCACAAGCCAATAAGAGAGGGCAAGCAGGCTCTGTGTCTAGTGCTGGTCGTGGAGACGGTGCATCCTCATCAGCACGTGGCCATGGGACACGCTTGGCCTTTTTTTCGGCAGCTGGCCGTGTTGAGCCGCAACATGCGGAAGACTTGGTCGAGTGGATGACCAAGCCGTCCTCATCCTCCTCATCCTCTCTCACCCATGCCCAGGGTGCTTTGTCTGGCAAAGCAGCGGCCTCTTCCCTCGGCTCAATGTCATCAGTGACTCCTTCCCTAGCTCCACCATGTCCTCCTGAGGAGTCCCTCGAACTGTTTGACCACAGTGTTGGGTACATGCTCCAGGAGGATGCCCAGCGTTTGGAAGGCTCTGATGATGATACTGAGCTCGATGAAGGCAGTAACATGAGCACGAACAGAGGGGGTGCCCAAGAAGGACAGCAATCTGGCAGTCATGCTCCCCCTGCTGCAGCATACTGCCAGGTTTGCTCCAGTGATGAGGAGGGAGGGGATGATGAGGTCACTGACTCAACGTGGGTGCCTGATAGGAGAGAGGAGGAGGAGGAGGAGGCGGCACATCACCAACGAGGCAGGATGCCCTCCAGGGGCCAGCCTAAGGGCAGCACATTGACTGCATCACACCCCAAAGCTCCACATGTGCAGGGCGCTGCAGTCTCTGCGCGTTATTCAAAAAGTTCTTTGGTGTGGGCCTTTTTTGAGACGAGTGCATCAGATCGCACCGCTGCTATTTGCAACATATGTCTCAAGCGTATCTCATGTGGCCAAAACATCTCCCGCTTGGGTACCACATGCTTGACCAGACATATGTTGACCTGCCATGCAGTTCGTTGGCAAGCGTATCTAAAAGACCCACACCAAAGAACAAAGAGGATCTCTCCTTGCTCATCATCAGTTGAGATTTCCAACCCCACTAGACCTCCAGTCCTCTCTGAGACCTGCACTGAGAGTAATGAAGGTGTAGAATTAGGTGTGTCACAGCCAAGTACTTGTGGGCAATCTGCTTTTGGTACACCGACGTCAGATTGTACCAGGCAAATTTCCCTGCCCCAGCTGCTGCACCGCCGAAAAAAGTTTGCTCCCAGCCATCCACATGCCCAGCGGTTGAATGCTAGCTTGGCAAAATTGCTAGCACTTCAACTGCTGCCTTTTCAGTTGGTAGACTCTGCCCCCTTCCGTGAGTTTGTGGAATGTGCGGTTCCTCAGTGGCAGGTACCCAAACGCCACTTTTTCTCACGGAAGGCGATTCCGGCTTTCTACCGGCATGTGGAAGGCAATGTCCATGCCTCGCTGGACAGGGTGGTCAGCGGTAAGGTGCATATTACCGCTGACTCATGGTCCAGCAGGCATGGACAGGGACGTTACCTAAGTTTCACGGCGCATTGGGTGACTCTGCTGGCAGCTGGGAAGGATGCAGGACAAGGTGCAGTAGTGTTGGAGGTTGTTCCTCCACCACGCCTCCAAAATGCTAATGATTGTGACACATCTCTCTCCTCCACCCCCTCCTCTTCTTCTTCCTCCATGGCCTCTTCCTCGGAACCAGCGGTGCTCCGTAGTTGATCAAGGGGCTACGCAAGTACGCAGGCCAAAAGATGCCATGCGGTGCTTGAGCTGGTGTGCTTGGGGGACAGGAGCCACACTGGGGCAGAGGTTCTGTCAGCTCTGCAGGGGCAGGTTCAGAGGTGGTTGACGCCACGCCAACTTAAGGCAGGAATGGTGGTTTGCGACAATGGCACCAACCTCCTCTCTGCCCTCCGACAGGGACAAATGACCCATGTGCCCTGTTTGGCTCACGTCCTTAACTTGGTGGTGCAGCGGTTCTTGGGCAGGTACCCGGGCTTACAGGATGTCCTGAGGCAGGCCAGGAAAGTCTGTGTGCATTTCCGCCGGTCATATAATGCCAGTGCTCGGCTGACGGACCTCCAAAAGGAATTTAACCTGCCCAAGAACCGCCTAATCTGTGACATGCCCACCAGGTGGAACTCAACGTTGGCCATGCTGCAGCGGCTGCACACGCAGCAGAGGGCCATCAATGAGTACCTGTGCGACTATGGCACCAGGACAGGGTCAGGGGAGCTTGGTTTTTTTTCCCCACGCCAGTGGGCCATGATCAGGGATGCATGCACTGTCCTGTCACCGTTCGAGGAGGCCACGAGGATGGTGAGCAGTGACAGTGCATGCATCAGTGACACTGTCTCCCTTGTCCACCTGTTGGAGCACACGCTGCGTGGAATAATGGACAGGGCACTTGAGGCAGAACAGAGGCAGGAAGAGGAGGACTTCCTTAGCTCTCAAGGCCCCCTTTATCCAGACAGTGTTCCTGCGTGCCCGCCGAATACACACGAAGAGGACGAGGAGGAGGAGGAAGAAGATTGTGTCAGTATGGAGGTGGAGCCTGGCACTCAGCATCAGCAGCAGTCTTTAAGGGATCAGTCCCAAGAAACACATGGACTAGTACGTGGCTGGGAGGAGGTGGCTGCGGACGTTGTCGTCCTTAGTGACCCAGAGGACTCCGGACCGAATGCCTCAGCAAACCTACGCTGCATGGCCTCCCTGATCCTGCAAAGCCTGCGTAAGGATCGTCGTATTCGTGGTATCAAGGAGAAGGACCAATACTGGCTGGCAACCCTCCTTGATCCACGTTACAAGGGTAAGGTTGCGGACCTTATCTTGCCATCGCAGAGGGAGCAGAGGATGAAACATCTTCGGGAGGCCTTGCAGAAAGGTCTGTGCAACGCGTTCCCAGAGACTGAGAGGTTACAAACTCCTGTTTCTGGACAACGTGTTGCTGAGGCTTCGGTCAGTCAAAGAAGGAGCGGTGGAGAAGGTGGCCGTCTGACCGATGCGTTCAGACAATTTTTTGGTCCGCAGCCCCAAGGTATGATCGGTTCCAGCAACCATCGCCAGCGTCTGTTTTACATGGTGCAGGAATACCTAGGGGCAAGATCAGACTTGGACACCTTTCCCACCGAAAATCCTCTGGGTTACTGGGTCTTGAGGATGGATCACTGGCCAGAGCTTGCACAGTATGCAATTGAGCTACTGGCCTGTCCTGCATCCAGCGTTCTTTCGGAACGCACATTCAGTGCTGCTGGAGGCGTGGTAACTGATCACAGGGTGCGTCTGTCCACCGACTCGGTCGATCGACTGACCTTCATAAAAATGAATCAGTCTTGGATCACCACCAGCTACCAAGCACCTGATGCTGATGTAACCGAATAATTTTTTTTGAAATCTCAGATCCCTTCAAAGACTGCCTATGCTGATGCTGAGTGACTATCCCTGAGTAATTATCCTCTTCCTCCTCAATCATCACGCTGATAGCTTGTAAGAACATTTTTGGTTCTGGGCGCCACCACCAGTGCCTAAGGCACAATTTTTCAGCCCCTGTTTAACAGGGGCGTGTAATTACAATTTTTGATGTAATACTTTGCAGCAGGGCTCGTTCCTGCATTCCAACTAGAGTGTCTGTGAGGGGTTGCAGTGTTGTGGCACCAGCACCAGTGCCTAAGGCCCAATTTTTCTGCCCCTGTCTAACAGGGGCGTGTAATTACAGTTTTTGATGCAATACTTTGCAGCAGGGCTCGTTCCCGCGTTCCACCTAGAGTGTCTGTGAGGGGTTGCAGTGTTGTGGCACCAGCACCAGTGCCTAAGGCCCAATTTTTAAGCCCTTGTTTAACAGGGGCGTGTAATTACAATTTTTGATGCAATACTTTGCAGCAGGGCTCGTTCCTGCGTTCCAACTAGAGTGTCTGTGAGGGGTTGCAGTGTTGTGGCACCAGCACCAGTGCCTAAGGCCTAATTTTTCAGCTTCTGTTCAACAGGGGCATGTAATTACAATTCTTGATCTAATATTTCACAGCAGGGCCCTGTGAGGGCTTACAGTGTTGTGGCCACAGCAACACCTAAGGCCCAAATTTCTGCTGAGTATATAGGGCAGGACCCTACTTTCAAACATCTAACTTACAAACGACTCCTACTTGCAAACGGAAGGAGACAACAGGAAGTGAGATGAAATCTACCCCTAGGAAGGGAAATTCTCTCCTGTAAGAGTTAATATGGGAAAAAAAATTTCTCCTTTCCACTGATGCTTTCCAATCCTTGTTCCACAAAAAAATCCAAATTTTCAAAAAACATTTTTCATTGGGACAAAAAGTGAGGTGAAATCTTCTGAAGAGGAGGAAAGACAGCAAAACAAATGTCACAGGGGTGATAACCCTTCCCTATGTTTTCCAAAAAGCTTAAAAAAGATTTTTTGGCTGGAGCTAAACACGTTAAAAATGTACCCGTTCAAAATTACAAAGAGATTCTACTTAACAACAAACCTACAGTCCCTGTCTTGTTTGCACCGCCTGTATACTGCCCCACACCTTTCCTTATTTTAATTTGGGTGCGGGGTTCCCCTTAATATCCATACAAGACCCAAAGGGCCTGGTAATGGACTGGGGGGTACCCATGCCGTTTGTCTCACTGATTTTCATCCATATTGCCATGACCCGACATTACATTAAACCCGCAAGCAGTTTTAAATGAGATTTTTTCCTTTGAAAATAACATTTGGTGCAGGGACTGTTCTAAACATGGGAAACACGCGTCACTTTACAGGCATACTATAGACACCCCCCAGGTACAATATTTAAAGGAATATTTCACTTTTTTTTTTTACTTTAAGCATCATTAAAATCACTGCTCCCGAAAAAACGGCCGTTTTTAAAAGTTTTTTTTGCATTGATACATGTCCCCTGGGGTAGGACCCGGGTCCCCAAACCCTTTTTAGGACAATGCCATGCAAATTAGCCTTTAAAATGAGCACTTTTGATTTCGAACGTTCGAGTCCCATAGACGTCAATGGGGTTCTAACGTTCGTGCGAACTTTCGGTCCGTTCGCAGGTTCTGGTGCGAACCGAACCGGGGGGTGTTCGGCTCATCCCTACTAAGATGGTTACTTGTTCTTCTGTTAGGCATTGAAGCAATCTCAGTATCAGAGGGATCGGAGGGAATGCATATCCTACTTGGAAGATCCATGGTTGGACATGGGCATCCACCCCGCTGAATCCCGGACTGGAAACCTCGTGAAGAAGCGGGGTGTTTTGGCATTGAGAGTAGATGCAAAAAAGGTCTATTTGAGGGCTGCCCCATTGGTGGCAGATCCATTGGAAAATCTCCTGGTTCAAGGATCATTCATTGTTTTTGATGAACTTCCTTGATAGGCGATCTGCCAGGTGATTTTCGAAAGCTGGGATATAAGATGCTCGGAGGTTGGTAAGATTCCTTTTGGAGGATGTTGTCCAACGAGGATTATCGGGGGGCTACCTCGTTGGACAACGACCTGCTGTGTGTCCCCCCTTGGTTCTGGACATGGGCTACTGTCGATTTGTTGTCAATCTGTAGCAGGAAGGACTTGCCTCTCAGAGAGGATGCAAGATGGGATATCGCTATCCAGGCTGCTCTTAACTCCAAAATGTTGGACACTATGCCTTCCATGTCGAACTGCCATTTCCCCTGGATCAACTGATTTTCGAAGTGGGCGCCCCAACCCAGGGGCGACTTGCATTTGATGTAAGAGTGATCCAAGAGATGGGGCCAAGATGGCAATGATTTAACAGATTGTGGGGTATTGTCCACCATCATAGACTGGAGTTCATCGAACACGTAATCAGAATCTTCTGAGATAAGGATCCCCTCTTTCACTGGGAGAGAAACCCTCGCTGAAAAATGCGGAGGTGCCACCAGGCTCACTTCAACATTGGGATGCATGAGGAAAATGATCCCAGGAGACTCAGACACTTCGCTGCTGACATTCGTTCTGCTCGCCATAGCTCTCCCTACTTTGGCTATGATTAGAAGGATTAGAGGGTGGGAATGACACTGCTCTCTTCGGGATATTGAACAATGCCCCAAGGTATATCATTTTTTTGTGCTTGGAAAAACTGACTCTTTGGATAATTTATTAGCCAACCGTATTTTGTTAATGTGTCCATGACTTCCTGTAGGTGAGTTTAGAGCGTTTCTTTGTGTTGATACAGGATTGGTATATCGTCTAGATAGTGTAGAATACGTATCCTCTTCTCCCTAAGAGCAGCTAGAATCGCCACCAACACCTTCGTAAAGGTTCTGGGGGCTGTTGATATGCTAAACGGCAGACATTGAAACTGTAAATGGAGTTCCCCTACTTTGAATCGTAGAGAGGGCTGGAAATTGTGATGAATTGGAATATGTAGGTAAGCGTCTTTGAGGTCTATAGAGACCATCCAATCCTCCAGTTGTACTGCTAGGATTACTATATTGAGAGATTCCATGTTTAGTCGCTTTACATCCAGAACAGGCCTCCAGCCTCCAGTTTTTTTGGGTACTAAAAAAATTGGGGAGTAAAACCCCAAAAACTTTTCTGACTCCGGAACTGATATTACTGTTTCTTGATGTACAGGGGGTCCCCTAGTTACAAACATCCGACTTACAAACGACTCCTACTTACAAACAGAAGGAGACAACAGGAAGTGAGATGAAATCTACCCCTAGGAAGGGAAATTCTCTCCTGTAAGAGTTAATATGGGAAAAACATTTCTCCTCTCCACTGATGCTTTATCACCAATCCTTGTTTCACTAAAAAAAACCCAAATTTTCAAAAAGCATTTGTCATTGGGACAGAAAGTGAGGTGAAATCTTCTGAAGAGGAGCACAGACAGCAAAACAAATGTCACAGGGGTGATAACCCTTCCCTATGTTTTCCAAAAGCTTAAAAATAGTTTTTTTGGCTGGAGCTACACTTAAAAAATGTACCAGTTCCGACTTACAAACAGATTCCACTTAAGAACAAACCTACAGTCCCTGTCTTGTTTGTAACCCGGGGAGCCCCTGTATTAGCATCTGTACATACTGGATAATAATTTCCCATTTTTCTCTGGAACTCGGGATCTTGGTGGGTAGAAAAGAAGAACGGGGTGGGTGGTGCCTGAACCTCTAGATGTGCCCGTGGAGTATTGTGGAACTGACCCACTGATCTGTGCAAGATTTCCCCCAAACTTGAGCGAAAGCCCTGAGATGAGCCCCCACTGGACCGGTTTGGGTTGGCAGGAAGTCAAAGACTTTTGGTTTTCGGGCGTAGTATATGTAGTCTTCTTATTTCCCATCTTTAAGTAGGTAGCCCGGGAACCTCTCCAGTTTCTTCTATAGTCTCTCCCTGGCCTATATTACCTGGTGTCTTTGTTCCTCTGTTGAAAGGAAGGGCAAGCTGCAAACTTTTTCCTTCTGTTCCTATCCTGAAGTATTAGGCCACTCGTTCCCCCTGTTACTCGGTTAATGGCCGTATCAAGCTTTTCGCCAAAGAGGGCTTTTCCGTCATAGGGTATGCGGCACCATGTTTGTTGGAAGGAGGCCAAAACCATGGTTTTAACCAAAGTGCTCTTCTGGCAGTCACTTAGTATAGCATGGCTCGTGCAGAACATCTCAGTGTATCGATGGCAGCTTCAGCCAGAAAATCTGAAGCCAATTTCAATTCATCAAGGGCTTTAATAATCTCGTCTGACTCGATACCCTGCTTCAAAGCTAGCTCAATATTATCAATCCAAGCCTTTGTCTCCCTGGAAAAAGAAGTCAGAGCCATTGCTGATTTATAAGCTCCTCCAGCTACTTGATAAGCTTTTTTGAGGTCTGCGTCAATTTTGCGATGCAGTACGTCTTTAAAGGAAACTGCATCTTCTAAGGGCAGTGTCTTATTTCTTGCTAACCTTATGATTGAGGCGTCTATTGATGCTCCGCCTCTGAAGGGGATAACTAAGGCCTGGGAGGCGCGCAAAGGGCCGCAGATGATACACAGTGAGGGGAAGCATGCGGCCACGCTTTGCAGTATAACTACTGCTATTCCAAGAAGAAAAAGGAGTGGTAAGGAGCGGAAGAGAGCCCAAACAGGTGGGGGATGTCTTTACCTAGGAGCAGTTTTCCTAGCAGAGACATGGAGGGAATGCCTGAGCTCCTGACCACAAAAAGATCCACAGAAAAACGGGTTCCCAAACTTTTTGGCGCATTTAGCAGCCTAAGTTATGGGACTCCATATACAGGGGAGCATGACCTGCAATGGTTGTACCAACATAGTGGTATAGTAAGGGCTGTATCCAGGTGATCCATGATCCTGCAGGTTTGAGGACAGAATGAAGAATGGCATATGGGGGGCTGACTCTCTCTTTTATAGAGTTAAAGTTAGTCCTGTGGGTTGGTTGGGGGCGGAGTAACCATGTGTATGCTGCCATGAAGGCACCAGGAAAGTAAAATGCAGTATTTAGAAGTCCGTAACACTGTTTTGATGTTCAATTTTAAAAGCAGCGGCAAGCCTGATGATCTCACAGGTTTGCTGATGCGACGGAACACTGCTGCTTTTAAAATTAAACATCAAAACAGTGTTACGGACTTCTAAATACTGCATTTTACTATATAAGATGAGTTTACTTTTAAAAATAACTATAAAGAAAAAAAGAAAAAAAAGACTCCAGTGGGTGTATAAGGATGTTCGCTTGCCGGCTTCTAACTCCAGGCTTACTGTGGACGAGTGTACCAAGATGGCAGCGAGGCAACCTCACTTCGGCTTGAGCAGTAGGCCGGGTAGAGGCATTTTGATGGGTAGCGGCTATCTGATAGAACGCCTGCACCATTTTAACCACTTGCCGTCTGCCATATAGCAAAATGACGGCAGGCAAAGTGGTTTCAATATCCTGACCGGACGTCATATGACGTGATCAGAATATTAAGCCCCCGTGGGCGCACATCGCGGCGATCGTTGTTGCGGTGTGTCAGTTTGACACACCAAAATTTTCGGTCTTTTTTTTATTTGTTTAGCAAAAAATGAAGACCGCAGAGGTAATCAAATACCACCAAAAGAAAGCTCTATTTGTGGGAACAAAATGATAAAAACTTAGTTTGGGTACAGTGTAGCATGACCGCTGAATTGTCATTCAAACTGTGACAGCGCTGAAAGCTGACAATTGGTCTGGGCAGGAAGGTGTATAAGTGTCTGGCATTGAAGTGGTTAAAAATCGTCCTGCACCAAAACACATGGTACTGTGGCATCATGCATTTCTGTGCATGCTAATGCATGCATGTTTGCAAGATGCATGGGGGTCATAGTTGTGCACAGCCTATTGCATTAGGGTGTGCACCCCAAAGCTCAAACAAATATGTGTGTGTGCATGTGTTTATATACTGACGGTGTCAGTAGAGCAGTGGACAGTGTCTTTAGGGCAGACATTGGTGTCAATACGGCAGTGGATGGTGTCAGTAGTTTTTATTTTTATTATTTTATTTTTTACAATTTAATTTTTTTAATTATTTATTTTTTCAGGAGCCCCATTAGGGGGGGTTTGGTGAATAATCGGGGGTCTAAATAGGGGAATCCATGCCACACAGGGTGATTAGGGTGTGCCCAGACACACCTGGCACACCCTGTGCGTACACCGATGATGAGGGTGCCATTAAGAATTAATGACACAGCCACGCACCTACAAAGGGGCAGCGTGTTTTTGTGCCCTGAGTGAAAGTGTGCAATGCACTGGTGTGAAGGAACCCTAAATCTTTCAGTAGTAGGGTATAAAATCCCTCTGTATAGCCCCAACAAAAGAATGCCGACTGGGCTCTATCAGAGAATGGCAGAACACTCGGCGATAGGGCCCGAGGGCCCCACAAACTAGGTAAACATTCAAGGCTGCAGCGTGGTGTACAGATACTATACATAGGTGAACTCTGACCGACATAACTTCAAACTCGCTGACACGATGCCGGAAACGTGAAACTGAAATCAACTTTCTGACAACAAACTCATTGATTGAAGAGAGAAGAAAATCACAGCTTTGCTGAAAATAAAATTAAATTTATATTAAATTTGATGCACAATATAACATATAAAATAGTGATGACACCATGGTGGGAAATCCAGATGATGAACTACAAGATTCTCCAACCAATAGGTTTAAACTCACAGAGGCCATTTTGGCCTCATTTACATTTAGGCCTCATGCACACGGACGTTTTTACAGCTGCTTTTTTGAGCTTTTTTTGCAGCTTAAAAAGGCCTGTCTATGTTAGTCTATGGCTTCATGCCCACCTAGGCGTTTTTGAGCTGCAAGTGGCATAGGCGTTTTTAAGCTGTAAAAAAAACCCAGGACCAGTGGGTTCTGAGAGACGTTTTTCAGCTGTAAAAACGCTCTAACGCTGAAAAACGCTCAAAAACGCTCAAAAACGTCATTTACCAACGTTTTTTAATGTTTTTGATGCATTGAAAAAAACATTTTTGAAAAAAAAAACGCTAAAAAACGCTAACGCGGAAAAACGCTCAAAAGCGCTCAAAAACGCTAAAAACGCTATTGCAAAAAGCTGAAAAAAGCTGAAAAAAGTCTAAAAAAATCACTGCAAAGATACTGGCGTTTTCATAACGTTATTTTAACAGCCTGTTTACCCAACCCAAGCCCCTCCCCTTATCGCTCCCACTTAAGCTTCAATGCTTTGCTTTGTGGGCGCAGCACGAAAGATCACTACTGTCGCACTCGGCGGGCGGTACCAGCCATAGAACATAACCCATTCGCTTGAATGGGGCTGCACCGCAACCACCTTGCAACCACATTCATGCACGCGGTTGCGGCTCAGCGGTGCAGGTTTGTAAGGGTTAATATAGGTGAAATAGCGCCTCCTTACTGACTGTGAAACACCTTCTTAAGAGCGATCTAGCTTGGATTGCGCTTTAGAGGGCTATGATGCAAATTAGCCCTTATGCCGCGTACACACGATCGCACATTCCGATCCATGGATTTTTTTCCGACGGATGTTGGCTCAAACTTGTCTTGCATTCACACGGTCACACAAATCTTGTCGGAAATTCCGAACGTCAAGAACGCGGTGACGTACAACACGTACGACGAGCCGAGAAAAATGAAGTTCAATAGCCAGTGCGGCTCTTCTGCTTGATTCCGAGCATGCGTGGAATTTTGTGCGTCGGAATTATGTACACACGATCGGAATTTACGACAACGGATTTTGTTGTCGGAAAATTTGAGAACCAGCTCTCAAATTTTGTGTGACGGAAATTCCAATGGAAAATGTGTGATGGAGCCTACACAATTTCCGACAACAAGCTCCCATCGAACATTTTCCGTCTAAAAATTCGACCTTGTGTACGGGGCATTACACTTATGTGTTGCAGTAACACATTATTACATGTGCTAGGGGAAGTAACTCATGTAACATTTTGAATGGCATCCTAATGCATTAAGGCAAGTCTGCTGCTTCTCCTTTCACTGATCATTCACAGGCTGAGGGCAAGTCCTGGATGACCTGGGCTCAGAGGACGTGAGTTGAAAATCTGACCATCAGGCTGAGGACATCTAGTGGCAGAAAAAAAAAGTACTGCATGAAAAATCCCTGGACTGAAGGTGACTATTGCAGCAAAAGCTGGTTTTGTTATTTTATCTTTTAATGAGCTATTTATTTTTTATCTTGATTACTTTTTTCCCAGTGTTTTGCTTTGTAGTCAAGTTTTTATTTTTGTCTGTGACTCCAATAGAAACAATTCCCTGTCCCTGTAACCCCCGCAGTGTTTGTCACTTGGACAGCAGGGTGCAGACAGGAATAAACTATTTTCAAAATTGTAAAAGTTCCAACCCTTCCTGGCTGTACAGAAAAATGTGTTATTGTTTTTGTCTGTGTCCCTGTTGGAGGGATTTCCCATCACTTGATGTCCTTTAAAGTGGGACTCCAAACAAAACATGTTTTTATTTTAGGTGGAGTGAGGGACGTATTATATTCTCTGACAGGTTTTAATTGCTGTGCACCTTTTGTGGAGATATCCCCTGACTGACTGCTCAGATGATCAGTGCCAACAGCATTACATCGCCTTCTAGTCTTTACTAATGACAGGTGTCACTGAAACAGGAAATTAAGGTAATTTCTTCAAGGGGGACACAGACCGCAATAAAAACTTGCAAAGTCCAATCCCTTCTTCACTCCACAAAAGAAAAGGATTGGGTGGACTGGATTTTTCTGTAAACATTTTAGCTTTTTTTTTTTACTGTAAATATTATCCTGAGCGGATCTGTGTGTTCAATGGATTTCTGCACATATAATTTCACATGCATGTCTCTGCTATAATTGTTATAAAGCTGAAAAAAAACTTTTATCTAAATATTTCTCAATATTAACCACTTGCTGACCGCCCTATAGCAGTTTTACTGCTCTGTGCAGGATCATGTATATATACATGATCCGGCACCTCCAACTGCAGGGGGTCGCTTCTGCGCGCAGCCGGCGGGCCGCTTCTGCTGTGAATATTTACAGCAGAAGCCGATCTGCGGGTGCCGGGCACTCAATGTCCTCTGGCTCCCGCCAATTGTTGGTAAACAACACAGAACGGGGATGTAAACAAGGCAGATCGCAGTTCTGATAGGGGGGGAAGGGATGGATTCTGTGTTCCTGCAAAGCTTCTCTTCCCCTAGTAAAAGCAGCACACATATACGTAGTACACATAAACACTGGCACACATTTATCCTTTTGACCGCCCTAGATGTTTAACCCCTTCTAAGCCAGTTTAATATCGCATTCCTGCTATAAGCTGCTGATCGCCACCATTGCTAGTACAATGTTGCATGAACGCATAATTGTCAGTTAGACCCTTTTCACACTGAGGCGGTTTTTAGGCGATAGAAATAGCCACTGAAAAGCACCTGAAATGCGCCTCCCATTCATTGCAGTGTGTCTTTTCACACTGGTGCGGTGCGCTTGTGGGACGTCCTGCAAGCAGCATCTTTGGGGGGGTTGGGAGCGCTGTAAATAGCGCTCCCAAAACGCCCCTGCCCATTGCAATGAATTAGCAGTGCCTTAAAAGCGCCACAAAACAGGACTTTTTAACATTTTCGGGGGGTAAAAACCGCCCCGCTAGTGGCCGAAAAGCACCGCTAAAGAGCCTCTCATTTTTGCGAACGGCACAGGCGCTCAGGAAATTAACGCAGTGTCGTATCGCAAAAAATGGCCTGGTCATAAAGGGGGGTAAGCCTTCCGGAGGTCTAGTTTTTAATCAATAGCTGCTAAGTATATCAATCCCAGAAATTACCTTGTAAAAGTAGCAGTGACATCATCACTGTGCTGTACATAGCCTATGCAGAGAACAGAGCTGTGGGAGGGGCTTAGCCAACTTTACCAACTACAGAAAACTACAGGAGGGGAGGAAACAAGACCAGTCCCCTTGCAAAAGGAGAGGAAGCAGCAGTGAGTGGTCTTTATTACAGGAAGTCTCACACTGGATTACTGCACAGATCTGGATGAAATACATAAAGCACATGATAATCAAGAAAAATACACATGACGATTGTATTTAGATGATATATACTCGTCCTGGAGTTTTGCTTTAAATTTATTCCACTTCGAATGAAAGGCTTCATTTATCGTCCAATCAACCGGTTGTGTCACAGGAGGACATGATGAGTCACAGCACCAGAATACAAACTCCGTTTTAGGAAAAACAACTTTCCTGTCCAACATTACAGAGAACCTGCAAATACTTTATTCCACGTAGGGATGGGTGAAATTGAGAGTTTTTTTATTTCACAAAGTTTCTGTGAAAAATTGGGTGATTCCGGAGACATTTCACCATTTTGGAAGCATTGGCGGAGGTGTCCAAACCTAGAATATTTTTTAAAGTTTATGAGAACCTAAATTTATTTTACGGTATATTTGACATCATTTATCTCTGTATACAAATTGTAAGGAAACGTCCCACACTTCACTTGAGTGCTTTCGTCATATACCGCTTGCTCCCAGTCTGAATATAGATATCAGATATTCCAAACCGTTGACAACCAATAACTAGACAGTACTTGTTTTGGTTGCTAAACATGAAACTGTTTATTGAAACACAGGTACACAGAGGAGACACTCAGGACAAATCCCCCCTCCCCCTTTGCATTCAGGGCGGGGTAGACTGTCCAATCAGCAGGGAGAGCTGTTGGAGGAATTCCCCTCCCCCCTCCCCTCTCACAGCTAATTTACATACACATCCCATAATACCCAAGGCACACAGACACAATAGAACAATGGGATGCAGCCACATCCCAAACGACACAACACAGAGCACACCATAGTATGAGACAGTATACAATATATGTGTATATATATATATATATAGATATATATATATATATATATATATATATATATATATATATATATATATATATATATATATATATATATATATATATACATACATATATATATACATATATACATATATATATATATATATATATATATATATATATATATATATATATATATATATATATATATATATATATATATATACACACACACACACACACACACACACACACAACTATACAACATTCCAGTGTGGTTGTACACTGAGTCCGATTAGTACAGATCAGACTGTGGTTCTTGGTCACCCTGTGCCCCTATTAGAGACACAGGGTGACTTAAGCAGGCCATACATGGTCAAATTTCGAACGATTTTTCTTTTCAAAATCAGAAAGTTCTTTTTTTTTGTGATCCGATGATGCCACCATTGATGTTCGAAATTCAGCCGACCAAGCCTTCAATTTCACCTCATGTAGCTACAGAAAATAATTTTCATGGCTGGGAATCTTCTTTTCTCTCCGTAAACTTTCTTTTCTTGCACATGTGCATTTTTTTTTCTTATTACATTTCTCGCACGATTCTCCCATCATTGATAAGAAAATCGTTAGTTTTTCAAAAAATTTCCAACATGTCCGATTCCTCAAATTTGATTGAAATCGGCCGTTGCTGCAGCCCACTAATGGTGCAAAATTCGTACGGAAATTCTTAGATACGATTTTTGAAAGAAAATTCTTTCGAAATTCGAACCGTGTATGGCCGGCATTAGACATATGAGGTGCATTGGGAGCTAAAACAAGGATTTCTCAACCTCCCCACGGGATTCTGGGTTCCACGGGCCCCCGGCCAAAAGTTACTCCCGTCACACAAAACTCTTCAATAAAGTTGCTTCTTCGTGAATCTGTTACAAGGTTTCATACCTTGAGATCCCGCCAGTAATAGCACCTCCTGTTTCAGGCTTCAGTTGCTGCCTCGTGATTAGGAGCAGCATTATCAGCCTGCCGTGTGCAGGCTTCAGTTGATGTTGAGCTCCCAATCAGGTCTGTCCCTCCACTTTAGAACCGCCACCCCCATGCTTTTCTACTGGCAGCTTAGGTAGAGGCTGGAGAGACAGTCAGCCATGCCACCAAGGGGACTGTGTGTCGCTGTATGTAAGTGTGTGTGTGTCATTGTGTTTGTCAAGTAGAAATGAACAAACCGCACACTGATGTCATCACTGAACTAAAAGCAGATTTAAAATAATAAATAGAGAATTCACCGCATATAACCCTGCCTGTCTACCTCTCACGCTACATTGCGTTTCACCCCACAAAGGGCTGAATCATAGAACAAAACATTTCACATACTGTGTCATTGTGCTTGTTTGTGTGTGAGTGTGTGTGGTTTTCAATGTGTCTAATAGTGGTTACTGTTGGGCAACGAATAAGAGGGTGATGTTTAAATTAATCATAGGGAGTGCTGTGTGCTGGACTGTATATTATCCTGATCCCTGCTCTCTGTATGTTACATACTGCTGACCCCTGTATTGTGTACCCAGATAGCAAGCAATTGAGCTGCAATTTTAAAAATGACTTGCTACGCTATTGCTAGACTTGCCAGACTTCACAAGTTTGTTGCACAATTGCAGCAAATCTGCATTGCATGATTCTAGATCAACTTTCTTTGCAAACATTCTGCAAGTCTGCTTTAAGTTCTGGTTCATTTATGTTGTGCAATAGTCATCCCACCATAGGGGGCACTGTGACTGAATTTTCATGCTGTAGACTTGCAGAGCTCTTGCTGTAGACTCACCACTGCAACTTTGCTCTTGCTAGAGACTCGCCACGCAAATTTGCTATAAATTTGCTATAAATTGGAAAAGTGACAACCAGAACTTGTGCTTCAAGTGCTCTGCGAGCAGGGTGGATAAATTAAAAATCAATTATTTAAAAAATTTTAATAAAATGCTTTTGGAGTAAAAATCTATCTAAAGATAGTTTTCTATTTAAGATACATCAATAATTTTGTTTATTCAGCATGAAATGGGCCTTAGTTATGTGGCATGAGGCTGTATATTCTGCAATATTTACATTTGTGGTAAACTCATTCAAAAAATCCAAGCTCTGCAAGCTGAGATAACATGTACTGTATTGAAGCATTCGCACAATTTCACAGTAACCATGAGATAAAACAAAGTTCAGGAATATTCCTTTATCCCATTGTTTTGCAAATCTATGTACACTACAAACTGTATGATTGAATCATTTCTGATATTGCTGTTTTACTAACCTGACAGCTTAATATTCGAAATAGGAAACCTTCATTTTGTTTGCAAATATTAAAGGTTCTAACTACCAGCAAGAACAAGTCCTCACATTTATAGAGCACCTGTCATTTCAGATCCATCATGGCAGCGCTCGCAAGGGGGCATCCACTCACCTGCTTCCGCCACGTCCCTCACCTTGTTGTGTCACTGCTGCAAAACCAGCCGTCCTCTAAAGTGAATGGGACTGTCGGTGAGTCAACAGATGGTCAGAGAAGGAGCCGCTGCGGGACAGAGATGACAGTTGCTCTTTAAAAATTATGATTTAAATCAAGTTGATTTAAATCAAGCCTTTTTACTAGTTAAATCAAATCCACCCGATATTGGTGCTCACCGACCCTCAATATGTCATAATAGGTGCTATGGCTACACAGGCTTATATACTAAATTAATTCCATTGAAGCTAACAAATTCTCTACACAATGTGACGTTATGGTATCAAAATTGAAATGTACGTTTCTATCTATGTGTTAATGTATGATATACTTGTGTATTGTATATCTCTCCTTTCTTAATAAAATAAGATTGAACTAAATCAAATCCACCCTGTCTGCAAGTTTACAACTTGCCAGCGAAAACGTGCAGCAAGATAACAGACTTATCCCGTGTACACAAGATCGGAAATTCGGCCAGCAAAAGACCGATGAGAGCTTTTGGTCGAAAAATGCTACCGTGTGTGCGCTCCATCGGACTTTTGCTGGCCGAATTTCAGCCAGCAAAAGATTGAGAGCATGTTCTCAATTTTCGGTCGGAAAAAGTTCCTATCCGAAAATGCGATCGTCTGTAGCAATTCCGACGCGCAAAATTCCTACGCATGCTAGGAAACAATTCGACGCATGCTTGAAAGCATTGAATTTCATTTTCTCGGCTCATCGTAGTGTTGTACGTCACCGCGTTCTTGACGGTCGAAAGTTCAGCGAACTTTTGTGTGACCTTGTGTATGCAAGCCAAGCTTGAGCGGAATCCCGTTGGAAAAGTCATCATATCTGTTTCTGTCCAAAATCCCGATTGCGTGTACGTGGCATTACAATTCAACACTGTCACAAATTTGTTATCCTTGCTTTCTGGGTATGTTACATACTCCTGACCCTTACATTTTGTATGTTACATTCACCTGATGCTGGTTCTTTGTACATTGTCCTGGCCCCTGCATTCTGTACGTTACAAAAGAACCTATGCACTCTGCATGTTACATACTCCTAATCCTTGCATTCTGTATATTACATACTCTTGACCCCTGCAATCAGTATGTTACTTACTCCTGACCCCTGTACTTTATTTGTTACATACTCCTGTCTTCACCATTCTGTATGTTACATACTCTGACCCCTGCACTTTACATACTCATCACTTCACCATTCTGTATGTTACATACTCTGACCCCTGCACTTTACATACTCATCACTTCACCATTCTGTATGTTACATACTCTGACCCCTGCACTTTACATACTCATCACTTCACCATTCTGTATGTTACATACTTCTGACCCCTGCAATCAGTATATTACATACACCCAACCCCCACCTTTAGTAGGTTACATACTCCTGAGCCCCATACTTAGTATATTACATACTCCTCATCACTATCCTTAGTAAACTGCATACTCCTGACAGCTGCACTCTGTACTTTACTTACTCATGTCTCCTGCAGTCTGTATGTCTGTGCATGCCTTTAAATTCACTTTAAAGAGTATTTTATTGGTACAATACTGCAGAATATGTGTGCAGTGTATACATCAAGTAGGCTCTTATTCAGGATAGATAGATAGATAGATAGATAGATAGATAGATAGATAGATAGATAGATAGATAGATAGATAGATAGATAGATAGATAGATAGATAGATAGATAGCTGACAAATCGCTGTAAAATTTAGAGCATTAGCAATTCTACGAGAAATAACTAAGATTTTTTTAGTGATATATCGCTTTCAGGAAAAAAAAAAAGTTGCTGCAAATAAATCAATCATCCAAAATGGCCCTAAGTAAGCAAAGAAAGGGCCGGCCCCCAATGCACTAAAATACAGGAAAAACAAATGTATTTTTGAAAATGCATTTCAGCGCTGAGATTGGAACAAGCACTATTTTTATTTTTATTTATATTTTATAGGGAAGTGCATTTTTGCATGTTGCATGTGGCAACAATATAAATTGTCCCTTAATGAACACCATAAAATATAAGAAGTCAAAAACACAATTTGTGGGAGGGACACATTTTTATTCAGTAACTTTCCAGAACTTATCAAATGTGATTATTGCATAATGATACTAACATCAACTTTTCTTTCTAAAATAATAAATAATAACAGGAAAGAAGGGAAGATCGAAGTGTGACTAAACTCACAGAGATTTGTTACAAAATATAAAACAATATAAACTCACTCATAGAATAATTGTTTTCTATAATTCTCCAGAAGCTAATTGGCTCTGTGACCTGAACAAACTTTAAGAGCCATGATTATTTCTTTAGGACAGGGACTGCAAACTTTTTAGTATGGGTGGCCACATCTTATATATTTTACAAATATTCATGAGCTGAAAAAATTCCCATCATAGCTCCCCTTACATCAGATTCCCCACCAGGGTCCCCCCTGGTATCAGGTACCCATCAGAATCCTCCCTCACATCAGAGTCCCCATCAGAGTCACCCCTTACATCAGGGTTTCTGCCAATGTCCCCCTCTTACATCAGAGTCCCCAACAGGGTCCCCCCATACATCAGAGTTCACATCATAGTCCCGCCTTACATCAGAGTCCACATCAAATCCCCCATTTAAATCAGTGTCCACATCAGAACACCCCCCTTACATCAGGGTCTTCATCTGAGTCCCCCCCTTACATCAGAAGCGGAGACCATAGGCAGCATCTGCTGATTCTATCTGTGCACATCATGTCACTGACCATAGCTACTAGGGTCTGGATGAAATCTAGCAGTGGTACAACTGTGGGCTGTAGTTTGGAGACCTCTGCTTTAGTAAATGTTCAAAGTGGAAGCGATCGGAAACAGCCAATGAAGCTGCATTGTACTAAACAACCACAGAATATGTTGGAATCTTTTGTTCACTTCACGTTTCGTTTAAAAAGTTTAGTTGAATTTTTGTTGAATCTTCTGAAAAAAATAAAAATAAAATCTGTCAGTATGTGACTAGCCTGAGCCTCTAGTTCCTGGTGTCCATACTCCAGCCTGAGGGCCACCTGTGACCTTTCTGTGCTTGATGTGTGGCCTTTCATTCTCAGCGGACAAGATTGGGAACATTTTTACTTAGGAGTTGTAATGGCAAGTGATCCCTATTAGTGACATGTCCTCATTCTCTGACTGTCCTCTGCAGTATATCCTCAGTTTCTAAATTCCTCCTGTAGCATGGGCACAGTCTCTGTCTATCTCTTGCTGAATATCTGCAGTCTCTGACAGTCTCCTGTAATATGTCTGCAGTCTCTGACCATCTCCTGTAGTATATCTGCAGTCTCTGACAGTCTCCTGTAGTATATCTGCAGTCTCTGACAGTCTCCTGTAGTATATCTGCAGTCTCTGACCATCTCCTGTAGTATATCTGCAGTCTCTGACAGTCTCCTGTAGTATATCTCCAGTCTCTGACCATCTCCTCTAGTATGTCTGTAGTCTCTGACCATCTCCTGTAGTATGTCTGTAGTCTCTGACCATCTCCTCTAGTATGTCTGTAGTCTCTGGCAGGGGCGGACTGACCATTGAGCCACTCGGGCACTGCCCGAGGGCCCTGGGCCACTAGGGGGCCCCATCAGGGTTGCCAGCCTCAGTAAAACCAGGGACAGTATGTAAAAATCTGTGTTTTTTTTACATCTGTCTCTGAAATGTCCCTTACCGACATCCTTTTGGTCTAAAAAAGATTATAGCTGCCCCACCTCTTCAGTACCTTCTCAGCCAATAGAAACATGTCTGTGTATACTGTGTGTACATGTATGTGTATACTGTGTGATTGTATACAGTGTGTGTGTATACTGTGTGGCCCCATAATCTCTGATTGCCTGGGGGCCCCATAATCTCCTATTGCCCAGGGGTCCCATGAGTTGTCAGTCCGCCCCTGGTCTCTAACCATCTCCTGTAGTATATCTCCAGTCTCTGACCATCTCCTGTAGTATGTCTGCAGTCTCTGACCATCTCCTGTAGTATGTCTGCAGTCTCTGACCATCTCCTGTAGTATATCTCCAGTCTCTGACCATCTCCTGTAGTATGTCTGTAGTCTCTGGCCATCTCCTGTAGTATGTCTGTAGTCTCTGGCCATCTCCTGCAGTATGTCTGCAGTCTCTGACCATCTCCTGTAGTATGTCTGCAGTCTCTGACCATCTCCTGTAATAATGTCTGTAGTCTCTGACTATCTCCTGTAATATGTCTGCAGTCTCTGACCATCTCCTGTAATATGTCTGTAGTCTCTGATCATCTCCTGTATTATATCTGCAGTCTCTGACCATCTCCTGTAGTATATCTGCAGTCTCTGACCATCTCCTGTAGTATATCTGCAGTCTCTGACCATCTCCTGCAGTGTATCTGCAGTCTTTGACCATTTCCTGTAGTATGTTAGTATTCTCTGACCCTCTTCTGTATGATGTCTGCAGTCTCTGACAATCTCTTGTAATGTATCTACAGTCTCTTACTATCTCCTGTAATATATCTGCAGTCTCTGACAGTCTCCTGTAGTATGTCTGCAGTCTCTGACTATTTCTTGTAGTAAATCTACTGTCTACAACAGTCATCAATAGCATTACAGAATATTATATGTGGCCCCTTGGTAAAGTCTGGGGCCACAATTAGGGCCAATCCCCCCCAATAAATGATTGTGATGCATATTTTGATGCAAAGCATTTGTCAGGGTGCGTGATGCACATGGAACCTTTTATCAGACATGCTGTCAGCTACTGCTGTGCAATGAACTGCAATGGTGAAGGTACTCACAGTTTGCATCCTTGTGCTGCAGGGAGCAGGTTGCCAGGCTGCAGTGTCGGACGTGATGCTTATTGGGGGGGAGGGCCCCCCTGGCCAGCTGCCCCCCCCTGGCCAGCTGCCTGCTGAGGACCAGGATAGATCTGCCCCTCATCTTGGATGCTGAGTGTCACCTCCTGTCCTGGAGGATGCTCCAATACACAGACATCAGCTCCTCTAATCCCTCATATATCACTGACTGTCTATTTGTTTAGCACAGAAGAGTTAATATTCCACTCAGGTCTCCTTATTGGCTGCAAGTTTTTGTGTGGGCGGGGCTGGGAGTGATCACGCATCAGGCTGTGGCTGAGAGTTACTGAGCATAAATGCAAATAGATTGAAGTGAATTTTTCCATAAAGAGAAAATCCAGGCAACAGGTCAGTAAGTTGTTTGCGCTACCTATGAGGTCGACAAGTCAGAAAGCCCATTCAGTCCACTTCTAATCCAAGATAGTGCCTTGCAGACACATTCAGCAGGGTTTTCACAGTGCTTCTGGCTTACTCCTACTCTTAAATAAAAGAGATTACAATTTAAATTTAAAGTGGACCTGTCGGTAACGTTACAAGTCTCCATGAATATATTCTTGACATTACACAGCACACTATAATTTTACAGAAAACCTCCACCTTTTATCATTAAAAAACCACCCTTGAGCTCCACTCCAGTGACTCTGCCCTAAGCTTAGATGATGTCATCAATCTGCTGCAGACAAGAGGAAGTATTTCCTCCCCCCCCCCTCCCCCAGTGATCAAACTGTACATTGTAACTTTGTAGCAAGTCACAAGATGAGAGGCTGCAACAGGGGCTGATCTGTGTAAGGCCTTTGTGTACACAGTCAAGAATAGCACAGGCAGCAGGATTTACATGACTGTGTTATCCTTGAGCTGGCATCTCAGACCTGGAAGTAGGCGATGACCCTGAATGATGGCTGGGCAAAGATGGTGCTGTCTTTCTGGAGAGACAATCAGATGAAGGCATTGTCAGGGACAGTGCTGTGATCTCTGTGAACGCTAATAAATACCTGGACCCAGATTGTCCTCAGATGCAATAGAGAGTGCTATTGCTTCAGAGCTCTGAAGAAAGGGGGTGCGTTCCCCGAAACACGTCAGATTGCTGACACAGTTAATTAAAACATCTTGTGGTGATGGCGAACCTTGGCACTCCAGATGTTTTGGAACTACATTTCCCATGATGCTACACTACACTGCAGAGTGCATGAGCATCATGGGAAATGTAGTTCCAAAACATCTGGGGTGCCAAGGTTTATCATCACTGCCCTAGGTGTTTGTACCTTCCTGTGTGCTGTTTTACAGTTGTGTATTGGATTTCCCTATCTGTGGAGGGCGGCACTGTTGGAGCGCTCCATAGAAGATTATACTATCCACACAGTAACTTGATTCTGTGGGAGTCCTCTGAGCGCTGGGGGTATTTGATTGTGCTTCTGTATCCGTACCTTACTAAGAAGTCCAATTGGATGATCCAAAGGGGCCGCCATAGGCAAACGGCTTGAAAGATGGGAAGCAATTCAAAGCTGGCCATAGACCAGCGGTCTGCAAACTGCGGCACAGGGAACGGATGTGTCCATTTGCTTGCATGTACCCGGCCCTTGGGGCGCTATTCTTTTCACTGACACCAACAATGGGGCACTATTCCTTCCACTGACACCAATGATGGACCACTATTCCTTTCACTGACACCAATGATGGACCACTATTCTTTCCACTGATACCAATGATGGGACGCTATTCCTCCCAATTATACCAATGATGGGGCACTATCCTCCCCACTGATGCCAATGATAGACCATTATTCTATCCACTGACAAAAATGATGGGGGCTATTCCTCCCACTGATACCAATGATGGGACACTATTCCTCCCATTAATACTACTGATGGGGCACTATTCCTCCCAATGATACCAATGATAGGGCACTATTCCCCCCACTGATGCCAATGATATACCATTATTCTATCCACTGACACTAATGATGGCGCACTATTCCTCCCACTGATACCAATAATGGGGCACTATTCCTCCCACTGACACCAATGATGGGGCAGTATTCCTCCCATTGATACTAATGATGGGGCACTATTCCTCCCACTGATACCAATAATGGGGCACTATTCCTCCCACTGACACCAATGATGGGGCACTATTTCTCCCATTGATACTAATGATGGGGCACTATTCCTCTCACTGACACCAATGATAGGGTACTTTTACTCCCCTTAATGATGGGGCATTGTTTACTCCAACTGACACCAGGACATTTTTTTCTCCCACTGGCCACAGTCCGGCCCCCTAAAGTTTGAAGAATAGTAAACTGGCTCTTTGTTTATAAAGCTTGAGGGGCCCTGCCATAGACAATACAATCTGATTGTACAATCTTCTTTAGCTTCACTCAAAGGATGTAATATGGGGACATAATAAAACACATTCAGTATATTCTTACCAAGAAGCTATGGAAGACGTACATGCAGCTATGGTTATCAATGTAAAGCATTTACTATTTCCTGAATGATGGCTTGGAGAGAAATAGTTTTTTGTTTTTCTTCACATAACAGATTTGAAAAATGTGTTTTTAGCGATTTCCCCGTCTGTCCAGTCCTTCCTGTTTACCTGCGAACCACCCCCCAGGCTTCAGCATCACAGACGTACACGAACTCTTCGCCAGATCATAGAGAACAGAAAAACAAAAAGATGCTGAAAGAGCAAAAGAGACAAACATGAGGAGGATACAAAGTATTCATTAAGATATAGATACGAAAACATAATCAGTGATCAATGAGAGTCAAGTTCTAAATAAACAATATTTATAGAATAAACACCCAGCAGAGCATTTCAGAGAGGAGAGTCAGACAGAGGAAGGAACAGAGTATTGGGATTGGATAGTGGGGCACTTTGTAGCACAAAGGATTTAGGTGCCGGAATTGCCAGGACAGGCTTCTCTACCAGTGGCGGCTTGCTCCAAATTTTTTGGGCTCACTAACTGAAAAATTCTGCAAAAAATACCAATTGCAGCCTCACTGTGCCCATCAAGCGCAGCCACTGTGCTCATCAAACGTAGTCACTGTGCCCATCACTGTGCACCGTGCTCATCAATTTCAGCCACTGTGCCATCAAACGCAGCCACTGTGCCATCAAATGCCGCCACTGTGCCATCAAATGCCGCCACTGTGCCCATCAAATGCCGCCATTGTGCCAAATTCCGCCACAGTGCCCATCAAATGCTGCCAATGTGCTCCATCAAATGCCACCACTGTGACAATCAAAAGTTGCCACTGTGATCCCCCCCGCCCGCTCGCCGTCTGCCTGGCACTTACCCTATCTCAGTGGTGGGTCAGGCAGCGGGTGATGGCGGCGAGCTGTGGGACCTTGCAGCGGCGAGCTGTGTCCTTCATGCGTCTCCTCCTCCTGATAGGCATACAATCGCAGCGCCTGTCCTTTCAGGTGACGGGTAACAGACCCGCGCTTCCTGATTGACGGAGAGGCAGTTCAGTGTTAGAAACAGTAGCGGCCCGTGCAATGTTGGCGCACGGGCGCCACCCCCTATCCCTGCGCCCGGCCCCTTTCAGGACACCGGACGCATGGATTCCCATGGCGGGACGGGAGGGGGGTGGTACTTTTTGAAGCACCTGATTAGAGCCAGAGGCTCTAATAGGCTTCAAAATAGGGTGGGCTCGGGGTGCAGAGAGTGCGGCCTGATCCCACCCAACTGTGTGACAATAGCGAATTAAGTTTCGCTATTTTCACACTAACCTTCCTCCTTGCCAATCAGGAGGCAGAGCATCAGACCTGTTTCCTAATTGGCCAAAGCAGCAGGCCATCCTATTGGATGCCTGGCGCTTAGGAAGAGGAGCGGAGGAGACACACACTGGAGCAGAGGAGCTGCTGCCTGGCGGTAAGTGCCAGGGGGTCTGTCAGAGCCACAGCGGGGGGGGGGGGGGTTGGGGGTGCTGCCAGAGCCGCAGTCAGTGGGCACAGTGGCTGCATATACTGGGCACAAGTGGCTGCATATACTGGGCACAAGTGGCTGCATTTGATGGACACAAGTGGCTGCAGTTGATGGGCACAGTGGCTGCATTTACTGGGCAGAAGTGGCTGCATATACTGGGCACAAGTGGCTGCATTTGATGGGCACAAGTGGCTACATTTGACAGGCACAAAAGGCTGCATATGATGAGCACAAGTGGCTGCATATGATGGGCACAAGTGGCTCCATATGATGGGCACAAGTGGCTGCATTTGATGGGCACAAGTGGCTGGGTTTGATGGGCACAGTGGCTGCCTTTGATGGGCACAATGGCTGCATATAATGGGCACAAGTGGCTGCATTTGATGGGCACAAGTGGCTGCATATGATGGGCACAAGTGGCTGCATATGATGGGCACAATGACTGCATATGATGGGCACAAGTAGCTGCATATGATGGGCACAAGTGGCTGCATTTGATGGGCACAAGTGGCTGCGTTTGGTGGGCACAGTGGCTGCGTTTGATGGGCACAATGGCTGCATATAATGGGCACAAGTGGCTGCATTTGATGGGCAAAAGTGGCTGCATATGATGGGCACAAGTGGCTGCATATGATGGGCACAGTGACTGCATATAATGGGCACAAGTGGCTGCATATGATGGGCACAAGTGGCTGCATATGATGGGCACAAGTGGCTGCATATTATGGGCACAAGTGGCTGCATTTGATGGGCACAAGTGGCTGCGTTTGATGGGCACAGTGGCTGCATTTGATAGGCACAATGGCTGCATATGATGGGCACAATTGGCTGCATATGTTGGGCACAAGTGGCTGCATTTGATGGGCACAGTGGCTGCGTTTGATGGGCACAATGACTGCATATGATGGGCACAAGTGGCTGCGTTTGATGGGCACAGTGGCTGCGTTTGATGGGCACAATGGCTGCATATAATGGGCACAAGTGGTTGCATTTGATGGGCACAAGTGGCTGCGTTTGATGGGCACAGTGGCTGCATTTGATGGGCACAATGGATGCATATGATGGGCACAAGTGGCTGCATATGTTGGGCACAAGTGGCTGCGTTTGATGGGCACAGTGGCTGCGTTTGATGGGCACGAGTAGCTGCATTTGATGGGCACAAGTGGCTGCGTTTGATGGGCACAGTGGCTACGTTTGATGGGCACAATGACTGCGTTTGATGGGCACAATGGCTGCATATGTTGGGCACAAGTGGCTGCATTTGATGGGCACAAGTGGCTGCGTTTGATGGGCACAGTGGCTGCGTTTGATGGGCACAAGTGGCTGCATTTGATGGGCACAAGTGGCTGCGTTTGATGGGCACAGTGGCTACGTTTGATGGACACAATGACTGCGTTTGATGGGCACAATGGCTGCATATGTTGGGCACAAGTGGCTGCATTTGATGGGCACAAGTGGCTGCATATGATGGGCACAAGTGGCTGCATTTGATGGGCACAAGTGGCTGCATATGATGGGCACAAGTGGCTGCATATGATGGGCACAATGACTGCATATGATGGGCACAAGTGGCTGCATATGATGGGCACAAGTGGCTGCATTTGATGGGCACAAGTGGCTATGTTTGATGGGCACAGTGGCTGCATATGTTGGGCACAAGTGGCTGCGTTTGATGGGCACAGTGGCTGCGTTTGATGGGCACGAGTAGCTGCATTTGATGGGCACAAGTGGCTGCGTTTGATGGGCACAGTGGCTACGTTTGATGGGCACAATGACTGCGTTTGATGGGCACAATAGCTGCATATGTTGGGCACAAGTGGCTGCATTTGATGGGCACAAGTGGCTGCGTTTGATGGGCACAGTGGCTGCGTTTGATGGGCACAAGTGGCTGCATTTGATGGGCACAAGTGGCTGCGTTTGATGGGCACAGTGGCTACGTTTGATGGACACAATGACTGCGTTTGATGGGCACAATGGCTGCATATGTTGGGCACAAGTGGCTGCATTTGATGGGCACAAGTGGCTGCATATGATGGGCACAAGTGGCTGCATTTGATGGGCACAAGTGGCTGCATATGATGGGCACAAGTGGCTGCATATGATGGGCACAATGACTGCATATGATGGGCACAAGTGGCTGCATATGATGGGCACAAGTGGCTGCATTTGATGGGCACAAGTGGCTATGTTTGATGGGCACAGTGGCTGCGTTTGATGGGCACAATGGCTGCATATGATGGGCACAAGTGGCTGCATATGTTGGGCACAAGTGGCTGCATTTGATGGGCACAAGTGGCTGCATATGATGGGCACAAGTGGCTGCATATGATGGGCACAAGTGGCTGCATATGATGGGCACAGTGGCGGCGTTTGATGGGCACAATTGGCTGCGTTTGATGGGCACAATTGGCTGCGTTTGATGGGCACAAGTGGCTGCATTTGATGGGCACAGTGGCTGCATTTGATGGGCACAAGTGGCTGCATATGATGGGCACAAGTGGCTGCATATGATGGGCACAGTGTCTGCATATGATGGGCACAAGTGGCTGCATATGATGGGTGCAATGGCTGCATATGATGGGCACAGTGGCTGCATATGATGGGCACAGTGGCTGCTTTTGATGGGCACAATGGCTGCAATTGATGGGCACAGTGTCTGCATTTGATGGGCACAGTGGCTGCATTTGATGGGCACAGTGAGGCTGCAATTGATGGGAGGGGGGGTGGTTAAGTATTTTTCAAATTGTTTGCACCCCTCCAAAATTTTGAGCACCAGTCGCCACTGGTTAGAAAAGCGAATAATCATTCGCTTTTCTAACACACCTGGGTGGACTCCGAGTGCAATGCTTTGCACTCCAAGTTCATCTTTTTTGAAGCCTATTAGAGCCTATGGCTCAAATCAGGTGCTTCAAAAATACACCCCTGCCGCTGTAGATCAGGCGCCCAACGTCCGAAAAGGGTCAGGACGCCTGAATAGGGGATGAAAGCATGAATCTATCTAATTAGTCAAAGAGGGGGGTGGCTGGAGAGAGGGGGCGGCACCCTGCGCCCCTAATAGACGCACTGAAATCTCTTACTCTGATTTTAGTGCACTCTGTGAGCTTCTCACAATGTGCATTAGAAGATGCAGCAAATCAGACTGAGCCTGCTTCGTTTCCTGGCTGGAGTTCGTTCAGCATCATCTAGCCCTTTCCTCCCCGGTCTGACTGTCCCTGGCCTGCCCCTTTTATTCACTGCATTTTGGTTCTTTCAATCATAGAGGCTCAGCATCACATGTGGGCATTGTCTAGGGAAGCCTGCCTAGGAACACCCATTCTTTCAGACTGACACACACCCATCAAGGCATTTTTATATTTGCATAACTCCTCCCAAGAGCCAGCCCACTGCTTGCATCAGGACTGAGGCTGGGTTCACACTATTGCGAATTGGATGCGTATTTCTCCGCATCCAATTCGCATAGCAGGGGATTGTGACCGGCTCTCTATGGAGCCGGGTTAACATATCTCCGGAGCTGTGAATTGCACAGGAGCCCTGTGCGTCTTTTGGTCCGTTTCTGATCCGAAATCAGCCCAAAATTCAGGCTAAAATTGGACCTGAAAGGGTGAATGGAGATGCACTTCTGCTGTGAGCCGCTGCGATTTCTAGTGTGAACTCAGCCTGAGGACTCTGGAGAGGAGTACTGAGGACCACCACTGCCACCAGCCATAATCCGCCTCCATTGCATAGAGAAACACAGAGATCCAGTGATCACATCACCAGGTCTAACATAAGGTATATAATGAAAATGGAAAGGTTGTATTAAAAAATTCCCACATCGTCTTGATGAGGTGGGAGGGAGCAACCAGGGAAGGCAAAAAGTAAGCAGATTAAACTTCAGCTTCATGCCCATCATTGGGTAAAATGCAGAATGAGGTTACTGCGGTTATGTCTGCATTTCTTTCTTCACAGGGTACCCTTAAAGCGTAACTCCACTTTTGTTGAGAAAAAAAAACATTCCTCTCTGGGTGATCTATGTACATTGCAAGGATTATAACAACCTCTGTTGCTGATTCCTACCTTTTGTTATTCTGAAGAAATCCCTCTGTGTTTCTCTGTGCTGAGTGGGTCTAATGGGAGTGGTTTCATAATTATCAATCAGCCGTGCAGCTGCAGAGCACTAATGACGAAATCTGCTGGGTCTGCATCCCTTTAGATATGTTCCTATTGGGAGTACCTCCCCAAAAATGACATTTTTGTTCCAGGGGATGCCTGAAATCTGACTTGTATCTTATGTAGACTTCTGGGAAAATTGGTGAGCCAATCACACAAGCAGGAAATTATTTTTCTGGGGGGTGGTCAGTACACATTCTGTGTACAGAACACCTCCAGGTAGCCATATTGCATTGCGTTTTCAGAAAATTACAGCAGCTGCAGATTGAAAAGGAAAGGTCATTTTAAATAACATTCATTTACAATATGACTTGTGTCGCAATTGTATACGCTATATTATTTTTTCTTTGTTTGCTATTTTTTTTTCCCACAAAAGTGGAGTTACCCTTTAAATTTTGAATTGGCTCAGCATTACAGCACTGCGCCCAATGATTGCACAACACAGAACCAATAATAGTGGAATTGGCCGTTTCAGTCTTGGCTGCCAATTACAGTCACCTAACCCTCTCCTTCTCCCTTCAATGTGCGTGTTTTATTGTATTTGGTGAACACACAGCTAGGTGTAGATAATAATTATAGGCTCATAATTCAATTTGTCCTGGTTTCCAGTTTTACAATTTTAGACGCCTTGTAACGATTGGACTCTGTTTACCAGGCAGAAGTTTTAATTTGGATACATTGTTGGCCGAAACAAACTTTGCTGCTGCTCTGTGTTGTAGTAATGCACTCTTTAGCATGTGGCGGTGCCATTCATTTTGAACTAAGACAGCACAGCTCCAGCGCACACGTGCCGCAATGTACCACATCGCACAGTAATGCACTGCCATGCTTTGTCATGTGATGCATTGCCAAAGATGATGCATGTACATTTTTTTTTACTTGGTTGCCATCTCATTCATTTCAGTAGGCTGCCCTAATGCAACACACGTTCCCGCCAGAAAAATACCTTTAGAGCCCTTTCACACTGAGCCGCCCCTGGCGTCAGCGGTAAAGTGGCGCCATTTCTAGCGCCGCTTTACCGTCGTTTTAGCGGCGCTATTCAGCCTGCTAGCGGGGCGGTTTTAACCCCCCCCCCGCGCTAGCGGTCGAAAAGGGGTTAAATCAGCCCGCAAAACACCGCCGGAGCGGCGTTTTGCTGGTGGTATTGCAGCGCTGCCCCACTGATTTCAATGGGGAGCAGCGGTGGAGGAGCGGTGAGTTCACCGCTCTTTCGCCGCTCCAAAGAAGCTGCTGGCAGGACTTTTTCTGACGCCCGGCCAGCGCACCGCTCCAGTGTGAAAGCCCTCAGGCTTTCACACTGGAGTGCATTGAGCAGCTGTTTTAGGGCGGTTTGCAGGCGCTATTTTTAACGCTATAGCGCCTGCAAAACGCTCCAGTGTGAAAGGGGTCTTACCCATGTGCATTAATGCAATGCACCAGGAGACCAGGGTCTGAAAGGGCCCCATGAGATTACATGTACATTTGTCATTAAAGCATTGAGATGAAGATTGAATTGGCTACACTGAATTCTCAGCTTCAGAAATATTGTTGCCAGAATTAGTACCACATCCCAAATATGTATGTTCAAGAAAAAATCCCAAAAACAGGAAAAATTTGAGGACTTTACTGGTACCAAGGGAAGACACAGATGTCTAAAATTCATACACGTTATTTTAGGGCCGAAACAACTAATCCATTATTCGACAACGAAACGATTATGAAAATAGTAGTCAACTATTTTCATAATCGATTAATCGGCCTGCATACGGAATGCATTGTTTGTTTACATATCAGGAAATACAGCATAGCTCCCAACTGTCCCTGATTTCGAGGGACTGTCCCTGATTTGGAGCAACGTCCCTCTGTCCCTCTTTCCTCCTCATTTGTCTCTCATTTTGCTCTGATCTATATAGTTGTATATAAAATGCACTTTTTATCTTTCAAAAAGTGTTTCCCAGTGCTAAACCTTTCATCCAAATTCTAAATTGATGCATTTCTAAATTTTAAAAGTCAATATAAAGCAATAATAGTAGTAAAAAAAAAGCCCTTGTGGATTTAATTAACTTTTAATTTTTTGGGGGGTTAATTCTCCTTTAAGGGGATGTGGCAGGGGGCGTGTCCTATGCCTACATACATTTGCTAATAGGTGTCCCTCATTCCCATCTCAAAATGTTGGGAGGTATGAATACAGCACACAATAAAGCTCAGTACACCTTCCATACATGTCAGTAAGTGCCTGAGAACTTGTGAATGTGAATGTGTGAGGAGCAATGCCTCATGGGACATGTAGTCCTGGGCAGGAAGTGAGTGGTTCTAAAGTCAGAATTTTTTTTACTTGCTATAGGGGTACTCTATATTACACTTTGCAGCTTGCTATAGGGGAACGCAGGTGTCCGGTCCCACACTTACCAGACAGATGAGTCCACTTGGGCAGAGGGTAGGCTCCCTTACGTATCCGATTCGGGGCCCCTGGTAGAGTAGACAGGAGGCCCGCGAATGCGGAGTGGTATGAGGGCCTGAAGTTATAGTCCTGGAGCACGGTGGTCTGGCAAGCAACCGGTGAAGCTTCAGGCTTGATAGAGCAGATGTTGAGCAGGAGCTAATCAGGCTGATCACACACAGGCAGAGGTCGGCAACGGGCTGGCGGCAACGGTACAAGGGATAAGGCAGAAACAAGGTCAAACGAGCCGGGGTTGGGTTCAGGCAGCAGTCAAGGAAGGTCCAAAGGCAGGCCGGGTCACAACGGGTAAACACTACGAAGATACAGGAACACAGGATGATCACGGAACAAGACACAGAGCTGTTTGATCAGGCAGCACTGAGTCAGTGTAGAGGCAGGCTTCAAATAGGCTGATTGGCGCCAAAACGCCGCGCTCGTGCACGTGCCGATTCGCCAAGGCGCACCGCGCCCCCGCATGCGCCCGAGCGCGCCCCCGACACCGGCGTGCACGCCCA
The DNA here is from genome assembly GCA_037952835.1 of Lithobates septentrionalis. Classification (NCBI taxonomy): domain Eukaryota; kingdom Metazoa; phylum Chordata; class Amphibia; order Anura; family Ranidae; genus Lithobates; species Lithobates septentrionalis. The sequence goes on along the minus strand of JBBDGP010003119.1, from coordinate 7,920 downwards.
CACTACCGGGCATGTCAAAGGTAACGCCCGCAGGCGGACGCGCGCTAGCGCGAACGCGCGTACGCACGGACGCCCGGACGCCACCCCGCACGCCACGGCCGGTCAGCCCAGACACACCGGCGCCCCCAGGGACACACGCCCCAGCACGCACAGGGACACGAGCGCCAACGCGCCCCGGCGCCCAACCAGGTAACCTCTCTGACAGTGCCCCCTCCTCAAGGGCAGACTCCGGATGCCCAGCTGGGCCATCTTTGAGGAATGAGAGGTTTTAAAGGATTGCAGAAGTTCTTTAGCATGTAGATTGCTTTCCAGCTCCCACGAATTATCTTCGGGTCCATAGCCCTTCCATTTTACCAGATATTGCACCTGATTGCGCCTTCTTCTGCAATCCAGGATTGCCTCCACTTCGAACTCCTCCTCGCCATCAACCATAATAGGTTTGGGTGGGCCAATGCTGCGACCAGAAAAGAAGTTGGGGGTGACTGGCTTCAGGAGGGACACGTGGAACACTGGATGTATCCTCAGGGAGTTAGGAAGGTCCAGTTCGTATGCCACATTGTTGATTTTCCTTTTGATCAAGAAAGGACCCAGGTATTTGGGGCCCAGTTTCCTGGATGGGCAGGCCAACTTGAGGTTAGCGGTAGACAGCCAGACAGAATTGCCAGGTTCTAGAACAAGTTCCCCTCGTCTCTTCCTGTCAAAGATCTTCTTGTAGTCTTCCTGAGCCTTGGTCATGGTTTCCTGCAGCAATTTGTTCTTGTTAGAAAAAAAATCCAAAGTTTCGGATACTGCAGGAACAGGGCACTCGGGAAATGCTCCAGGCAAGAAGGATGGGTGGAAACCATAATTGGCATAAAACGGAGACTGATTAGTAGCTGAATGTAGTGAGTTATTATAGGAGAACTCTGCGATGGGAAGCAGGGAAGCCCAATCATCCTGGGAGAATGCAGAAAAACAGCGGATGTATTGCTCCAAGGTTTGGTTCGTCCTCTCGGTTTGTCCATTTGACTGAGGGTGGTAGGCCGAAGAAAATGACAACTCGATTTCAAGGGCGCCACAAAGGGCCCTCCAGAATCTGGAGGTGAACTGGACGCCTCTGTCTGAAACTATATTGGTTGGGACTCCATGTAGTCTGACGATCTCCTTAATAAAGATGGAGGCGGTCTCCATGGCTGAAGGGGTACCCTTCATGGGGAGAAAATGGGCCATTTTAGACAGCCTGTCTACCACAACAAAAATGGACGAAAAACCTTCTGATGGTGGGAGTTCAACGATAAAGTCCATTGAAATCATGGCCCATGGTCTCTCTGGGACTGGTAATGGTTTCAACAGGCCCCATGCTCTTGTCCGGCTAGTCTTGTTTCTGGCACACGTGTTACAGGACTCCACATATTCCTTGCAATCCTTAGTAAGGTGAGGCCACCAAAAGGTGTGTTGGACAAGGTCAATTGTTTTCCGTGTGCCGAAGTGACCAGCAAGTTTGTGATCATGGCACAAGCTTAACACTCGTACTTTTAGCTCCTCAGGGACCACAATCTTATTCTTGAACCAGAACAGCCCATCCTTGGTACAGGCTTCAGCAGGTGGAGACATTCCCATAGAGGCTCATCTGATTTGAGAAATTAAGTCCTCCTGTAGGATTAGGAAATTTCCAGAGGGGAGGATGGTGTCTGGGGACAGGGTTCTTTCAGAATCGAGAAACATTCGGGAAAGGGCGTCGGATTTGACATTCTTGGATCCGGGTCTGTAAGTAATATGGAAAATAAATCGGGAAAAAAAAAGTGCCCATCTGGCCTGCCGGGGTTTTAATCTCTTGGCTGTTCTTAGGTATTCTAAGTTCTTATGGTCTGTGTAGACCAAAATGGGGTGAGCTGCACCTTCCAGGAGATAACGCCATTCCTCCAGGGCTGCTTTAATGGCTAGAAGTTTCCGATCACCCACGTCATAATTTTTCTCGGAAGGAGAGAGTTTACGTGAGAAAAATCCCACGGGGTACAGGAGTGCTTTGGCACCCTGTCTCTGTGAAAGTACAGCTCCAACTGCAACCTCGGAAGCATCCACCTCCAGGACGAAAGGCAAGGCAGGGTTGGGATGCTTAAGAATAGTGGCTGACGTGAACAGCGCCTTGAGTCTTTCAAAGGCCTCTTGTGCCTTAGAGGTCCAGCAGAACCGGCATCCTTGTTTAATAAGTTCTGTAATGGGAGTTATGATTGAAGAAAATCCCTTAATAAACTTCCTATAGAAATTGGCGAAGCCAATAAAACGCTGTACTCCTTTCTTGTCAGTCGGTGCAGGCCAATCCAGGATAGCGGATACTTTCTGTGGATCCATTTTAATGCCGTCAGGAGAAATGATCAAGCATAAGAACTGGATAGATTGGAGCTCAAATTCACATTTTTCAAGTTTGGCGTAAAGCCCATGTTGTCTCAGCCGGGAGAGTACATTTCGTACGTGTTTGCGGTGCTCCATCAGGGAGGCAGAGAAGACCAGGATATCGTCCAGGTAAACAATGACATATAAGTCCAGTAAGTCATGAAAGACATCGTTGACAAAATGCTGGAATGTCGCCGGTGCGTTGCACAGACCAAAAGGCATGACGAGATACTCGTAATGTCCGAATTGAGTACGAAAGGCTGTCTTCCACTCGTCTCCTTCTCTTATGCGGATCAAATTATAGGATCCACGGAGGTCTAGCTTAGTGATAACGGTAGCAGATCCTAATCTCTGAAATAATTCAGGAACCAAGGGTAGCGGGTATCTGTTCTGTGATTTTATTAAGCTCCCGGTAATCAATGCAGGGACGTAAGGAGTGATCTTTCTTTTCCACGAAAAAGATGCCTGCCCCAGCTGGAGACGTGGAAGGACGGATGAACCCTTTCTTCAGGTTTTCATCTATATAGGTTTTCAAGGTGCCCAACTCCTGCTCAGTTAGAGGGAAGATCCTCCCGAAAGGAACTTCGGTACCCGGTAAAAGTTCTATTGGGCAATCATAGGATCTATGTACTGGAAGGGTTTCTGCCCCCTTTTTACTGAACACATCCAGGAAATCCCGGTAAGGTTCGGGAAGATCTTGGTAGGACTTAGTTTCTGAGTCCATGCACAGGCATTGGGAGGAAGTTAATGGAGTCCCCCGTAAGCAGTGTTGTCTGCAATATTCAGAAGAAAACTGGATCTTGCCCGTAGACCAGTTGATACTAGGATTGTGAGCCTGTAGCCAAGGTATTCCTAGGATAATTGGGAAGAGAGGAGAGGAGATGACATCTAGACGTAACAGTTCCTGATGTTCCGGGCCAATGGTGGCCAATAGAGGAACCGTTTCTTGGGTAACGGGTCCGGAGCGGAGGGTGGAACCGTCCGCTAGAAAGACTGCCAGTCCTTGGGCTTTAGTTTGAGTGGGGATATGATGAGTTTCGACGAAGGTCCGGTCAATGAATCCACTGCATGCTCCCGAATCAATGATGACCGGTACTGGGATGCTCCTTCCAGGTAACTGTAATACAATGGAGAATGTTAAATGGTTACCGGCACTAGGTAGGACAGGTGCACACAACGAGGAAGACGGCAGACACTTACGTCTTTTATTGGGGCATGCTCTTGCAAAGTGACCAGGCTTTCCACAGTACAAGCACAGGTTGAGTGTGCGTCTTCGTGTCTTCTCCTCAGGAGTCAGAGAGGGACGGAGCAGTCCCAACTGCATAGGCTCAGGAACCTCCTGGGCTGGAGTAGATGAGACAAGCGGAGCTTGGTTCGGGGCACTAGGGGCCCTGGGCAACATCCAGGTGAGGCGTGGGTGACCAACAGATCTCTCAGAGCGTCTCTCCCTGAGGCGGCGGTCAATTTGAATTGACAGATTGATTAGCTCCTCTAGTGTCTGAGGTACCCCCACTCGTGCTAATTCATCCTTTAGGGGATCCGACAACCCCAGCCGATATTGGTGACGCAAGGCTGCGTCATTCCACTCGGTATCCGAGCTCCAACGCCTAAACTCCACGGCGTAGTCTTCGGCCGCTCTGCGACCTTGTTGAAGGGAATGCAAGGCGGCTTCTGCCGTGGCTGTTAGCTGAGGGTCCTCATACAGCTGAGACATAGCTAGGAAAAAGTCACTCAAGGAGTCAAGAGATTGAGCCTTTTGCTCCAGTAGATGGTGGGCCCAGGTTTGAGGCTCGCCAGTCAGCAAGGATATGACGAACCCCACTTTAGTAGCCTCCAGGGAGAACGTACGGGGTTGTAAGGCAAAGTATAGTTCGCATGCGTTACGGAACGCCCGGAACTTACTGCGTTCTCCGGAAAACTTTTCGGGTGTAGGCACCCTGGGCTCTGGTGGAAGCATCACTACAGAAGGCGCTGAGGCAGGGTTGGTGGATACTGCTCCTGGAGGAGAGGCTGAGAGGGCCTGGACCTGCCCTTCCAGTCTGGTGTAGCCTTCCTGTAGGCTTTTAACAGCTTGAGTAAGGCCCGCTAGGTGCCTGCACAGTTCATCCATGGGGGAGGCCCCCTGCCTGGACTCAGTCATGGCTGCCTGATACTGTCAGGTCCCACACTTACCAGACAGATGAGTCCACTTGGGCAGAGGGTAGGCTCCCTGACGTATCCATACATGTCAGTAAGTGCCTGAGAACTTGTGAATGTGAATGTGTGAGGAGCAATGCCTCATGGGACATGTAGTCCTGGGCAGGAAGTGAGTGGTTCTAAAGTCAGAATTTTTTTTACTTGCTATAGGGGTACTCTATATTACACTTTGCAGCTTGCTATAGGGGAACGCAGGTGTCCGGTCCCACACTTACCAGACAGATGAGTCCACTTGGGCAGAGGGTAGGCTCCCTTACGTATCCGATTCGGGGCCCCTGGTAGAGTAGACAGGAGGCCCGCGAATGCGGAGTGGTATGAGGGCCTGAAGTTATAGTCCTGGAGCACGGTGGTCTGGCAAGCAACCGGTGAAGCTTCAGGCTTGATAGAGCAGATGTTGAGCAGGAGCTAATCAGGCTGGTCACAATCAGGCTGGTCACACACAGGCAGAGGTCGGCAACGGGCTGGCGGCAACGGTACAAGGGATAAGGCAGAAACAAGGTCAAACGAGCCGGGGTCGGGTTCAGGCAGCAGTCAAGGAAGGTCCAAAGGCAGGCCGGGTCACAACGGGTAAACACTACGAAGATACAGGAACACAGGATGATCACGGAACAAGACACAGAGCTGTTTGATCAGGCAGCACCGAGTCAGTGTAGAGGCAGGCTTCAAATAGGCTGATTGGCGCCAAAACGCCACGCTCGTGCGCGCGCCGATTCGCCAAGGCGCGCCGCGCCCCCGCACGCGCCCGAGCGCGCCCCCGACACCGGCGTGCACGCCCACACTACCGGGCATGTCAAAGGTAACGCCCGCAGGCGGACGCGCGCTAACGCGGACGCGCGCTAACGCGGACGCGCGCTAGCGCAAACGCGCGTACGCACGAACGCCCGGACGCCACCCCGCACGCCACGGCCGGTCAGCCCAGACACACCGGCACCCCCTGGGACACGCACCCCAGCACGCACAGGGACACGAGCGCCAACGCGCCCCGGCGCGCCCAGGCGCCCAACCAGGTAACCTCTCTGACAGCAGGAGGAACCAGAAGCGTCGGTGGGGGAACCCCAGAAGAGGAGAATCTGTGAGTTTTAATAAAGTTAAAATGTATAAAAAACGAAAACCTTTTAGTTATGGAGTAATGAAGGGTTAGAACCCTTGTTAGATTTAAGGGCTTGTTCACACCAGGTGCGAAGCGGGAATGTGTGAGAAATTGTACGTTTTCCTGCACCACATAGAAAACGCATTGCCTCCTGCAGACACATACAGATTCCAATAATCTTTAATGGTACCCCTGTGCATCTAGCAAATAAGGGTGCATTTGTGGCTGTCAACACCACATGGTACTGCAGTACCATGCGGTTTGGTGCCGCCCTATTTAAAAAATCATGCTGCACTGTTTTTGCACATTTGACGTGCAGAGGGCAGCCCATTGGAATGTATGGGCTGCCCCAAAACATGATTTGTGGGAACATGCTAAAAAACGTGCTTCTTTAATGTTTGTGTCCCCGCTGGACAAATTCACCCTTTATGTACGTCCTGGTAATCATTGTCACCAAGACAGAAAGTTGAAAATGTTTACAGTTGTCCATGAAATAGAAATTCATCCAATGGGAGCACCAGTTCCTGAGACACCTGTATAAGGAGGGGGGAAATTCCTTCATTTCAGAGGGATTTCCTTTTCACTTCCTGGAAGTTAGGAAAACAGGAAGTTAGGAAAAATCTCCCCAAAGGGACACAGGCAGCAGAAAAAAGTGCTTATTTTATCCAAGACTGAAAAAAAAAAAAAAGGAAAATATTTTAGATGCGCTCTAACCTGGAAGTAGAATTAGAAGAGATCTCACTATTGATTGGAGTCCCAAAGGAATCCAGCAAATGATCCAGCGTGGTAGAAAGCATATGAAACTGAAATATCAGCGGACTCGTCCTTAATTGACGTTGACCGAATTTGTTTTGAATGTGATTCAGAAATGAAGAAATCGCCGGTTAAGCAATAAATATTCCATCATCAGATGTTTGTTCCTGGCACAAAAAGTGCTGGAAACTAATGTGAAGGCTATGAAGGGTCATCAACTGACTTTAAAACCCATGAATTTCCATGTCCTGGTTTGAGGGACAAGCCAGGATCAGCAACATTATCCCCATGAAGGGGTGGATTTAAAACACTGTCCCACAAAACTGATCGCTGTTGCAACACTGATCCTCCTCCCAGCCAATCGGGAAGCGGGTGTGATACCCGTCACCTGGGTGGCTGAAAGGACAGGCGATCCTATTGGATTCCTAGGAGGAGGGGAGGAGACGCACGGTGGAAGCGAGGAGGAGAAGAGCCGCTGGCCGATGCCTGGTCCCTGCCAATGCCTGGATGCTCGATCCCCACTGCCGCTCCTCGGATGCCCGATCCTCACTGTCTAGATGGGGAAAGTGCCGGTGGACGGACCGACCGACCGACTGGGGGGGGGAGGGGGTTTGAGTTGCCGAGGGGGTGATGTGGGGGGGGGGGGTTTGGTTGTTTGCCACCCCCACCAAACAAGAAAACAACAGCCGCCACTGGATCTGACTCCTCCTTATAACCCTTCATTACGTTATTCCAAAAAAAAAAAAAAAAAAAAGATTTTTGCCTTTAGTACTACTTTAAATAGCATGAGAATATGACAGCTTCTCTCCTGGTTGTACTGACATGGGCATCGGGTTAATCTTTATCTGTGATATCTCATCTGACCCGGTGACATGGGAGGAGAACACTGAGTAGTACAACGCACATTGTATGCTGCCAATGCACATGACAGCACTGCGTAACTGGTGCCCCGGTTTCCCCCTGCCAAAAAGAACATCCTATGCAAAGGGCAAAGCATGGACACGTCACAAAGTGAAATACCTGTGTGAGAAGCCTCGGACTGAAGTTGCCATTCTCTAATTCACATAGCTCCCAACTGTCCCTGATTTCGAGGGGGCTGTCCCTGATTCGGAGCAATGTCCCTCTGTCCCTCATTCCTCCTCATTTGTCCCTCATTTTGGTCTGATCTATATAGTTATATATAAAATGCACTTTTTATCTATCAGAAAGTGTCTCCCAGTGCTAAACCTTTCATCTGAGTTCTAAATTGCTGCATTTGTAAATTCCAAATACCAATATAAAGGAATAGTAGTGGTAAAAAAAAAGCACTTGTGGGTTTAACCAATCTTTTTTTTTTTTTTTGTATAATTCTCCTTTAAGGGGGCGTGGCAGGGGGGCGTGTCCTATGCCTACATACTTTTGCTGATAGGTGTCCCTCGTTCCCATCTCAAAAAGTTGGGAGGTATGAATTCATGTACTGCCATAAGTGTGCGCAGCCTATTGTATTAGGGTGAGCACCCCAAAGCTTA
>JBBDGP010003118.1:0-287284 GCA_037952835.1 Lithobates septentrionalis | reverse complement strand
GACAGGTGGTGTGTGGCTTTTCTAATCAAGTCCAATCAGTATAATCAAACACAGCTGGACTCAAATGAAGGTGTAGAACCATCTCAAGGATGATCAGAAGAAATGGACAGCACCTGAGTTAAATATATGAGCGTCACAGCAAAGGGTCTGAATACTTAGGACCATGTGATATTTCAGTTTTTCTTTATTAATAAATCTGCAAAAATGTCAACAATTCTGTGTTTTTCTGTCAATTTGGGGTGCTGTGTGTACATCAATGAGGAAAAAAATTAACTTAAATGATTTTAGCAAATGGCTGTAATATAACAAAGAGTGAAAAATTTAGGGGGGTCTGAATACTTTCCGTCCCCACTGTATGTATATATATATGTAGGAAGGCCAGTATGGTGGCCTGAATTTATGGGAGGAGCCCGGGGGGTATTTAAGCAGCCCGCTCACCTGTGGTGCTTGTCGGTTTCCTGTGCGCGATATACGTCACTAAGCCGACTATTCGATATACCAGCGTCCGCAAGTTCTTGCCTCGCAGTTCCCGTATTCGATACTCCGTACTCAAAACTTTCGAAGTCCGCGTTTTCGTTATAGTTTGTACCACGCGTCTGGCTTGGCTGTCGCAGGTAAGGTCTCGTCGGACTTTTCGTTTTTATATCATGTCACTAAACCGTGAGTTCAAAATTTCGTTTCACCCGCATCGCACAAACTGCAATGTATATCGCTCGTACTTTCGATATGTCACAATTCGATAGCACAGCGACGCTGACGCCGCTTCATTTCTAGCATGTCGGTATTAGTAGACAGCCACAGCCAGTCGCAACTTGTAAATTATCAAATCAAGTTAGTTCGATACCAATCATTCTCATTTCTGAGACATTTCTAAACTCATTTCGAACATTTCAAATCATTTCTCATTTCTGAAAACATTTCTAAAACTCATTTCGGACATTTCAAATCATTTCTTATTTCTGAAAACATTTCTAAACTCATTTCTGACATTTCAAATCATTTCTCATTTCAGTCACCTACCGCGCTCCGATTCGAATCCAATCGCACCAAAAGATGCGCCGATTCGTTCCGGTGTGCCCCAGTTATTACGGCCTCATTTCTATACATGCTCCAGAGTGACGTTATTGTCAGCCAATTGTACCTCTGTCATGGTTATCATTTCATTTCCATGTATCACGTTCCGACATGAATTCAGTCGCATGAAAAAATGCACCGATTCGTCTCGGCGTGCCCCAGGATTGGCCTCATTTCTATACATGCTCCAGAGTTACGTTTTGTCAGTCATTTGTACCTCTGTCATGGTTATCATTTCATTTCCATGTATCACGTCCCGACATGAATTCAGTCGCATGAAAAATGCACCGATTCGTCTCGGCGTACCCCAGGATTGGCCTCATTTCTATACATGCTCCAGAGTTACGTTATCAGTCAATTGTACCTCTGTCATGGTTATCATTTCATTTCCATGTATCACGTTCCGACATGAATTTAGTCGCATGAAAAATGCACCGATTCATCTCGGCGTGCCCCAGGATTGGCCTCATTTCTATACATGCTCCAGAGTTACGTTTATCAGTCAATTGTACCTCTGTCATGGTTATCATTTCATTCCCACGTATCACGTTCCGACAGGAATTCAGTCGCATGAAAATGCACCGATTCGTCTCGGCGTGCCCAGGATTGGCCACATTTCTGATACATGCTCCAGAAATCCGGATCATAGCTGAATCGCAGACACCGGGGATTGACCCATATCTCTGTCATGCAATTTCTACCATTTCACTCCCACAACGCATCACCGTTTCGAAACCAGTCGCATCCGAGGCGCACCGATTCGTCACGGCATGCATCACTGGTTCCGATCACATTTCATACCTACACCAGAGCTCGGTTAGTTGCCAGTCGCTAACACGGCACAACCAATTCGAGCCTCGGTCAAAACAATCATTTCTCTCATTTCATTTAATACTGCACTCCTATTCGAATCCAGATGCATCAAACAAGCACCGATTCGTCCCAGGAGCACCAATATTTTCAGTTGCCTCATTTCAATACATGCCCCAGAGCCCGGTTCACGGTCGAACAAATCGTGACACGACCAGGCCGCACCTCTGTCATGCATTTCATTCATTTCACAATCAAGGCAAACATTTCGAACCTCTTCATTGTCACAAATTGCAAGCACCATACAAATCATTGCTTCAAGTTTCTTAGCAATCCCTTCACGAATTGTCACCTTTCATCTTCCTCAGGTCAGTCAAAGTTCAGTAGGTCCACCCTGCACCAGGTTGGACGATATCCCCCCAGGTTACAGTCAACCAGGAAATAAAGCTCGAGAGATCCTCACCAGAGAAACCATGTCCCAGGCCGGCAGTGAAGACTTCACGGCCCCTCTATCACCTACTCCGGTCTCAGAAAGCGGCAGCGTGCAATCCCTCAGGGGATGGACTATCCCCAAACTGACGGCAGAGCTCAGACGCAGAGGTGTCCCCTTCCCCGCCACAGCGAGGAAAGGCGAGCTCTTCAAACTCCTCTTCCCCCCACCAGCAGCAGGACCCAGTACCCAACAGGCATCCCTCCAGTCCATATCATCGGCCATCTCGCAATTACACACGATGGTGTCATCTCTATCCACCTCAGTTGCAGACGTCCAAGCCAGGGTGGCACTTCTGGAGGCCCGACCGGCCACGGCTGTCCCCGACCCAACGGCAATTCAGACCTTGACACCTCTTCCTACAGGTACCTCAGGCTCAAGCGCCATTGTCTACCCCTCCCATCTGGTCCCAACCAGTATCAGGAAGGACATTTTGGACGGCAAGGACGTCAACCTGGCCTCTCTCCTTATCTCCGTGCATGATTTAGCAGAAAATAAGGCCTACTCCTGGGGCGACATATCGGTGGTCCTTAAAGCCAAAGACCCCAGGCTGAACCGCAAGCTATCAGTCCCCGAATTTACCCTGGCCTTTGGCATGCTCAGAGATGTCCTGTGCTCAGCCACTCCTAGCAGGCGGGAAGAGCTGGACTTATACCTCCATACTGTGGTAGACTTGGGCCACAAGTATGGAGGTTTCGCCTTCTACGATTATCATCGTTCCTTCTCAGCCAAGGCCGCCGCCAGATTCGCACAATTCCAGATCACGACAGATTGGAGTCTCATGAACACAGAGCTCTTCTGCCGCCACTTTGCCGGCTTACGCTCACCTCTGTGTGCAATTTGCCAGTCTTCCACCCACACTGCCACCTGGTGCGCCAATACGGCGATCAGACGGCCCTTCGAGTTCCCCTCTACCTCAGGTACAGTACAGGGCCAGTCGATCCCTGAACCAACGCCTCAGGTGGACAAACTCGGACGCCCAGTCCGAACCGTGGGAGGGGCAGCCATCTGTAACAACTTCAACTATGGGTCCTGCAACTTCAGCCAATGCCGTCTACTTCACATCTGCACTTTATGCCAAAGAGCACACCCTAGGAATTTGTGTGAAGTCAAGCAACACAAGAGGGCATGACTAAGCCGAATCAACATCTTATGGCTAGGACTGTATCTCACTTCACACCCCACCCCTTCCCTGGCCACCTACCTTATCCAAGGCTTCACAGTAGGCTTTCACACCGGCCTCATTGCACTGCCCCACAGTACTCACGAATGCGCCAATCTTCGTTCGGCAGCCATCGACGAACAGGCCATAGATCAGCTCTTACAGGCAGAGGTAGATCGAGACTACGTAATAGGCCCTTTCACTTGCCCCCCTTTCAGCACATGGAGAGTCAGCCCTATTGGGCTTGTCAAGGGCAAATTCTCTAATAAATTGCGTTTGGTGTACGACTTGTCTGCGCCTCATTCTTCGCACATACCCAGTCTCAATTCCCTGATCCCCTCCGAAGAGTTTTCCCTAAAATATTCCTCCGTTGACATGGCAATACAAGCGATCATCAAAGCAGGCACAGGTGCCTGGCTCTCCAAAGCCGACATCTCGGATGCTTTCAAACTCCTGCCCATCCACCCATCCCTTTGGTGCTGGCATGGCATCAAATGGAAGGAAGCGTATTATTTTGCTACGAAACTCACCTTCGGTTCGAAGAGTAGCCCGTGGCTCTTCGACACGTTCGCACAGTCCCTCGTTTGGATACTATTACACAAGGGCCAATGCCATGAAGTCATCCATTACCTGGATGACTTCCTACTGATAGAACCGCCCAACAAGCCCCCAGGAGATCTCGACAAACTTAGAGTAATTTTTGGAAACCTCAACGTTCCTATCGCCGAGCACAAAGTCGATGGTCCAGCAAACATCATCACCTTTCTCGGGGTCAGCTTGGATACCTGCGCAATGCAGGCCAGTCTCCCCCCCGACAAATTAACACGCATTAGGGCAGTCCTTCACGAGTTTACACACACCAAGGGCTGTACCAAAAAACAGTTGCAGTCTCTCCTGGGTATGCTCAACTTCGCTATGCGAATTATCCCACAAGGCCGCACATTTGTATCACGCCTGCTTAGATTTCTGTCAGAAACTCAAGACCCTGATCAGATTTTGAAATTAGACTCCGCAGCTATAGCGGACCTATCAATGTGGGAGGAATTCTTGTCCGCCTGGAATGGCATATCTCTATTTATACCTATGGTTTCGATCCATTCACCCCAGGTAGTGACTGACGCTGCAGCCTCCACAGGTTTTGCGGAATTTTTGGCCATCATTGGTTTTCAGGACCCTGGCCTCAACAGATACTGTTGATACCCGGCTTTTCCCAAACATCTGCCCTCTTTGAGCTTTATCCCATAGTGGCAGCCGCACAACTCTGGGGCCACCACTGGACAGGACAAACCATAGTCTTCACCACCGACAACCAGGCCACGGCAGACATCATCAACAGAGGCAGGTCCAAGTCCCTAGCAGTCATGTCCTTCCTGCGCAGGTTGGTACAACTGTCTTTACAACATCAGTTCAACATACACTGTGAATTTATTCCCGGCAGATACAACTCAGCAGCTGACGCACTATCACGTTTCAATTATCCCTCCTTTTTCAAACAGGTTCCCGATGCCGATCCAATGTCGGCCCCTATCCCCGTCTGGTCACAACTGACCCTGGACTAGTGCAACATCTACACGGAGCTACGCAACTCATAAATAATTCCCTCTCCCGCAACACACTCAAAGCCTACCAGACAGCTTGGAAGGCTTTCAATAAATTCCTCACGTCCAGCCGCAAAGAACCAACAGATATCAAAAAGGTACTGGCCTTCACGGCACACTGCCACACGCAGCTGGCCTTATCCTACAACACCATCCGGTTATACCTAGCCGGCATTCAACATTTCATGGCGCTTGAAGACCCGACGAAATCGTCACTGTTCTCATCTCACGCTATACGAACCATCCTAAGGGGAATACAGAAACAACAACCAGTCATCAGCACTAAGCGCTTGCCCATTACGGGGCCCATCTTTAGGGACATGTCAAATATTCTGGCTACTTCGCCATTCGGTCTGCTCCCCAGCACGGTCTTACAAGCAGCCATATATTTAGCTTACTATGGGTTCTTGCGGCCTGGCGAATTCACCTCTAACAAACCCACAGACCAAGTACTATGCAGACGACACTTGCTTCGACACCAAGACCACTTTATCCTGCACCTCGAGGTCTCTAAAACCCAGCAAACGGGCTCGGGAGTGAACATCCACCTCTACAGAACCAACAACAGCTGGTGTCCAGTCGCTGTACTCAACCGACTCCTATCTCTCCTGCCTGAGCAACCAGACAGCAGTCCCCTTCTACCATTCCCAGTCAAACCCTTAAACGCCTCTCAGTTTGTGAGCCACATAAGGACACTTCTCCGCAATCTTCACCTTAACCCTAGTCAGTATTCCGGACACTCTTTCCGCATCGGAGCAGCCTCCGCGGCGTCCCGCCACGGGGTGCCAGATCACATCATCAAAAGACTAGGCAGGTGGAAATCAGCCTGCTTCGCCCGGTACATCCCCAATCCACAAACTGAGATGGCACAGGCATTCTCCAAATTGGCTCAATAAATAACTGAAAACCAATAAAATTATAACCCTACCTGAATGTTTTTGCCCCCTTATTTTGGCATACCGGCCATTAGACCAAGGCACACTTTCAGGTCCATTTCATATGGTAAGTCCACACTTTCAGGTCTATTTCCGATGGTAAGTCTTATCTTTACTATAAGTGTTATCTATGTCCATATCGGACATAGGGCTCCGACCATAAGTAGGAAGGCCAGTATGGTGGCCTGAATTTATGGGAGGAGCCCGGGGGGTATTTAAGCAGCCCGCTCACCTGTGGTGCTTGTCGGTTTCCTGTGCGCGATACCCACCCTCCCATCCCCATTTCACAGCATTTCTCAACTATTCATTTCATTCATTTCTCTTACAGAATAATCATTTCTTAAACCAGGGTATGCCCCCTTATTTTGGCATACAGGCCATTAGACCAAGGCACACTTTCAGGTCCATTTCATATGGTAAGTCCACACTTTCAGGTCTATTTCCGATGGTAAGTCTTATCTTTACTATAAGTGTTATCTATGTCCATATCGGACATAGGGCTCCGACCATAAATATATATATATATATATATACACACCTGTATATACAAATGTTTTCCTTTTAAACTGAATAGGTTTACAAGGAAAACTTTGTTTTGTTTTACAAGGTAAAGATTCACATATACTTTACAAGAGAAAACACCCACTACACCACTGTGCTGGGCAGCACAGTGGTGTAGTGGGTAGCACTCTCGCCTAGCAGTAAGAAGGGTCGCTGGTTCAAATCCCAACCACGACACTATCTGCCTGGAGTTTGCATGTTCTTCCTGTGCCTGTGTGGGTTTCCTCCGGGTACTCCGGTTTCCTCTCACACTCCAAAGACATGCTGGTAGGTTAATTGGCTTCTGTCCAAAAAAAAAAAAAAAATTGGCCCTAGTATATGAATGTTAGGGACTTTGGATTGTGGGCTCCTTGAGGGTAGGGACCGATGTGAGTGTGTGATATATGTGTGGAGCGCTGCGTAAAAATTGACACAGCGCTATATGGGTACCTCAATACAAATAGGGATAATTGTAGACACGCACCCACACTCGCTTAGGTTGAACTCGATGGACTGGTGTCTTTATTCAACCTTACTAACTATGTAACTATGTAACTATGTAAGAGAAGTGCAGGAATACAAACACACATACTCACCTAGGTGGATGTAGCATCACTCTGTTGATGTCCCCCACCTCCTCTAGACCGGGAACTAAGCGATCAAAGACCACTGATCGCTCAGTTCTTGGTCTTCAGTGAGCAGAGTGCCGGTGACTGTCAGTCACTGTCTCTCTGCTCTGGTCCTTCAGCGGTGCTGTGGGAGTTCTCCATTTGCCGTGAAGTGACTTGCCTGTTATTTTATTTTAAATGTGAGTTCATTACAAGTTGTTTTATATGTGATTAAATCTTTTAAACGAGATTACACTATTGGAGCTTCTTTTATTTTTATGTCATACTACCAACCTGAGAAAAGTGGTGTTCCTATGGAGCAGTGGAGGTGTATGCTCACATGTAAACCCCCATGTAAGTGGGTTAGAGGCTCTGTCAGGCCAAACACGAGAGTGAGAGGCCTTAACAGCTGGTGAGTTTGAATTTCAGCAGGGAGTGGATTCACGTCACAGAGGTGTGGTAGATGTTTGAAAACACAGCTGAGCAGTTTTGGAGTCACCCTCACTCTTTTTTTGGACTTTCTTCAAATATTTTCACGATTATTTTTTCACGATTGATTGGTTTCTGGACTTTATAGATATTTACTGTGTTCAATTTTCATTATTTTTTTTTTGGATTTATATATGTGTATATCACTTTCACTGAGTGTTATAATTTATATTAGCTCATATTGAATTTATTGAATAATTTATTTTATTTAATATTAATTTTTACTTTTTGGGATATTTAGCAATATATGTTTTTTCACTTTTTTTCTAGTCACGTCTGTATTCAGCTCACTGGCTGGATAAGAGTGTCTGGCATCTCCCCACCTGGGGATAAGCGCCACTATTTCATCTATAATTTTCCTTTGGTGAATTCGTTTTAAATACATTTTATTGTTAAGTGGCAGCTTTGGTAGGGTTTTGACATTTATTAACATAGCGCGGAGGTGGTAATACAGGTCAGGGGTGGCGTAATTTGCACCTGGTTATCTCCGGTTTTCAACTTATCTAGTATGGTTTATTTTTTGTGTATCACCTGGGGCCAGTCACTTTACTGGGTAATTGTAATGCCGCGTACACACGGTCGTACTTTTCGTCTACAAAAGTCCAACGGACGCTGACGGACTAAAGCTGGCTGGTAATCCGATCGTGTGTGGGCTTCTCCGGACTTTCAACGTACTTTTTTAGCCTCAAATCCGACGTACTTTAGATTTGAAACATGCTTCAAATCTTTACTTCGTAACTACGACGGACCCCGAAATCCGCTCGTCTGTGTGCTAGTCCGACGGACAAAAAGCCACGCTAGGGCACCTATTGGCTACTGGCTAGGAACTTCCTTATTTTAGTCCGGTGTACGTCATCACGTACGAATTCGACGGACTTTTGTGTGGTCGTGTGTAGGCAAGTCCGTTCGTTAGAAAGTATGCCGCAAGTCCGCCGCAAGTCCGCCGAAAGTCTGCCGGAAGTCTGTCGGACAGGCTGTCTGACTTTTGTAGACGAAAAGTACGACCGTGTGTACGCGGCATAAAGCCCCATACACACGATAGGACCTTGTACAAACTTTCCCTTGGATTTTTGTAGAAAGGGCGTTGGCCAGAAGTTTGTCTTGCATACAGACGACCGGACTTTTCCAGCCAACTTTCACCAAATCACGTGGTTTTTCAACTCTTTACCACCCCACCCTTTGGTCAACTTCTGTATTGTTGTCTGATATTGTGTCAATATCGCCGCTTTTATTGGCAAGATTGACACCTTGTGAGCCGGGTTCACACTGGTGCGGGGATCCGACTTGGATCCCCGCCAATGCCAGGCACTGTGGTATGAATCTTGAGGGGGAACTCCATGCCAAATTTTAAATAAAAAAACGGCATGGGTTCCCCTCCAGGGGCATACCAGGCCCTTAGGTCTGGTATGGATTTTAAGGGGAACCCCCTACACCAAAAAAACGGCGTGGGGGTCCCCCCCAAAATCCATACCAGACCCTTATCCAAGCATGCAGCCGGCCGGTCAGGAAAGGAGGTGGGGATGAGCGAGCGGACCCCCCCCTCCTGAGCCATACCAGGCCGCATGCCCTCAACATGGGGGGTGGGTGCTGTCCCCAATGCACCTTGTCCCCATGTTGATGAGGACAAGGGCCTCCTCCCGACAACCCTGGCCGTTGGTTGTCGGGGTCTGCGGGCGGGGGGCTTATTGGAATCCGGTAGTCCCCTTTAATAAGGGGGCCCCCAGATCCCGGCCCCCCACCCAATGTGAATGAGTATGGGCTACACCGTACCCCTACCCATTCACCTAGGGAAAAAAAGTGTCAATAAAAAAACACACTACACAGGTTTTAAAAGTAATTTATTAGGCAGCTCCAGGGGTCTTCTTCTGACTTCGGGGTCTTCTTCCGACTTCGGGGGTCTTCTGTCGACTTCGGGGTCTCTCAGGCCTCTTCTCCCTCTCTCCGGTGTCGTCTCCGCGCTCTCTGGTTCTTCTCCGGTGCCTTCTTCGTTCTGCTGGGCTCCTCCGCTATTTTCTGCTCTTTTGCTGCTCTTTTGCTAGTGGAGGAGCCCGGACATCTGAATCATCTTCTTCCCTCTTCTCTTCCAGAGATGTTGACACGACGCTCTCTCCAGCTGTAATGCTGTCTGTGCGCTCTGCTATGACTTATATAGGCGGTGACCCCGCCCCCTATGACATCACAGTCCAAGGGCATGCTGGGACTGTGAGGTCATAAGGGGGTGTGGTCATAGGATGACATGACCACGCCCCTTATGACCTCACAGTCCCAGCATGCCCCAGGACTGTGATGTCATAGGGGGCGGGGTCACCGCCTATATAAGTCATAGCAGAGCGCACAGACAACATTACAGCAAGAGGGAGCGTCGTGTCAACATCTCTGGAAGAGAAGAGGGAAGAAGATGATCCAGATGTCCGGGCTCCTCCGCTACCAAAAGAGCGGCAAAAGAGCAGAAGATAGTGGAGGAGCCCGGCAGAAGGAAGAAGGCACCGGAGAAGAACCAGAGAGCGCAGAGACGACACCGGAGAGAGGGAGAAGAGGCCTGAGAGACTCCCGAAGTCGGAAGAAGACCCCTGGAGCTGCCTAATAAATTACTTTTAAAACCTGTGTAGTGTGTTTTTTTTATTGACACTTTTTTCCCTAGGTGAATGGGTAGGGGTACGATGTACCCTATACTCATTCACATTGGGTGGGGGGCCGGGATCTGTGGGCCCCCTTATTAAAGGGGGCTCCCGGATTCCGATAAGCGCCCCGCCCGCAGACCCCGACAACCAACGGCCAGGGTTGTCGGGAAGAGGCCCTTGTCCTCATCAACATGGGGACAAGGTGCTTTGGGGGCTCCCCCTCCCCCACAGCACCCACCCCCCTTGTTGAGGGCATGTGGCCTGGTACGGCTCAGGAGGGGGGGCGCTCGCTCGTCCCCACCCCCTTTCCTGACCGGCCGGGCTGCGTGCTCGGATAAGGGTCTGGTATGGATTTTGGGGGGACCCCCATGCCATTTTTTCGGCGTAGGGGGTTTCCCTAAAATCCATACCAGACCTAAGGGCCTGGTATGCCCCCAGAGGGGAATTCCTTCTCGCGCTCGCCGCAATAGGAAAATGTGTTTTTCCTATTGCAGCCAGCGCGAGATGTACAGTACCCTGTCGCCGAGAACCAGCGCGATGGGTTCGCGCTGGAAACATTCTCCTGGCCGCGTACTGTAGTTTGTACAAAAGTCCGATGCTTTTGCTCCATCTGACTTTTGTTGCCGGAAAGTTTGTCCGTTCGCACAGCAAACAAAAGTCCGATGGAAACAGAAAAAGTTTGTCCGATGGAGCGTACGCACGGTCGGACGTTGCTCCAAAACAGCTAATTTGCATGTTTGTTGTCAAAAAGTCTGATCGTGTATACGGGCCTTAAGGGTTTACAATGACTTTCATTTCGGATAATAATTCTGGAACCATGGGGATGGAAAAACTATTTGCCACTGGTTGCAATACCACTAGTAGTCCCCGGCAAAACTCCCAAATGAGAAAGACTGTCATACAACAACTGACTGGATCTTTGGTTCTATTCTCCTCCTGTATTTAGCAACACACCAAACTTGAGCCTGTTTAATGTGTATTGAACAACTCTGACAGTTCCTTTATCAGACACCTAAATGAGCTTTCATGTCACTTTAGCTGCTTAGGGGTTGCCATGGGTAAAGTACCCATAAAGCTATGCACTATTATCTCAATCAGTGGCGGCCGCTCTGCAGGGCGCATGGGCACATCCCTCTAATCCATGCGGCCTGCCCCTAATCTACATGCAGGGGGCCAGACACATGGATTCTAATAGGTTTTTTTTTTTCAAAGCACATGATTAGAGCCTGAGGCTCTAATTGGCTTCAAAAAAGGTGGGCTCTGGGCGCAAAGCACTGCGCCCGAAGCCCACCCGGTTATGTGACATTAGCAAAATAATATTGTCTAATGGCTTCCTGTTTCTTCTCCTGGCCAATCAGGAAGCGGGTCCTGAGACCAGATTGGCCAGGAGTCCTAAGACCTGATTGGCCAGGAGAAGAAGGGACTGACTGGACTCGGGAGGAGACGCGGGGGGGGGGGGGGAGCCACCAAAGCCGTGACCTGGATGGGTAATAACTGCCTGGGCTGGCGTGGGCCTGACGGGCGAGCAATCGTGCGACGAGGGAAAGCGGCGATCCTGCGAGCGAGCCTCGGGGAAGGAGGGAGGTGGTTGGTTGGCTGGCTTGGTGGCTGGCTGGGGGGAGCTGGCTGGCTAGGGGGGCTGTGGTCCACCCCCCCCCCAAGAAAATTGAGCAGCAGCCACCACTGATCACAATAATACACAGCTGTTCCAGTAGATGAAAATCTCACCACATATGCAAAAGGCAATTGGTAAATGTTGTTTTACATCAAGTAAAGAGAAGCTGGGGAAGACTGGTCCCTGTGAGGGTTGGTTGCTGTTACCTTCTGACTTCTGATAATTTATTGCACTCTGTATATCTGTGTAGTCAGTGTGTGTGATGAAAAATATAAGCCCTACATGAATATTCATGAGTAAATTTACACATTTTAATATGTCATGCTTAAACTGGCTTGAAAAAAGTATTAACATCAGCTGAAAAAATATAAGCACAGTCCAGTACAGTTTTTAAATATATTCATTTGTTCACGATGCTAGGAATATTCAGTACATTCTATTTCATGGAACAAAGCAAGAACACTGAACAATTAGTTATGGTAAATTAGTTATGACACTATTTACTGTATCGCACAGCATAAAAACAAGTTAATGTTAGTATGGCTCAATGGGTTAAAAAACATCATAGATTTCAGCAGCAGAATGACGATACATGAATTGTTGTTAAAACACTCTGATACAACACATTTGCGCATTGTCTTTCTAAGGCTGGGTTCACAAATGTCCGGCCTTGGTTTGCAGTCTGGAGTCTGGTGCATTTCAATTCACCCATTCAGGTGAGATTTAGGTGCAAATTTTTGCCTGAATTCGCACCTGAACCAGACCCAAAAACACACAGGAACGTTTTCAAAACCACACCGCAGGTGCCCCGGACATGTGTAAACTGGTTCCATTGAGAGCCAGTCACATTCACATGTTATGTGAATTAAGTGCAGTTAAAAAGGCATCCAATTTGCATATATGTGAACCCAGCTCTAGTGTCTCCTGATAAGTATGTGTTCACATTGGACAGAACACTTGCTTTCCCAGTTCTTGGTGTGGGACTTTCAGTGCCCAAAACAGGTTCACAATTTGTGTTTCTTTACATGTTCCCTAACCATAATGGGTTAAGTTTAGGGATTTAGGATAACTTTTTAGGCTGGGTTCACACTACCGCACGCAGTGGCTCACAGCAGGAGTTCGGTGCGTCTCCATTCACCATTTCAGGTCCGATTTCAGCCCGATTTGTGGGCTGAATTCGGACCTGAAACGGACCAAAAGATTTGCACTGGAGCCGCTGCGTAGATGTGTAAACCAGCTCCATAGAGAGCCGGTCACAATCTCCTGCTATACGAATTGGATACAGGGAAACCAATTTGCATAGGTGTGAACCCAGCCTTATGCCGCGTACACACGGTCGTACTTTTCGTCTACAAAAGTCAGACAGCCTTTCCGACAGACTTCCGGCAGACTTTCGGTGGACTTGCGGCGGACTTGCGGCCTACTTTCTAACGAACGGACTTGCCTACACACGACCACACAAAAGTCGGTCGGATTCGTACGTGATGACGTACACCGGACTAAAATAAGGAAGTTCATAGCCAGTAGCCAATAGGTGCCCTAGCGTGGCTTTTTGTCCGTCGGACTAGCACACAGACGAGCGGATTTCGGGGTCCGTCGTAGTTACGAAGTAAAGTTTTGAAGCATGTTTCAAATCTAAAGTACGTCGGATTTGAGGCTAAAAAAGTCAGTTGAAAGTCCGGAGAAGCCCACACACGATCGGATTACCAGCCAGCTTTAGTCCGTCAGCGTCCGTTGGACTTTTGTAGACGAAAAGTACGACCGTGTGTACGCGGCATTAGAGTTGTGATAAGGGAAGACTTTGGTATTAAGCCCAAAAACAAAAAAATTTCAATGCTGGAGCTTAACAACTCTCAGATGTGGTGGCAGCATTCTTTTTCTTTTTTAGCTTTTTTACTTTATTTTTGCCTATTGATCCAGCCAGTAGGTCTGTTATTTTTCAAACTTCCTTGGAAAGACCAAGCTATGCAGCAAAAGTGGCAGTTAGATGATTGAGACAAGCTATTTACCACTGATGGGGGTGTTAAAAATAGTCAGCTTTTATTAATTTATGTAAAATCCTTTTTTCCAAAGGGAAAAACAAAACTGCTTATAAAGTGTTATCTAGAGCTCTGCTCTAAATATGCTAGTTCTGACAATGCTGTCCAAGGCTGTCTCTTTTGCTCTTCCAGTGAAGTGCAGATACCCTGGGATAGAAAGCAGAGGCATAACTAGAACCTTCAGGGCCCCAGTGCAAGAAATCATGCAGGGGCCCCCTGGCTCCCACCTGGGGCCCTTTCCACTGACTCCAGGGCCCTTTACTAACATCATGGGACCCTTTATTACAGTCCTGCAGCGGGCCACCTGCCTGCCATCTTGGGGTCCCTCCACAGTGACGAAACCCCAGAGCCCAGTTGCAAGTGTGACCCTGCTAATTCTGCCACTGGTGTCAGTAGTTTTTTAATTTTTGTTTTTTTTAATATTTTTTTTAGAATTTAATTCATTTATTTTTCTTACAATTTTATTTTTTATTAATATTTTACATATTTTTTTAGAACCCCCATTGGGAGGGGGGCTTTGGTGAAATATCAGGGGTCTAAACAGATGTCTCACTTTTGAGAGAAAGGGACTGAGGACAGATTCATCAGTCCCTTTCTCTGCAGCCTCAGCTGCACAGTATAAATGAAAAGGAATAGCTCTTTACAGAGCTTCTTGTTCATTCATAAACTGAGGCATAGTAAACACAGTTTACTATGCCTCAGTAAACACAGTTTACTATGCCCCAGCTATGCATTATTAAAAAAAAAGACAAAGAAAAAAAAACAGTGATCGGTACCGATCACTGACTCTATTCATTACAACATAGAAGGGGCCAGTAAATTTGTCATTTGTCCTTCCCCTCTCTCCATCCTGACAGATCCCTCGCAGCAGCCAGTGTGGGGGGGGGGGGTGACCTGGCAGCACTGTGGGGGGGGGGGGGGGCGCAGGGAAGGACACAGGAGCCCTGGAGCAGCAGGACAGGGATAGGGAGGCAGTGGGAGTGGCATATGGAGGAGCCAATGCCCTCCTTTTACCTCCTGCAGCCGCTGAATGTCTGCGGGAGGGAGAGGAAGGTTCAGCGGCTGCATGGAGGGATTGGTTCCTCTACATGCCGCTGGAGCAGACCCCTGTACTTATGCCCTGATAGAAAGCGTGTTACTGGCTAGATCGCCAGGTGAAAATAGAGGAAAATAAAACTAAAGAAGAAAATCAGCGCAACCAGGATTGGTAAGCTACAAAGTATTACATTTTTGTTTTTGGGTTTAATACTACTTTAAGCTGCAGGGTAAGATCAAGGCAAACTTGTGATTTGCTCATGTAGGGCAAGGCAACAGGTTCACTTCAATACTGACCTTACCTTTCTTCCCCAGCTGCTCGGTTTTGTTTACAAAAATCAAGAGAGGTATCCAGTACCTCTGGGTATAGGGAAGTAAGTGACTCTCCCATTCCTCCCATAAAACAGTGCTGGTATATGTCGATTGCCTGCTCAGACACCTTAATTTGTCATATACTGTAGGATGAGGAGTGCATCCTCATTCCTGTGTAAGTCCCAACTTTAGATTTCAAAAAAAAATTTTTATTGTTTAAAGAAAATAGTACAATGTGGACATTGTAAGACGTTGTACAAAGAATTATAAACATGACAATACATAAAGATATATTGAATAACTTGTGCTTATATATCATAGATAACGAATGATGATGAGAAGCATATACTTGTACATCTGGTATGTTGAAATGATTAGTTAGAGGGTTATTCTAGAATAGAATATTGCCTCCCCCCCCCCAGGAGACCCCCACTGGGACCTCTTTTTTCTCCTAGGGGGAAAGGGTTAGGCTTAATGGTATTGGGTAACCAAAGTATATGTTATACTGTATTCTTATTTAACCACTTGAGCCCTGGACCATTATGCTGCCTAATGCCGCGTACACACGAGCGGACATCACGGCGGACTTTGCCCGGCGGACTTTTCGACGTACTTTCCGACGGACTTTGTGAATGAACGGACTTGCCTACACACAATCCACCAAAGTCCGTCGAATTCGTACGTGATGACGTACGACCGGACTAAAACAAGGAAGTTCATAGCCAGTAGCCAATAGCTGCCCTAGCGTGGCTTTTTGTCCGTCGAACTAGCATACAGACGGCGGACTTTTCGACCGGACTCGATTTCAACGGATAAATTTAAAGCAAGTTTTAAATCTAATTCCGTCCAACTTTTGAGAAAACAAAGTCCGCTGGAGCCCACACACATCGAATTGTCCGACGAAATCCAGTCCGCCGGGCAAAGTCCGCCGTAATGTCCGCTCGTGTGTACGCGGCATTAGGACCAGAGGTCTTTTTCCAATTTGGCACTGCGTCGCTTTAACTGCTAATTGCGCGGTCATGCAATGCTGTACCCAAACAAAATTTGCGTCCTTTTCTTCCCACAAATAGAGCTTTCTTTTAATGGTATTTGATCACCTCTGCGGTTTTTATTTTTTGCGATATAAACGGAAAAAGACCGAAAATTTTGAAAAAAAATGATATTTTCTACTTTTTGTTATAAAAAAAATCCAATAAACTCAATTTTAGTCATACATTTAGGCCAAAATGTATTCGGCCACGTGTCTTTGGTAAAAAAAATGTCAATAAGCGTATATTTATTGGTTTGCGCAAAAGTTATAGCGTCTACAAACTAGGGTACATTTTCTGTAATTTACACAGCTTTTAGTTTATGACTGCCTATGTCATTTCTTGAGGTGCTAAAATGGCAGGGCAGTACAAAACCCCCCCAAATGACCCCATTTTGGAAAGTAGACACCCCAAGGAAATTGCTGAGAGGCATGTTGAACCCATTGAATATTTATTTTTTTTGTCCCAAGTGATTGAATAATGACAAAAAAATATATATTTACAAAAAGTTGTCACTAAATGATATATTGCTCACATAGGCCATGGGCCTATGTGGAATTGCACCCCAAAATACATTCTGCTGCTTCTCCTGAGTATGGGGATACCACATGTGTGGGATTTTTTGGGAGCCTAGCCGCGTACGGGGCCCCGAAAACCAATCACCGCCTTCAGGATTTCTAAGGGTGTAAATTTATGATTTCACTCTTCACTGCCTATCACAGTTTCGGAGGCCATGGAATGCCCAGGTGGCACAAACCCCCCCAAATGACCCCATTTTGGAAAGTAGACACCCCAAGCTATTTGCTGAGAGGCATATTGAGTCCATGGAATATTTTATATTTTGACACAAGTTGCGGGAAAGTGACACATTTTTTTTTTTTTTTTGCACAAAGTTGTCACTAAATGATATATTGCTCACACAGGCCATGGGCATATGTGGAATTGCACCCCAAAATACATTTAGCTGCTTCTCCTGAGTATGGGGATACCACATGTGTGGGACTTTTTGGGAGCCTAGCCGTGCACGGGACCCCGAAAACCAATTCAACGCCTTCAGGATTTCTAAGGGTGAAAATTTTTGATTTCACTCTTCACTGCCTATCACAGTTTCGGAGGCCATGGAATGCCCAGGTGGCACAAAACCCCCCCAAATGACCCCATTTTGGAAAGTAGACACCCCAAGCTATTTGCTGAGAGGCATGGTGAGTATTTTGCAGCTCTCATTTGTTTTTGAAAATGAAGAAAGACAAGAAAAAACTTTTTTTTTTTCTTTTTTCAATTTTCAAAACTTTGTGACAAAAAGTGAGGTCTGCAAAATACTCACTATACCTCTCAGCAAATAGCTTTGGGTGTCTACTTTCCAAAATGGGGTCATTTGGGGGGGTTTTGTGCCACCTGGGCATTCCATGGCCTCCGAAACTGTGATAGGCAGTGAAGAGTGAAATCAAAAATTCACGCCCTTAGAAAGCGTGAAGGCGGTGCTTGGTTTTCGGGGTTCCGTACGCGGCTAGGCTCCCAAAAAGTCTCACACATGTGGTATCCCCGTACTCAGGAGAAGCAGCAGAATGTATTTTGGGGTGTAATTTCACATATTCCCATGGCATGTTTGAGCAATATATCATTTAGTGACAATTTTGTGCAAAAAAAAAAAAATTGTCTCTTTCCCGCAACTTGTGTCGCAATATAAAATATTCCATGGACTCGACATGCCTCTCAGCAAATAGCTTGGGGTGTCTACTTTCCAAAATAGGGTCATTTGGGGGGGTTTTGAACTGTCCTGGCATTTTATGCGCAACATTTAGAAGCTTATGTCACACATCACCCACTCTTCTAACCACTTGAAGACAAAGCCCTTTCTGACACTTATTGTTTACATGAAAAAGTTATTTTTTTTTTGCAAGAAAATTACTTTGAACCCCCAAACATTATATATTTTTTAAAGCAAATGCCCTACAGATTAAAATGGTGGGTGTTTCATTTTTTTTTTCACACAGTATTTGCGCAGCGATTTTTCAAACGCATTTTTTGGGGAAAAAACACACTCTTTTAAATTTTAATGCACTAAAACACACTCTATTGCCCAAATGTTTGATGAAATAAAAAAGATGATCTTAGGCCGAGTACATGGATACCAAACATGACATGCTTTACAATTGCGCACAACAGTGCAGTGGCAACAAAATAAATACATTTTTAAAAGCCTTTAAAAGCATTTACAGGTTACCACTTTAGATTTACAGAGGAGGTCTACTGCAAAAATTACTGCCCTCGATCTAACCTGCATGGTGCAATTGCTGTTTACGTTTGACGACAGACCGCCGCTTGCGTTCGCCTTAGCGCGAGAGCAGGGGGCGACAGGGATGCTTTTTTTTTTTTTTTTTTTTATTATTTTTTTGCTTTTTTATCTTATTTTTGAACTGTTCCTTTCATATATTTTTTTTTTTTAATCATTTTTATTGTTATCTCGGGGAATGTAAATATCCCCTATGATAGCAATAGGTAGTGACAGGTACTCTTTTTTGAAAAAATTGGGGTCTATTAGACCCTAGATCTCTCCTCTTCCCTCAAAGCATCTGACCACACCAAGATCAGTGTGATAAAATGCTTCCACAATTTCCCAATGGCGCTATTTACATCCGGCGAAATCTAAGTCAAAAAATGCTCGTAGCTTCCGCTTTCTTAGGCCATAGACATGTTTGGAGCCACTCTGGTCTCTGATCAGCTCTATGGTCAGCTGGCTGAATCACCAGCTGCATTTTCAGGTTCCCTGTTGAGACAGGAGAGCCAGAGAAAAACACGGAAGACGGTGGGGGGGGCATTCCCTCCCACGGCTTGTAAAAGCAGTCTAGAGGCTAATTAGCCGCTAGGATTGCTTTTACATGAAAGCCGACCGCTGGCTGAAAAGAATGATACCAAGATGATACCTAAACCTGCAGGCATCATTCTGGTATAACCACTCAAAGTTGTGAATGGCGTACCTAAAGACAAAAAAATGGTTAACAATAAAGCACAGTAAACGGTAAAGTATAAAAAATTGCATACCTGAAAAGCAAACATGATAAAACATAATAACAATAAAACATTGCAGAATAGAATAAAGTAAAAAAGAGCAGAACAATAGAGAGAATAGAGAGAGAGAGAACAATAAAACGACAACTATTTTTTTTTTATTTTATATATATATATATATTTATTTATTTTTTTTTTTACACTTTTTTTGTAACTAACTTTTATAACTGTAACTGGTTCCAGGTTCGGGTCTCTCAAAATGCGATGGCATCTTGGGAGACCCTGTGAAAGTGTGTCCTAGTCTGTGGAATGCTGTACCCTACGCTAATACTCAACTAGTGCATAGTAGCGTTCAAAACATTCACCAATGCAAAGACCAGGATTGTCAGGACAGCAGGGACAATAATAGCGGGTGTCACGCCTATATCCGCGCTTGCTGCAGACACGACATCTTTTTTGGGGGGTTCGTTGGGTAGGGGTACTCGGGAGGACATAAAGAAAATGCCTCTCATGCAGCCGACTGCATTTGGTTGGGGATGTGAATGGGGGAAGTACGGGCGCTGCAGAAGCAGTGGGTTCCCAATTAGGATTGGCGAATGCAGCAGGAAGGGCACTATGGGCACGACGGGCCTGTGTTTGTCTTTTTGGTGGCAGCGGGACACTACTTGTGCTTGCCACCTCACCAGCTTGAACTGCACTTATGGGACTCGCCACGTCACCAAGTGTTACTGCAGTGCTGGTTTGACTACGACCGGGGTGTACTAGGCCGCTGGTGCTTGCCAGTTCACCAAAACGCTACCAAAAAAACTGTTAGCGATCGCAGGGATCAGGCCTGACTCTGCGAACGCTGCAGTTATGCGTTTAGTGTTTTGTAAGTGACAGTGATCGATCGATACTGCACTTGGGTGGGCTGGGCCGGGCGGAGGGGCAAAACGCAGGTGCTAGCAGGTATCTGTGCTGATCCCGCTAACACTGCGTTTTTGGGAACCCTAAACTGCTGGGGACGCTAGTATAGATCTGATCGGATCAGATATTGATCCGTTCAGATACTATACCACTAAGGGAGGTGTATGCTGCGTGCGTGGGTGTTAGTGCTACTGGCGCTAACCTGACGCTGCTTGGGGCTGGTGCTTGCCAGTTCACCAAAATACTACCAAAAAAAACTGTTAGCGATCGCAGGGATCAGGCCTGACTCTGCGAACGCTGCAGTTATGCATTTAGTGTTTTGTAAGTGTCAGTGATCGATCGATACTGCACTTGGGTGGGCTGGGCTGGGCCGGGCGGAGGGGCAAAACGCAGGTGCTAGCAGGTATCTGGGCTGATTCCGCTAACACTGCGTTTTTGGGAACCCTAAACTGCTGGGGACGCTAGTATAGATCTGATCGGATCAGATATTGATCCATACAGATACTATACCACTAAGGGAGGCGTATGCTGCGTGTGTGGGTGTTAGCGCTACTGGCGCTAACCTGACGCTGCCTGGGGCTGGTGCTTGCCAGTTCACCAAAATACTACCAAAAAAACTGTTAGCGATCGCAGGGATCAGGCCTGACTCTGCGAACGCTGCAGTTATGCGTTTAGTGTTTTGTAAGTGACAGTGATCGATCGATACTGCACTTGGGTGGGCTGGGCGGAGGGGAAAAACGCAGGTGCTAGCAGGTATCTGGGCTGATCCCGCTAACACTGCGTTTTTGGGAACCCTAAACTGCTGGGGACGCTAGTATAGATCTGATCGGATCAGATATTGATCCGTACAGATACTATACCACTAAGGGAGGTGTATGCTGCGTGCGTGGGTGTTAGCGGTACTGGCGCTAATCTGACGCTGCCTGGGGCGACGCATATCACCGCCGGGCGATCAGGGGGCTAAACCTTTATTCGGTAATAAACGGCGGGTGCCCTGACACTATAAAAAATAAACGAACTAACCAGCGTCACCCGTAACACTTATACGGTGATCAGTGGTGAAAGGGTTAACTAGGGGGGCATCAAGGGGTTAAAACATTTATTCGGTAGTATATGGGGGTCCCTGACGCTATAAAACGCTGACGGCGAACCTCAATATTTACGTCCCTAACTAGCGTCACCAGCGACACTAATACAGCGATCAGAAAAATGATCGCTTAGCGACACTGGTGACAGGGGGTGATCAAGGGGTTAAAACTTTATTAGGGGGGGTTAGGGGGGTACCCTAGACCTAAAGGGGGGTAACAGTAACTGTCCCAACACTGTAACTGTCACAAACTGACACCAATGCAGTAATCAGAAAAAAAAAAAAAACTGCTTGGTGTCAGTTTGTGACGGGGGGGGGGGGGGGTGATTGGGGGGGGATCGGGGGGCGATCGGGGGCGGGATCGGGGTGTTTTGTGTGCCTGGCATGTTCTACTGTGTGTGTGTAGTGTTGTGCACTCACTCACATGTCTTCTCTCCTTACCGAGCCGAGGAGAGATGACATCATTTCCTTTGCTGCTGTTTAGCATACAGCAGCAAAGGAATGATTCGATTGGCAGGCGGCGATCGCGAGGGGGGGGCCACGAACGGATGGCCTCCCCCTCACCTCCGATTGCCGTGGGACAAAAGACGACCGCCTCGGACCCCCCACCCGCGGAAGGCAAATCACGTACATGTACGTGATTTTGCCTGTCCGTGCCACCTTGCCGACGTACATCGGCGTGAGGCGGTCGTCAAGTGGATAAAGATGAGAAAATAGTCGAGTAAACTGTTTTGACTCGGTACTATATCAAGACTAATGTAGTTAATAGTGTTTTACATCAAGGAAAATTTTTCTTCGCAGAAATTTTACATCATAGGAATTTTTCAGCACCTGTCCATTGTTCCCATGGTAACCATAGCTTTTTTTCTTTTGTTAACCGGTTTTCACTTGAAGCCATGATTAGTTCATAGCTATAATGAGTGTTTACTAATTCGAGTGTGTGTTTCACTGAAGGAATATTATCAGATTTCCAAAGTCTAGTTATACTAAGGCTCCTTTCACACTTATACGACTTCAAAGTCGCACGATTTTACCGCGATTTCGCGGCCGCGATTTTACCGCGATTTTACCGCGATTTGGGAGCAGTACTACTTTGCCACGTTTTTGGCATTAACAAATGAAAACATACAGTAGTTGGTATGAATCATAAGGGGGAACGCCACGCCAAGTTTTAAATAAAAAAACTGGCGTGGGTTCCCCCCAGGGGCATACCAGGCCCTTAGGTCTGGTATGGATTGTAAGGGGAACCCCCTACGCCGAAAAATCGGCGTGGGGGTCCCCCCAAAATCCATACCAGACCCTTATCCGAGCACGCAGCCCGGCCGGCCAGGAATGGGGGTGGGGACGAGCTAGCGGCCCCCCCTCCTGGACCGTGCCAGGCCGCATGCCCTCAACATGAGACCATTCTGGCTGGAGAGAGCGTCGTGTCAACATCTCTGGAAGAGAAGAGGGAAGAAGACGATCCAGAAGTCCGGACCACCGCTGGCAAAAGAGCGCCAGAAGATAGCGGTGGAGCCGGCAGAAGATGCGGACACCGGGTGAAGACGCCGGAGAGACCCCCGAAGTCGGAAGAAGATTCCGGAGCTGCCTAATAAATTATTTTAAAAACCTGTGTACTGTGTTTTTTATTGACGCTTTTTTCCCTAGGTGAATGGGTAGGGGTACCATGTACCCCATATTTATTCACATAGGGTGGGGGCTCCCGCAGACCCCGACAACCAACGGCCAGGGTTGTCGGGAAGAGGCCCTTGTCCTCATCAACATGGGGACAAGGTGCTTTGGGGTGGGGGGGCCGGCAGGGTGCCCCCCATGCCCTAAAGCACCCACCCCCCCATGTTGAGGGCATGCGGCCTGGTACGGTCCAGGAGGGGGGGGGCGCTCGCTCGTCCCCACCCCCATTCCTCACCGGCCGGGCTGCATGCTCGGATAAGGGTCTGGTATGGATTTTGGGGGGGACCCTACGCCGATTTTTCGGGGGCAGGGGGTTCCCCTTAGATCCATACCAGACCTAAGGGCCTGGTATGCCCCTGGGGGGAACCCACGCCGTTTTTTTCATTTAAAACTTGGCGTGGAGTTCCCCCTCTGGATTCATACCAGACAGCTTTCAGCACTGCCTGTCGCTCATCGGGAAAGGAAAAAAAAGTTTTCCTTTCCCGATCAGGGAGCCAGGCTTGTGCTTACAAAGTCGTGCTGAAGTCGTGTCTATATATTTTACGGGCACGACTTGCATGCTACTTCAGGGTTTAACATTGAGGTCTATGGAGTACAACTCGCATAGAAGTTGGACCAAAGTAGTGCAGGGACTACTTTCAAGTCGGCACGACTTAAAGTCGTGCCAATATGAATGGTAGTCATTGAAAATCATGGAGAATGACTTGTCATACGATTTTGCAGTACAAAATCGTGGGACAAGTCGTATAAGTGTGAAAGGGGCCTAAGTCTTGCTGCTAGTAGAATATGTGTTGTTACATGTCTGAATGTTTGTGGTATAGAATCTATATTTAGGTTTAAGATCGCCAGGTCGGGTGACAGAGGGATGTGTTGTGTTGTGATGTCCTTTAGAATTCTGAAGATACTTTCCCAGTAGTTTTTGAGGCGGTTGCAGTGCCATAAAATGTGCATTATGTTGCCTTTAGTTGAGTTGCATCTCCAACATAAATTTGGGGCGTTTCTATTAAACAAGGCTATTTTTGCTGGGGTTAAGTACCATCGGAGAGATATTTTTTGGGCTAGTTCCCATAAAGCAGAGCATTTAGTTGCTTTATATATTGTTTGTAGTGCCTGTTGCCATTGGTGGTCCGTGTATATTTGCCCTAAGTCCTTCTCCCAATGTATGTGGGGAGGAGCTTTAGTGAATCTGCGTTTTTGATGTAGAATATTGTAAAATATAGATATCCCTTTTGTATTTGGTAATGGATCAGTTAGGAATTGCCATGCCTTTGGGTGTATTGTGTATAGTGGGAGATGTAATTTATCAAGGCAGTGTTTTACTCTAAAGTATGTAAAAAGATCAGTTTTGGGTATATTATAATCGTGTTGTAGAAGAGAGAAGGGTTTTGGTTTTGAATTTTGGAATAGGTCTTGAATGGATTTTATTCCCTGGCAGGACCATTTGGATAGTGATAAGTCTGGCGATAAATGGTGTAGGGCTTCGATAGGGCTAGGAATTGGAGGGTTTTTAGGGTAGGTTTGGCTAGTTTGGGCTAAGATTTTCCATGCTATGGCTGATGTTTTCATAGTGGGTGGTACTGCTAACGGTATTTGTGAACCTAAGGGACTGCTCATTAACCACCATTGCAGATTTGGGCGAATAAGTGATGAGTTTTCTATTTTTCCCCATATTGTATTAGGATCTGTGTGGAACCAATCTTTAAGATGGTCTAGTATTGATGCTTGATAGTAATCTTCAAAATCAATGGTGCCTGATCCTCCCGCTGATTTGTGTTTCATGAGTGTTGAGTGTGCGCTTCTAGGTTTTTTTATTTTTCCATATGCATTTATTGAGTAGTGTTTGGAGAGACTTAAAAAAGTATTTTGGTATGGGGATGGGGAGAGTTCTGAACAAGTAGAGGATTTGTGGTAGGTGAATCATTTTGAATGCTGCAAGTCTCCCGGACCATGATAATTCCATCTTTGTTATTTTTTGGCATTCTATTCGTAATTTGTCAAGTAGTGGTTTAAAATTGGTTGAAAAGAGGTGTTTAACTGATCTTGTAAGAAGTGTCCCTAGATATGGTATGTTTTTATCTGACCATGTAAAGGGGTATTGGTTTTGTAATAAGTTTTTGGTTGTGGCGTCCATTTTAAGATCTAGGATGTGTGATTTAGACGTGTTCACTTTGTAGTAAGAAACTTGTCCGAACCGTTCTAAAATTTTTTGGACTTCTGCCAGAGAAGATGTTGGATTGGTGAGAATCAGAATCACATCGTCCGCGAATAGATTGATCTTGTGAGAGATTTTGCCTACCGTTAAGCCTGTAATCAAGGGATTAGAGCGAATGTGTTCCGCCAAGGGTTCCATCATTAGGTTGAATATAATTGGCGATAAAGGACACCCTTGGCGTGTGCCGTTTGATATGTCAAACGGTTGTGAAAGCATATCTGCTGTGTATACTCGTGCTGATGGATTGGAGTATAATGCCATGATGGCTCTGAGTATGTGTTCTCTAAAACCAAATTTTTGAAGTACTTTTTGGAGATAAGTCCAATGAACCCTATCGAACGCCTTCTCTGCATCTAATGAGAGCAGCAGAGAAGGCGTTCCGCTGGATTCGGCATAGTGTATCAAATCTATCATGCGTCTTGTGGCATCCGGTGCTTGTCTGCCCTTAATGAATCCTGACTGGTCTTTGTTTATGAGATCTGGAATGAACTTCATCAAACGTTTGGCAATGGTTTTGGCATATATTTTTAGGTCTATGTTAAGTAATGATATGGGACGAAAGTTTTGGGGGATGACGGTTCTTTACCTGGTTTTGGTAGTGTTATAATAATAGCATTCAGTGTTTTCTTATTAAACTTTGAAGAGGAGGCAGCATTATTGAAAAGTTGTGTTAAGTGTGGGGTTAATTGATTGGCGAATTTCTTATAGTATTCTCCAGACAGACCGTCGGGTCCAGGAGCTTTCCCTGTAGGTAGTGAGTTTATTGTGTCTAGGAGTTCTGGTTCAGTGAAAGGTTCATTTAAAGAGGATAGTTGTGATTCTGTGAGTGTAGGGAGTGTAATTTGCCGTAAGAATGTATTTATGTCTTCTTCTGAGGGATGAAATGCTGAGGTGTCTTTTTTAATATTATATAAGTCGCTGTAGTAGGTACTGAAAGCATTGGCAATATCCTGGGGGTTAGTCAGTGGTTCCTTAGTGTGGGGATGGATTAGGTGTGTGATTTTAGTTTTAGATCTTTTCCCTTTGAGGCGTTGTGCTAATTTTTTACCCGCTTTGTTGGATGTGGAGTAAGAGTTGGCTTTGATTTTACGTTGTATGTGTTCGAAAGAATGGAGGAGGAGCAACCTCAATTCCTGTCTCAGGTTCATTAGTTAAGCCAGGTAAGTAGGGCGTGGATCATTTTTGTGTAAGGCTTCAATACTGGCAATTTGTGAGATTATGTTGTCTAAACGCTGCGTCCTCTTCTTTTTATTAATAGAGCTTAATTTAATTAAGGTGCCCCGGATGACAGCCTTGTGTGCACTCCACACCACAGCAGGATCGGACACATGTTCTTTGATGGTTTGAGAGTATTGTGGATGTTGTATTATGTAATTATTGGCACGCCAGAGGAAAGTATTCCGCTGGAGTTTGGTGTCCGTTATGGTAATTGTGATAGGAGCGTGGTCCGACCATGCTATGGTGTGGATTACAGAAGCACTTATATTTTGTAAAAGCCATTTGTCTGTGAGGAACATATCGATCCTCGAGTATGATTTATGATGTGGGGAGAAGTAAGTATAATCTTTTTCAGAGCCATGGTAACATCTCCAAACATCAAACAGATCATGTGTTGCTAGGAACTGTTTCAAAGGGGATTCTCTTCTTTTTGCTGCCGATGTTGTATCCATATGAATGTCTGTGACCAAATTGAAGTCTCCACATATAAGTAAGTGGCCCTGGCGGGCTTTGTTGGCTTTGTGAAGGACTGATCTAAAAAATTTAATTTGTTGAGAATTGGGGGCATACACATTCAGTAATGTGTATGTGGTTTTGTTTATGGTACATATTAGGATTATGTATCTCCCATTGGGGTCAGAGATACATTGAAGCAGGTGGAAGTCTACATCATTTTTTATAGCTATTAGAACTCCTCTTTTTTTGGTAGAATAGGTAGCGTGATAGATTTGAGGAAACTTGTTGTTGGAACAAAGTGCTGTGGATGTGGGCAGTAGATGTGTTTCTTGAATGCATAAAATGTCACTTTGCATTTTCCCTGCTGTGAGCCATAAGGAGTGGCATTTTGCTGGGTGGTTTAGGCCCTTGGCATTAAGGGATAGTATGTTAAGTGGCATTTCTAGATGTTGGCGTGTAGATCTTTATAGTTACTTACTGTTCGATGGTCCGGTTGCTTTTCCTTTTTTTTTTTTTTTCTTTGTAGTGGTTGATGTTACTTGAAGACGTGGAACTGTTGGTGGCTGTGGTCCTTGGTGTTGTGGGTTCGATGCTATGGTAGAGAGTAACAAGTCAATTTACTTTAGTTACCTGTAATACTGCATAGGAAGGGAGGAAAAAAGAAATTAAGAAAACAAACAAGAAAACGTAGAACACTTTTTTTCTTCTTCCCCTCAGCTATGTAAAATTTGAACAAAACAAAATAAAATAGTAAGGCGGCGTGAAAATGGCTGGATTCAGCTGAGCCGCTATGGGGGTAAAACAGTTAGTACTGAGATGACTGAACTAAACAATCGAACAAACGCAGCGATCAGTGAGAGAGAAATTTGTTAACAAGGTTGTTGGCCCGTCTGGGCTTGGATTCATGTTTTGCTTGGGAGATCTTTTGTTCCCTGGTTGCGGCGTGGTTGTGGTGTTCTACGTTGCTGTAGAGGTGGATTCTCATTTTTGGGTGCTTCTATTATGATGCCCCATTCGTACAGAAGGCGCATGCCTTTTTGTAGATCATTAATTGTATGTGTGGTCCCATTCTTGGTTATGAGGAGGGTTGCCGGGTATCTCCATTTATACAGGATTTTATGGTTATTGAGCCCCTTAGTGATAGAATTCAGGTTCCTCCTGAGTTGTAGCGTGTATTTAGATAGATCTGGGAAGATCTGGATTCCCTCAAACGGTCTTGGTAGTGGTGATTTGGATCTGGCTTCAATCATCAGTTTCTCTTTTATGTGATAAAAGTGTATACGCATGAGTACATCTCTGGGTATTGAGGCTGCCAAATGGGAGGGTTTCGCTATTCTGTGAATCCTGTCTATGATGATATCTCTGGGGGATGTGTCTGGTAGGATGGTGTGAATGAGATCTTTAGCGAACTTGGGAAGGTCTGTTGGTGAGATGTTTTCCGGGACCCCGCGTAGTTTAACGTTATTCCGCCTTGAGCGGTCTTCTAAATCGGCCAGCTTGGCCCGTACCCATTCTTGTTCTTCCTTGATTTCATCGTGTGCATCAATTAGGTCATTCACTGAAGTTGTGCATTCGCTCATGCCTATTTCAATGTTAGATACCCTGTTCCCCATGTACCGCATGTCAGTGGAGATTTTGCGGAACATTGATGATAGGTCTGTCATCAGTGATGTCTGTAAAGACATGAGCATGTCTTTTAAAGTAGTGTCAATTACAGGCTGGCCTGAGGTGGGGAAGGATGCCATAGAGCTGTGTAGGGCCTGGCCGGATTGCATGGGATTGAAAGCCTGGGGCTCTGTTAGCGCTGTGGGTGGCCTCGGGTATGGTGTATCCATCCGCATCCGGGCTTTGGCAGGGCTGCTGGTAAGGGGATCGGTACCTGTGTCTGGTGCAGGGAACGATGTTTCATCTGAGAGTCCTATTTCTCCCTGTGTGTCATCAGGGAGATCTGTATATGCCTCGTTTGGTGCTGTTAGGCCACCGCCGCCGCCATCTTGCCAGTCCCTGCCCTCCAGAGGGAACATGAAGGATGTCAGCTTCTTGGGCCTGTGTTCTCCCATCCTTTTGCGGGACATCATCGGCGGTGGGGTGATGATTCTCTGGCACAAATCTGGTGTGGATTGAGTGCCTGTAGCGGGCTCTAGTCGCTCCGGTGTCTCTCTTCACTGAAGAGCTGTGGAGCTAAGCGTCCATCTTCAGTGACGGTTGGCCACGCTACCCCAAGTCCCAACTTTGAGTTTACACAGGGTCTTGCATTAAAGTGAACCTGTTGCTTTGCCCTGCATGTTCCAGCCATAGGGAACAGATGTCTCCATGATAGTTCAAGCAACTCCTGGTTCCTGAATGCAGTTTATTTTTGTGGATGTGAATTGTTCTACTTTAATGGTTGTAAAGTTGAAATCCAACCTTACCTTTTAGCCTTGAAAAATTCTGCAAGCTCCTCTCCTGTACTGAAGCTGCTCATGCTGTTTTTACTGCACATTATATGCTTCTCACAGTCTACATTGGAAGCTGCAGCAAGTCAGACCTCATTTTCTGGCTGGAGGATATTCAGCATTATCTAGCCCACTCCTCCCCAGCTATACTGACCCTGGCCCACCCGCTTCTTTGCATTTCAGTTCTTTCAATCATTAAAACTCAACATCACGTGTGGGTGTTATAAAGGACAGGTTGCATGCACATACAGCTGCCAGCTCCTCCCACCAACCATGATATACCTGCATTGCATAGAGAACCGCAGACACAGAATTGCTGAGTCTAATTCAAGGTATGCAGTGCAAATGGAAAGGTTCCAAAAAATTTCTTGCAAATAAAGTTTGAATTACACACAGGTGGACTTTACAATGCCTTTACAATAATGTTGGCCATACACTATACGAAAAATCGGCCGAAAAATTGTTCGTATAGACACTTCGTTCGTTTTTCGGCAAGTTAATGGGCACAAATCGATAATCGTTTGTGACGTTTTTGTGGGAAAAAAACGAACGGGAAGTTTGGTAAATTTCTGCCGAACGTACGATAAATTGCAAGGTTAATGTGTTTCCCGTCCGAACTGTCTGCACTAGGTATATGTAAAAAAACGAACAAAAAATTATTTATTCATGTCCACTGAACAATTTATCGGTCATTATATGATGGCACGATCGTTTGCGGTCACGGTCGAACGTTCGTTTTTCGAAAATGGGTTCGGCCGATTTTCTGTATAGTGTATGGCCAGCATAAGTCTTGGCATGTTTAGGGCCTGTGTCCATGAACTTTTGTTTTCTCCAAGTGGGTTTTGAATTTCCATATAAGTTGATGGGACCAAAATCCATTTGCAGCAGGTCAACACAAGCCCAAAGCCCAGCGACAGAGGCCCTTACTTGACCTGAACATATAAGTTATGTTAAACAAATATGCGCATCTGATTGAGGTTGTTTTGACTCTTGCATTGAAAAAAACATTTTTCTCATTTTTTTTCAAGGCTGGACTGATGTGGTTACATCATTTGATTGCTTTGTTGAATAGTTTTGTATTCTCTTCCTTTATACTGTTGTAGAACCATCCTAGTTAGGTGCTACTAGATTAGGTAGGATGTAGGAAAGTTTTGTTTATTTTGGGCTCTGCTGTAGTCATTAGAGCTGGGTTGGATTGATTTGGACTGTTCAGGGTTGTGCAGCTGCAGATTTGCCTGTCTCCACCTTTCTTTCAAGAATATGCTGGAACATAGTGGGTGGAGTGGTTAGAACCTGAGCTGGTCATATATGCAACCTCACCTAATCCCTGGTCAGGGGAGTGATCAGCAGGGGGCTGGGAGATGTACATAAGGTCTGGAGCCTGGAACAGCACAGTCCTTTGCCTGCTGTAGAGTGGCCCAGCCTGGAAGTGATGTTAAAACTTCCAAGGCCTTTGAGAAGCTGCAAGAATTTCTGAGTGGTTCTGGCCCAGGTAAGAGTTGAAAGACCAACTACAAGTAGCAAGAACAGTTGGAGCAAAGTCTAAGAGGGATTTGGCCGGGAGGCTCACGGTACAGTGTTGGCTGATATTGGAAGAAGGCATCCATGTATGCAGTGGCACAGTGAGTAGAGGCCTGAGAGAAATCTTGGGGAGAAACTGTTGATATTGTGTTCTTTTTGTTCGAGAGACAGTTCTAGTTTCTGATAGTTAGGGCTGTTTCCTTTGTGGGATCCCCCATTGTGCTGAATTGTTTACATTTTCTACATTGAAAGCCTTTTCTGACCTCTGCCGGGTTAGCCCCCCCATATCAAAATTTCTGAGAAAATCTTATGCAGTTTGTTAGATCTTTGTTAGATCAACCGTTGTTTGTGTTAGATCTCACACAGAAGAAGCAATATTAACAGTAATTTGCTGGGGGGGGCTAACCTGTCATCAGCCCCCCTTATCAAAAAATTGACCAAAAAGTTAGCTATTTTGGAAGCAATTTGTTAGATCCGGTAAGATCCGGTTTTAACGTTAGATCTCACATAATTAGAGACTTATTAAGTGATTAATGAGGGAGGGCTGCCCCCCCCCTTATCAAATTTTCTGTCCAAAAATCATTCAGGCTAATAGATATTCGTTAGATCCGGTAGGATCAAGTGTTTTTAACGTTAGATCTCACATCATTTCAGAGATATTCCACATCAAAATAGAGATATTAGGTGGTACATATGGACGGGCTGGCCCCCCCCTTAGCACATTTTCTGGCCAAAAATCATTCAGGCTAATAGATATTCGTTAGATCCGGTAAGATCAAGCGGTTTTAACGTTAGATCTCACATCATTTCAGAGATATTCCACATCAAAATAGAGATATTGGGTGGTACATATGGACGGGCTGGTCCCCCCTTACCACATTTTCTGGCCAAAAATCATTCAGGCTAATAGATATTCGTTAGATCCGGTAAGATCAAGCGGTTTTAACGTTAGATCTCATATAATTAGAGACTTATTAAGTGATTAATGAGGGGGGGCTGGCCCCCCCTTATCAAAATTTCTGTCCAAAAATCATTCAGGCTAATAGATATTCGTTAGATCCGGTAAGATCAAGTGTTTTTAACGTTAGATCTCACATCATTTCAGAGATATTCCACATCAAAATAGAGATATTAGGTGGTACACATGGACAGGCTGCCCCCCCCCTTATCAAATTTTCGGGCCAAAAATCATTCAGGCTAATAGATTTTCATTAGATCCGGTAAGATCAAGCGGTTTTAACGTTAGATCTCACATAATTAGAGACTTATTAAGTGATTAATGAGGGGGGGCTGGCCCCCCTTATCAAATATTCTGGCCAAAAATCATTCAGGCTAATAGCTATTCGTTAGATCCGGTAAGATCAAGTGTTTTTAACGTTAGATCACACATCATTTCAGAGATATTCCACATCAAAATAGAGATATTAGGTGGTACATATGGACGGGCTGGCCCCACTTATCAAATTTTCTGGTCAAAAATCATTCAGGCTAATAGACATTCATTAGATCCGGAAAGATCAAGTGGTTTTAACGTTAGAGATATTAGGTGGTAGTACGTAAGGATGAGATTAGATCTCACATAATTAGAGATTTATTAAGTGATTAATGAGGGGGGCTGACCCCCTCTTATCAAATTTTCTGGCCAAAAAATCACCCGGCTAATTGATATTCATTAGATCCGGTAAGATCAAGTGATTTTAATGTTTGATTATCCATAATTACAGGGATATTATGGATATTTGGTAACGATGCACATATATCCATACTAGTGTCTATATCGGAGGCGGTGATGAGCAATTTTACATGTACCAGTGAGGAGTGCCATTGAGCATACCGAGGTATGCTGAAATTATGTGGGGCATTAATCGACAGGTGTGTCCAAGCCCAGTGAATCCTAAAGCACAGTGCCAGAAGCTAGAGGGAAACTTTGGAGGGCTCTGGTGAAGGAGTCAACCGTGTGCCCATCTACGGTAGCTGGCTCAAAACTTTCGGGGTGACCTGGGCGAGGGCTTTGCCCGCGGACCGGGTTCCTGGAAGCTGAATAGCACCCTGCTGGAAAACGAGGAACTGATGGGGGAACTCCGGGAGGCCTATGCCACCTGGACGGAGGAAAAGAGATTCTTCGGAAGGGTAAGTGACTGGTGGGAGTTTGTGAAGGTTAAGCTGCGCAGCTTCTTTCAGGCAAGGGGACGCCAGCGTGTGTGCGCCAGGAGGAGGGAACTCAGGAGACTGCAGCGTCAGTTGCAGTCTCTGCAGGACCTTCATCACTGCGGCTGGGACGTTAGGCAGGACCTGGAGGACACCAAGAAGAGCCTGAAAGGACACTTCGAGGAAGAATCCAGGCACATTGTCTTCCGTGCCAAGGTGGAGAATCTTGAGAAAGGTGAGAAGTGTAACTCTTTCTTTTTCAGGAAACTTCACTCAGGACACACACCCTTGTCAGAGCTGCGTGACGAGACCGGAACACTCCAGAAGGGGAAGAAGGCGGTGATGCAAGTGGTCAGCGACTACTACACCAACCTCTACTCCCCAAAAGAAACGGACACACAGGCGGCCGACAGGTTCCTGTCAGGTATCTCTAACCAAATTGATCCTGCAGGTTCATCAACCGTCAACGCCCCCTTGGTGTTGGAGGAACTGCACTCTGCCGCTAAATCCTTTAGGCGGGGCAG
Source organism: Lithobates septentrionalis (assembly GCA_037952835.1). Lineage (NCBI taxonomy): Eukaryota > Metazoa > Chordata > Amphibia > Anura > Ranidae > Lithobates > Lithobates septentrionalis. The sequence continues at coordinate 253,741 of JBBDGP010003118.1, read as the reverse complement.
GACCCCGGGCTGCGATGGTCTCCCAGTTGAGCTCTATGTAGCACTGTGGGATCTCGTGGGCCCGGACCTGCTCGAGCTGTACGAGGAGATGGTGGTGGAGGGCAGAATGCCTCCGTCACTGAGGGAGGGGATGATCACGATTTTGTATAAGCGGAAGGGGGAGAGATCGGATCTTAAAAATTGGCGTCCGATCTCTCTTCTGAACGTGGACTACAAAATCCTCGCCAAGGTCCTGGCCAACAGGCTGAAGTCTGTCATCGGACAGATCATCCACCCGGATCAGACTTGCGGCATTCCTGGTCGCAGGATTGCGGACAGCCTTGCGCTTGTCCGGGACACGGTCCAGTACATTCATGGCCGCCGTGTGCACGCGGCCCTGGTCAGTCTTGACCAGGAGAAGGCCTTTGACCGTGTCTCCCATGAGTTTATGTGCAGAGCTCTGCGCAGGTTTGGTCTTGGGGAAATGTTTTGTTCGTATGTGAATGTGATGTACACTGACATTTCTAGTTTGGTGCTGGTTAATGGCTGGAAAACTGACCCCTTTCCAATTTTGTCTGGGGTCAGACAAGGCTGCCCTCTCTCACCTCTGCTTTTCGTTTGTTGTATAGAGCTCTTCGCCCGAAGCATCAGATGGAACCCAGAGATCAGAGGGATCACCGCACCAGGACCGGACAGACGGGAGGTCAAGTGCTCACTCTACATGGACGACGTGACGGTGTTCTGTGCTGATCAGCGCTCCATCGACACACTCGCCCAGACCTGTGAGGACTTCGGCCAAGCTTCAGGGGCAAAGGTCAACTGTGGGAAGTCAGAAGTCATGCTCTTCGGAAAGTGGTTCCTGCCTTCTTCTGCACCAATTCCTTTCAGCGTCAAGACGGACTTCATCAAAATCCTTGGGGTCTGGTTTGGAGCTGAGGGTGCAGCCCTGAAGTCCTGGGAGGAAAGACTGTCTAAGATGCGACAGAAGTTTGGACTTTGGAGCCTCAGAGAACTCACCATCGAAGGCAAAACACTGGTACTCCGCAGCGAGATCCTCCCTGTGTTGCAGTACCTCGCCCAGGCCTGGCCCCCTCGGGTTAACACCTGTAAGGCCATCACCAGGGCGGTGTTTCACTTCATCTGGAGCTCCAAAATGGACAGAGTGAAGCGGGCGGTTATGTTCAAGGAACCCCTCAAGGGCGGTAAGGGCGTGCCCGACATCGCTACACTACTGAGGGTGTGCTTTGCTTGTAACTGCATCCGCAGGACATTGGTGGACAGAACTGTGGACTCTGGCGGGAACTCCATGTCCCGTTTTTTCCTCCTGCCTCTTTGGAGGACCCTTGGATGGGACAAATGGGACAGCTCCATCCCCTACAACTGGGACACCCCTTGGTACTACTTGGACACCTTCAAGTTTATTAAGGAGCTGGGGCTACATGGAGTGAAGCCTGACTTGTGGAAGCCAAAAACTATCCACAAGTTGATCAGAGCATCGGACATTGTTGAGACTGTTCCAGGCCTCCCTTCAGCCACTTGTAAAGTGGTCTGGAGGAATGTTTCTTCAAAGAGACTCACCAACAGGCACAAAGATCTGGCATGGATGGCAATCCAAGGGGGGTTGCCACTCAGGACATTCATGCATGCCAGAAACCTGTGCAGATACAGGCACTGCCCCTTTTGCATCATCCAGGAGGAAACTGCCCTGCATGTTTTCTGGGAGTGCCCCTTTGCACAGGACCTGTTGAGGGCCTTGGAACCCGAACTCAAAGACTTTGTGCCACAGACTGCTATCACACACTTTGGTGTGTTGAACGGACTCTTCTGTGGAACTCATTCACAGGAGGACATTGACGGTGCCTGGCGGGTGCTGTGTTGCTTTAAGGACGCTTTATGGTGCGCCAGAAAGCGCCTCATCCACCAGCGGGAGAGGATGTCCATCGAGGACTGTCGCAGACTGGTTCACAGTCTGCTCAGAGACTATCACTTGATGGACTTCAAGGAGGAAGAGGAGGTCTGAAGATTTCCCCATCCCCCCCCCCTCTCCCCCGTGTATCCTTTGGCAGTTCAAATAAAGCTTCGGGCCTGTGAACTCTTTACTCCCTCCCCTACCCCACCTTCTCCACCCCCCCCCCCCCCCATCACACCCGTTGCCCATTTGAATGTTATTTGACTGTATGACCGGACTTTTTGTGAAATGTTTTTCGAAGTACTGCTTTCAGGGTAATGCGGCGTCATGCATGATGTGATGCTTCGGGGTATTATTACTCTGCACAACACATTAGGCATCATACCGCAGGATGAATGTAATTTATTTGTATGCTTGGCAATGTATTGTTATGTAGTGTATTTATGCGCTGCGTCGCAATACTGAATGTACCCTGTTCAAGTATTTGTTTTTTGTATATTTTCTTGCAAAATAAAGTATACATTTTCAATCAAAAAAAAAAAAAAGCTGGCTCAAAACCAATGACACGAAGAGACAGCAGCGAAAGTCCAAACCCTTGCAGAGGGCCCCCCGTTGTTGCCTCCAAGCAACCCAGTGTCCTGTTTCTTTTGACAAATGCAGCCTGGTGTCGGAGAGTCAATGCACACCAGACTCCCAGGACTTAGCACAGACTTAAGCCCAATCAGAACCTCGCAGAGAGGAGCGCGGATACAAACCACCGACAGGCCAGAGCCACCACTTCCTCCCTGCTCCCTGACAAGCTGGCGGGACCTTCTCCTGTTGTTCCCATCCAAGTAAAGGGAGTCTACACCAAGGCCCTTCTGGATACTGGAGCTTAAGTGACTCTTCTCTACAGAGACTTCTATGACAGGCACCTCAAGCGCCTGCCTTTGCAGAAGTTGGAAGAGCAGCAGATATGGGGCATTGTGACTCAGAACTTCCCCTATGATGGCTATCTACCGGTCAAGCTGACCTTCGATCCCTCCATGTCTGGGAAAGCCGAGACTTTTGAAAGGCAGTAGTCTGTCCTCGCCCACCAGGGGCCAGTAAGAGTTCTCTCATGATAGAGACCAATACTGATCTTGTCAGAAGGCTGTTTACACCTCTTGTTCTAGAGCCGTGCACTTAAACTACAAGTTTGCACCCCATGCTGAGACAAGCCTACCAGCCAGAGGCGTAACTAGAATCTTCAGGGCCCCGATGCAAGAAACCATTAAGGGCCCCCCCTGACCCCCGGATAGGGCTCTTTTCTCCGAGCCCGATGGCGGAACACCAGGGTCCGGTCGCAAGTGGGTGGCTGCATGTAAAGGAATAGATTTCTCCCCCCCCCGCTTCTCCTCCTCTCCCTCCCACATGCATTCAGCGGCTGCAGGAGGAAAATGGAGAGATGGGTTCCTCTATGTCGGTGTTTCTCAATCTTTTTCCAGTCAGGACACCCTTGAAGTGGCTGCACTGCAACCACCCTGCAACTGTGTGCATTGCATCCAGTTGCAGCATAGTGATGATGCATTTAAGGGGTTAAAACAGGCGGTCAGGAGGCAACATATTGCCTCTTTACCGGCTGTCAAATGCCTCTGAAAAGCGATCTGAGCATGGATCACTTTTCAGAGGAACAACATTTTTTTTTGCTGGTACTATGAACAAGCAAAAAAAAAAAAAAATTGGTTCTAATGGGACACATATAGGGGGTCAGGATTAAAAGCGCATACATAAAATGTGCATATATACATGTAAACACACATACATACACACACACACACACATACACATACATACATAAATACACACACATATAAACCAGTGGCAGATGGTGCTCAAAATTTTTTGGGGGGCGCAAGCAAACTGAAAAATTATTTAAAAAACGCATCAATTGCAGCCTCACTGTGCACATCAATTGCCACCACTGTGCCCATCAAACGCAGCCACTGTGCCCATCAAACGCAGCCACTGTGCCCATCAAACGCCGCCACTGTGCCCATCAATTGCCGCCACTGTGCCCATCAAACGCAGCCACTGTGCCCATCAAACGCAGCCACTGTGCCCATCAAACGCAGCCACTGTGCCCATCAATTGCCGCCACTGTGCCCATCAAACGCAGCCACTGTGCCCATCAAACGCAGTCTCTGTGCCCATCAAACGCAGCCACTGTGCCTATCAATTGCCACCACTGTGCCCTGAAACGCAGCCACTGTGCCTATCAATTGCCACCACTGTGCCTATGAAACGCAGCCACTGTGCCATCAAATGCTGCCACTGTGACCCCCCTGCCCGCTCGCAGTCTGCCCGGCACTTACCCTGTCTCGGTGGGGCAGCGGGTGACGTCGACGAGCGGGGTCCTCCATGCGTCTCCTCCCATCCTCTCCTCCTGATAGGCATCCAATAGCGGCGCCTGTCGTTTCAGCTAATCAGGTGACGTGTAACAGACCCGAGCACCTGATTGGTGGAGAGGCGGTTCAGTGTTAGGAAAGCGAATATTTATTCGCTTTTCTAACACACCTGGGTGGACTGTGAGTGCCAAGCATGGCACTCGCAGTTCACCTATTTTGAAGCTTTAAAACACCCCTGCCGATGTAATTGAGGCGCCCGGCGTCCAAAAAGGGGCCAGGCGTCTGAATAGGGGGGGCAATGGCGGCCATAGATAGATTCACACTATGCATGAATCTATCTATTTGTGATAGAGGGGTGCCTGGAGAGAGGAGGCGGCGCCCATGGGCCCCTATGGACGCACCGCTACTACATACATACACACACATGTACATATACATAGATGCACACACACTCACACACATACATACATGCACACACACATGCACATACACACATACATGCACATACAAATAAACACACATACAGTAGATAAAAAAACGGCAGACCTTTACCTTAGCTCTTCCTGTCGGGTACTGCACTGTAGGGGGAGACAAAGAGCACAGCACACACACTGCTTTCACTTTGTAATCAATGTGAGCAGCTCCCTGCACAGTGCCGAATACAGTTCGGCTTAGGATCGGGCAGCTTGTCTCCGCTCCCCTATCAAAGTAGTGTATACAGGGGGCCCTCAAGGGCCCCCTGCAGCAAGGGGCCCGGTCGCCATGGCAACCTCAGCGACCCCTATAATTCCGCCACTGCTACCAGCACCTGGTACAAAAACAGAAGGGAAAGATCTGGCGCTTGGACCAGTGTGAGAAGGTGTTACAGCCTGGTAAAGTGGCCGATTTACGAGCATCTGTCAAGCTAAATTGGAAGCAAGCAGGCCCTTTCATTGTCCTTGAATTAGACGGACAGAGAGAAGACATAGGAGTGAACATAATTCCCGAGGTGGTTTCAACCAAAGGGTTGCAAAGAAGTCACGGGAAGATTTTGGTTAGTGTCCGCAACATAACAGCCTCGCCAGTGAAGATGCCGGCTCAGATGTTGCTGGGACAAGTGAATCTGGCCACCCCAGTCCCGCCATCTGATTTGGTGGGGGGAGCAAAGGATTGGATCTCTGTGGAGGAGCTCTATCCGAAAAATACTCCCCTTTTGCCTGAATGGAAAGAAAGGGCCAAGACTCAGCTCCTGAGATGGCAGGCTGCATTCTCCAAGAGTGAATTTGATGTGGGGTGCACAAAAAGTGCCCAATACCAGATCCATCTCTTCGAGTGCATAAGCCGTTCAGGGAAAGAGTTTGATGGATTCCTTTAGGGGACTTGGAGGATTTGCATGAACAACTGGTAGAGTTGAAGAGGGCAGGTATCATCCGAGTCCCAGAGTCTATACGCTTCCCCAATAGTGGTGGTACAGAAGAAGAATGGGTCACTGAGGCTGGGTATTGACTACCGGACGCTGAACTTAAGGACCATTCCCGACCAATATAACACCCCAAGGATAGAAGATGCTTTGCAGAGCCTGTCAGGAGCGAAGTGGTTCAGCATGCTGGATTTGAAGCGTGGGTATTACCAAATCCCCATGCACCCTGAGGATCGGGAGAAGACCATTTTCATTACCCCGCAGGGGATCTTTGGATTTGACCGTATGCATCAAGGCCTGTCTGGTGCCCCAGCCACCTTCCAAAGGCTAATGGAGAAGTGGGTGACATGAAACTGATCGAGGTGTTGGTGTACTTAGACCACATCATCGTTTTCAGCAAGACCCTGGAAGAGCACGAAGAGTTTCTGCAGAAGGTCCTTAAGAGACTCCATGGTGAGGGGGTTGAAGCTGTCTCTGGAAAAGTGCCAGTTTTATCAACCCTCGGTCAACTACCTTGGTCACATTGTGTCTGCTGATGAAGTGGCCACTGACCTCCTGGCAGAGGCCTACCAACGTGACTGAGCTTAGGTCATTTCTGGGATTCTGCTCTTATTACAGAAGATTTGTCGAGGGATTCGCTAAGACACTCTCCCTGATCTGGCGAAGCCTGTCAGACCAGCTGGAGGGCCCAGAAAACCCAGAGAGTCCATTCAGGAACAATTGACTCTGAAGTGTGAAGAGGTTTTAGGTTTTAGGCAGCTGAAGTGAAGCCTAACAACCGCTCCAGTCGTTGCCTATGAAGATCCAACAAGGCCATACGAGCTACACTTTGGCGCCAGTCGAGATGGGTTAGGTGGGGTGCTATATCAAGAACATGACTGCCATCTACGGCCTCTTGCCTACGTGAGTCGGAACTTGGCCCCCGCCGAGAAGAACTATCCCATGCACAAACTTGAGTTCCTGGCCTTGAAGTGGGTGGATAAGCTGAGGGATTACCTGTATGGAGTGGAGTTCGTGATCAAGACCGACAACAATGCTCTCACCAACATCCTCACTACCACCAAGTTGGACGCCACGGGTCACAGATGGTTGGCTGCTCTATCAGGGTTTATTTTCAGCCTGAAGTATCAACCGGGGTCAGGAAACAAGACGCTGATGCTTTGTCAAGAAAGCCCCATTGTTCCAGAGACCCTCCAGAAGAATAGGCCCAACTGACACCTGAAGGGTAAGAGCCTTATGTCAAGGAGCAGAACATCAACCTGGAGTAGGATCCAGGACCGAAGAGGTTGGAGTGTCAGTAGTTGGTGTCCCCAGATGTTATTGCAATGTCACCCAAGTCGGGGATGAAGGTCTGCCCAAGCTGTCAATGACCTGTGGAGGGACCAGTTAGAGGACCCTCCCTGTAGCTTGGCATTCAAGGCCTTGGAGAGCCAATGCCCTGACTTGCTCCTCACTGACTCAACGAAGGAAACCCATCTGCTGCACCAAGAGTGGGATCAGTTTCAGGTACACAGAGGGTTGGTCTACCGAAGGGGCCCCTCTGACGATTCTGAAGAAAAATGGAAGCTATTCCTACCTGAAAAACATACGGAGACAGTATTAACTGCCCTACTATCAGGAACGATGAATCAGACTGAGACAGAAGTACAGTTAAATCACACTTCTTTATTAATAATAATAATAATAATAATAATAATAGTAATGAGGTAAACAGAGTAAGCGTAGTCAAAACAAGCCAGAGTTCAGTAACCGGATCGGGTAGTCAGCCAAGCAAATGTCAGAGAGCCAGAGATAAACGTAGTAGTAAAGCAAGCAGGATCAGGAGCCAGAAGGAACGTCAGCCTAGCAAGTCTTCAACAGGAACGCAGGAGAAAGACTCTGTGATGTTGACAAAGGTGAAGGCAGAGATCAAGTGAGCTGGACAACTTGCTGGGTAACTGTGGAGAGAAATGGGAGCTGGCAATTAGCCGACAGCTGAGCGGCCAGCTCAGAGAAGGAAGGGCTGAGCCCAGCCCTGACACCTACATGACAATCATGGCCAAGAGGACTTTTCTCCTGGTGAGGGACCGGTTCTACTGGCCCTGCATGCAGGCTGAAGTTGAGGACTATTGCCACTCCTGCATCAGATGTATCCAAAGGAAGACTTTGCCTCACCAAGCTGCCCCAATGGACCATCTTCAGAGCCAAGGACCCATGGAGCTGGTGTGCATTGACATTCTGTGCTTGGAGCCTGATCTGAGCGGGCAGGGAAATATCCTGGTAGTGACTGACCATTTCACTCGGTATGCACAAGCGTTTTCCACGAGGGACCAACAAGCATCCATGGTGGCCAAGATCTTCGCGGAGAAATTCTTTGTGCACTATGGTCTGTCCCAACGCATCCACTCTGATCAAGGGAGAGATTTCAAGAGAAGTCTCATCAAGAGACTTTCAGACCTGTTGGGCATCAGGAACTTTAAAACCACCCCGTATCATCCTCAAGGAGATCCTCAACCAGAGAGATTCAACTGAACCCTCCTGAATATACTTGGAACTCTAAGTTCAGAACAAAAGCAGCACTGGAGCAAGCATATAGTGGCTATTGTGCATGCTTATAACAGCGCCAATGACGCCACAGGTTACTCTCCCTATAGTTTGATGTTCAGACCGTAGGCCCGGCTGCCAGTAGACTTGGCCTTCGGCACATCCTTCGACCATACCTTAGCAACTTTCCACAGAGGGTATGTGGATCGCCTGCAGAGACGTCTGAAAACCACCTATGATAAGGCTCAAGCTGCCTCATATGCCCGAGGACAGAGAAACAAAATAAACTTTGACCTTAGGGTACGAGTGCAGGACCTACAGCCGGATGACAAGGTACTGCTGAGAAACCTGGGTGTCCCTGGAAAGCACAAGTTGGCTAACTGCTGAAAGTCGCAGCCCTATGTCGTTTGCAAGCATCTGCCCAGACACCCAGTATATCAAATCCGGCCAGAGGGAAGCACAGGCCTGCTGAAGACTTAGCATCACAATCATCTGTTGCCTCTGTCAGAAGCAGTTCATGTGCCATCACAGCCAGATTTACAGTCCACACCCACGGCCTCTCAAAGATCCCGGCCAGTGAATAGATCTCACTCTGTACCCCTTGCTGAAGATGAAAACAGCAAGGATGAAGAGAAAGATTGTCTGTGGCCATCTCAAATGCCAGGGCCTGCCACCCCCCCCCCCCTTTCTTCTCCTCCCAAGGTGACTGAGGTGACTTTCAGGCCAGAGGCTCCTGAGTTTGTACCTCAAAGACCACCTTTTGAAGAGTTGGAAGACCCTCAATCTTCCCTGCTGGCAACAGACCCCTAATGCCGCGTACACACGAGCGGACTTTACGGCGGACTTTGCCCGGCGGATTTTTCGACGTACTTTCCGACGGACTTTCTGAATGAACGGACTTGCCTACACACAATCCACCAAAGTCTGTCGAATTTGTACGTGATGACGTACGACCGAACTAAAACAAGGAAGTTCATAGCCAGTAGCCAATAGCTGCCCTAGCGTGGCTTTTTAGTCCGTCGAACTAGCATACAGACGGCGGACTTTTCGACCGGACTTGATTTCAACGGATAAATTTTAAACAAGTTTCAAATCTAATTCCGTCCAACTTTTGAGAAAACAAAGTCCGCTGGAGCCCACACACATCGAATTGTCCGACGAAATCCAGTCCGCCGGGCAAAGTCCGCCGTAAAGTCCGCTCGTGTGTACGCGGCATAAGACTTTCCATCCTTCATTGAGGAAGCTGAAGCTGATATGCAGGAAGAAGAAAAGACCAGTGTGCCTGTAACCCCAAAACCTAAAGAACAGCGAGAGCGAAGGGTTATTCACCCACCCAAAAGACTAATATATGATACTTTGGGTGAAAGCTCTGAGGAGGTCGTTCTCATTGCAAAAAGGACTCTTGAAGAAACTGACCCTTCCACTGCAGATTTGGTGGTGGACAATCCCAACTCACTGTCAGGGCTGGGCTCAGCCCTTCCTTCTCTGGGCTGGCCATTCAGCTGTCGGATAATTGCCAGCTCCTATCTCTCCACAGTTACTCAGCTGTTGATATTCTGCTCGTCAGTCCTACCTACATAAGCCGTCCAGTCCAGAGGATCTCTGCCTTCGCCTTGGTCAACATCACAGAAACACTCTCCTGCAATCCTGTTCAAGACTTGCTTTGCTGACATCCCTTCTGGCTCCAGATCCTGCTTGCTGTTCCACTACAGTGATCCCTGACTTCTGGCTTGGCTGACTATCCGTTCCTGTTACTGAACTTTGGCTATGTTTTGACTAAGTTTGTTCTTTTTACTTTTATTATTAAACAAATATGATTTAACTGTACTTCTGCCTTGGCCTGATTTATTGGTTTCTGACACTCAGCCCCTGGCACATCTAGCTGGGCCATTCCAGTTAACCTCCCCTCCTATGCTAATTGTTGGGATGTTACTCTGCCAGGGTTTTATGCAGATGTAAATTGTATGGTTTCCTGTGCACACTAACCTGTTTTTTTTTCAGTGTGTATATCAAAAGCATGTAACAGGTCATAGACTCTTTACCTCCTTTGGTGGACCAAAGGTTCTTTAGTGGGGGGAGTGTGTAGCGGGGGCTACTCTCTTACCCATGGTCCTGCACTTCCCGCCATTCCTGCCAGTCCCTGTGGGGGATTTCTCCCACTCCCTCTCCTCTTCCTGTGTCCCTATTGGCAGGGAGAGGAAGCCAATCAAGCAGCAGCAGAGGACCACGGCCCACAATACAGCCCTATTGATTTCTACAGGGGGTGGAACTACCAAGCCCAGCCTGCTTTGCAAGAAGGGGGGCTAGCTAAAGATTTAAGCTTGTTGGTCTGAGGAGAGATCACCATGAGGCAGGGAGGCGAACGGAGGTGTGAGGAGAGACTACAGGCACCAGCTGAAGAACCATGCAAAGAAGGTTCCAGAGACCATCCAGAGACGGTTGAAGATGGATGTACCTTCTGTACCACCTAATATCTCTATTTTTATGGAATATCTCTGAAATGATGTGAGATCTAACGTTAAAACCATTTGATCTTACCGGATCTAACGAATATCTATTAGCCTGAATGATTTTTGGCCAGAAAATTTGATAAGGGGGGCCAGCCCCCCTCATTAATCACTTAATAAGTCTCTAATTATGTGAGATCTAACGTTAAAACCACTTGATCTTACCGGATCTAATGAATATCTATTAGCTTGAATGATTTTTGGCCAGCAAATTTGATAAGGGGGGGCCAGCCCGTCCATATGTACCACTTAATATCTCTATTTTGATGTGGAATATCTCTGAAATGATGTGAGATCTAACGTTAAAACCACTTGATCTTACCGGATCTAAAAAATTGCTTCCAAAATAGCTAACTTTTTGGTCAATTTTTTGATAAGGGGGGGCTGATGACGGGTTAGCCCCCCCCCAGCAAATAACTGTTAATATTGCTTCTTCTGTGTGAGATCTAACGCAAACAACGGTTGATCTAACCTGATAAAACAAAGATCTAACAAACTGCATAAGATTTTTTCAAAAATTTTGATATGGGGGGGCTAACCCGGCAGAGGTCTTTTCTGCAGAATTTAACTTTGCAAGATAGTATCCTCAACCAAGTTTGTATTTGTTCTGGGTATCCCAAGGCTCACCCTTATCCTTTTCCCAGTTCTACAAACAATAAAAACTACAAAGAAGACAGTATCAGCCTGCTCACTGTGTGAAAGACTATACCATGGCTTACCATCTAAAAGGGAGGAGCTAGCGATACAAAAGGTAATATTTTTGAGGGTGATTAATTGACGGAGAAGGTAAAAGTTCACTTTTTAGGTAGATGAAGTGTAGTATTTCCCTGAAGATATATTTTCAGGAATTGTCTAAAGGTGAGCAGAGTAGGAGAAAGCTGGGCAGATTGGGATAGAAAGTTCTAAAGGATGGGAGACACTTTAGAGCAGGGGTCTCAAACTGGCGGCCCTCCAGCTGTTACAAAACTATATGTCCCATCATGCTTCTGCCTGTGGGAGTCATGCTTGTAACTGTCAGCCTTGAAATGCCTCATGGGACTTGTAGTTTCGCAACAGCTGAAGGGCCACCCTGTTTGAGACCCCTGCTTTAGAGAATGCCTAGAGGCGACCATTGAGAGAGGTAGCCAGGGAGCTAGAGGGCAGGAGGCCTTTGAGGAGTGAAAAGAACAGTTTGGGTAGAATTTTAAGAGTATTTTAACCACTTGCCGACCGCCTCACGACGATTTACGTCGGCAGAATGGCACGGGCAGGTAACGTGCGTTACTCCCCCCCCCCCGGTGGAGGCGGTCAGCATCATTGCAGGAGCATTCCATCTTGAGGGGAACGCCACTGATTCATGGCCATCCCCTCAGGATCGCTCCTGACAAACGGGAAGCTTCCTCTGCTTCTTAAATGTAAACAGAAGCAGAGGAAGTGATGTCATCTCTCCTCGTGGAGCCTTTTTGTTCTGGCTCCCGAGGAGAGAAGACATCAATGTGAGTTTGCACCAACACTACACTAACACTAGTACACATAGGCACATAAAACACCCCCGATCACCCCCCGATCACCCCCCTGCACCCCCTGTCACCCCCTGTCACAGTGACACCAATAGCAGTTTTTATTTTTTTACTGATCATTTGTGACTGTTATAAGTGTTAGGGCTGTTAGTGGTAGGCCTCTTTAGGTCTAGGGTACCCCACTAACCACCCTAATAAAGGCTTAACCCCTTGATCGCCCCCAGTTAACCCTTTCACCCCCTATCGCCAGTGTCACTAATCGATCATTTTTCTGATCGCTGTATAAGTGTCACGGGTGACGCTAGATAGCCTGTTAGTTATTTAGGTTCACTGTCAGCTTTTTATAGCATCAGGTACCCCCATATATTACCTAATAAAGGTTTTAATTCCCAGATTGCCCCCTAGTTAACCCTTTTATCAGTGATCACCGTATAACTGTTATGGGTGATGCTGGTTAGTTAGTTTGTTTTTTATACCCGTTGTTTATTACCCAATAAAGGTTTAACCCCCTGATGGTGATATCAGTTTTTAGGGTCAGATAGGGTCTGCGTCGCCCCAGGTAGCGTCAGATTAGTGCCAGTACCGCTAACACCCACGCATGCACCATACACCTCCCTTAGTGGTATAATATCTGAACGGATCGATAGCTAATCTGATCAGATGTATACTAGCATCCCCAGCAGTTTAGGGTTCCCAAAAATGCAGTGTTAGCGGGATCAGCCCAGATACCTGCTAGTACCTGCGTTTTGCCCCTCCGCCCAGCCCAGCCCACCCAAGTGCAGTATCGATCTGTCACTTACAAAATACTAAACACATAACTGCAGCGTTCGCAGGGTCAGGCCTGATCCCCGCCATCGCTAACAGTTTTTTTGGTAGCGTTTGATACAGTTTCTGACAGCCTAGGAGCTTTTTTACCTGTGAGTCTCACTACTTTACCAGTAAATTTAGAGCCCAAAATGGCAAATCGAAGGTACACTAGTGAAGAGGCCTACATGTTTCTGAGCATGACAGATAGTGAAGAGGAAGTCACTCATCTGTCAGATTCAGGCTCAGAATACGATCCTGTAGACGACAGCGGCTCCATGACAGATAGCTCTGACGAAGGGGTTGTGGTCCCTGCCAAGGTCAGGCGTACCAGACCCCGATCTTCTTCTGCTGTTGTTGAGGTGCAATAACCGTAGGACTCTCGTATGGAGCAAAGAAGTATTAGTTCTGCTCATCCTTCTGGTGAACTGGCAAGCACAAGCGGCCTAGTACACCCTGGTCGTAGTCAAACTAGCACTGCAGTAACACGTGGTGACTAGGGATGAGCTTCGTGTTCGAGTCGAACCCATGTTCGACTCGAACATCGTCTGTTCGCCCGTTTGCCGAATTGCGAACGATATGGGCTGTTCGCGCCAAATTCGTGTGGCGCATCACGGCCCATAATTCACTGCGGCATTGCAGTGCATTGCTGGCTGATGATTGGCCAAGCATGCACTATGACCCGCATGCTTGGCCAATCACAGCGCCGCCTGAACAGAGAGCCGTAATTGGAGGCTTTGGCCAATTATGGCTCAGGGGATTTAGTACACGCCCCACACTATATAAGGCTGCCTGCACGGCGGCCCTGTGTAGTGTGTTCCGGCGTTCATAGATAGAGAGATAGACAGTGTCATTTGATTTAAGTTAGATAGATTAGGCAGGACAGTCAGTCAGTTAGCTGCACTTACAGTGTATTGTGCATATATATGCATCCCACCTGTTGTATGTATGTGTATATATATATATATATCAGGGGCGGACTGATAACTCATGGGGCCCCCGGGCAATAGGAGATTATGGGGCCCCCGGGCAATAGGAGATTATGGGGCCCCCGGGCAATAGGAGATTATAGGGCCCCCAGGCAATCAGAGATTATGGGGCCACACAGTATACACACACACAGTATACAATCACACAGTATACACATACATGTACACACAGTATACACAGACAGATGTAAAAAAAATACAGATTTATACATACTGTCCCTGGTTTTACTGAGGCTGGCAACCCTGATGGGGCCCCCTAGTGGCCCAGGGCCCTCGGGCAGTGCCCGAGTCGCTCAATGGTCAGTCCGCCCCATATATATATATATATATATATATATATACACTGTATTCAGTTTAGCTGGATCCGTTCCTGTTATCTTGCTACTGACAGGCAGGCTTGTGTTATTACAGTATTTACAGCTACCTGAAGAAAATTGCTGGTGTTCTTTTGATCCTATTAGTACCACACTCAGGCAGCTAGACTATTTACAGTTAGTGTAGTGCGTCCTCCTCACAGTGTTCAGCTAAAGCTACAAGTTAGTTTAGTGTGACCTCTGCACAGTGTTCAGCTAAAGCTACAAGTTAGTGTAGTGCGTCCTCTGAACAGTGTTCAGCTAAAGCTACAAGTTAGTGTAGGGCACAGTGTTCAGCTAAAGCTACAAGTTAGTGTAGTGCGTCCTCCTCACAGTGTTCAGCTAAAGCTACAAGTTTAGTGTAGTGCGACCTCTGCACAGTGTTCAGCTAAAGCTACAAGTTATTGTAGTGCGTCCTCCTCACAGTGTTCAGCTAAAGCTACAAGTTAGTGTACTGCGACCTCTGCACAGTGTTAATCTAAAGCTACAAGTTAGTGTAGTGCACAGTGTTCAGCTAAAGCTACAAGTTAGTGTAGTGCGTCCTTCTCACAGTGTTCAGCTAAAGCTACAAGTTAGTGTAGTGCGACCTCTGCACAGTGTTCAGCTAAAGCTACAAGTTAGTGTAGTGCGTTCTCCTCACAGTGTTCAGCTAAAACTACAAGTTAGTGTAGTGCGACCTCTGCACAGTGTTCAGCTAAAGCTACAAATTAGTGTAGTGCGTCCTCCTCACAGTGTTCAGCTAAAGATACAAGTTAGTGTAGTGCGACCTCTGCACAGTGTTCAGCTAAAGCTACAAGTTAGTGTAGTGCGACCTCTGCACAGTGTTCAGCTAAAGCTACCTGAAGAAGGTTGGTGGTGTTTTCCTGATCCTATCACTACCGCAGGCAGCTAAATAAGCTACCAGTTAGTGTAGTGCAACCTCTGCACAGTGTTCAGCTAAAGCTACCTGTAGAAGGTTGGTGGTGTTTTCCTGATCCTATCACTACCACAGGCAGCTAAATAAGCTACAAGTTAGTGTAGTGCGACCTCTGCACAGTGTTCAGCTAAAGCTACCTGTAGAACGTTGGTGGTGTTTTCCTGATCCTATCACTACCGCAGGCAGCTAAATAAGCTACAAGTTAGTGTAGTGCGACCTCTGCACAGTGTTCAGCTAAGGCTACCTGTAGAAGGTTGGTGGTGTTTTCCTGATCCTATCACTACCGCAGGCAGCTAAATAAGCTACAAGTTAGTGTAGTGCGACCTCTGCACAGTGTTCAGCTAAAGCTACCTGTAGAAGGTTGGTGGTCTTTTCCTGATCCTATCACTACCGCAGGCAGCTAAATAAGCTACAAGTTAGTGTAGTGCAACCTCTGCACAGTGTTCAGCTAAAGCTACCTGTAGAAGGTTGGTGGTCTTTTCCTGATCCTATCACTACCGCAGGCAGCTAAATAAGCTACAAGTTAGTGTAGTGCGACCTCTGCACAGTGTTCAGCTAAAGCTACCTGTAGAAGGTTGGTGGTCTTTTCCTGATCCTATCACTACCGCAGGCAGTTAAATAAGCTACAAGTTAGTGTAGTGCGACCTCTGCACAGTGTTCAGCTAAAGCTACCTGTAGAAGGTTGGTGGTGTTTTCCTGATCCTATCACTACTGCAGGCAGCTAAATAAGCTACAAGTTAGTGTAGTGCGACCTTTGCACAGTGTTCAGCTAAAGCTACCTGTAGAAGGTTGGTGGTGTTTTCCTGATCCTATCACTACTGCAGGCAGCTAAATAAGCTACAAGTTAGTGTAGTGCGACCTCTGCACATTGTTCAGCTAAAGCTACCTGTAGAAGGTTGGTGGTGTTCTCATACTACAGGCAGGCAGTTGATTTTGCTAGCTGCAGTATCAGTTATATATATATTCCAGCTTAGTGCAGCTACAGGCCATTAGTATGTCTGGAGGGCCAACAAGGAGAGGCAGACAGTCACAAGCCAATAAAAGAGGGCAAGCAGGCTCTGTGTCTAGAGGCAACGGTGCTGGTCGTGGAGACGGTGCATCCTCATCAGCACGTGGCCTTGGGACACGCTTGGCCTTTTTTTCGGCAGCTGGCCGTGTTGAGCCCCAACATGTGGAAGACTTGGTCGAGTGGATGACCAAGCCGTTCTCATCCTCCTCATCCTCTCTCACCTATGCTCAGGGTACTTTGTCTGGCAAAGCAGTTGCCAACGCGGCCTCTTCCCTCGGCTCAATGGCATCAGTGACTCCTTCCCTAGCCCCACCATGTCCTCCTGAGGAGTCCCTCGAACTGTTTGACCACACTGTTGGGTACATGCTCCAGGAGGATGCCCAGCGTTTAGAAGGCTCTGATGATGATACTGAGCTAGATGAAGGCAGTAACGTGAGCACGGACAGAGGGGGTGCCCAAGAAGGACAGCAAAACTTGGCAAAATTGCTAGCACTTCAACTGCTACCTTTTCAGTTGGTAGACTCTGCCCCCTTGTGTGAGTTTGTGGAATGTGCGGTTCCTCAGTGGCAGGTACCCAAACACCACTTTTTATCACGGAAGGCGATTCCGGCTCTCTACCGGCATGTGGAAGGCAATGTCTTGGCCTCGCTGGACAGGGCGGTCAGTTGTAAGGTGCATATTACCGCTGATCATGGTCCAGCAGGCATTGACAGGGGCGTTACCTAAGTTTCACCACGCATTGGGTGACTGCTGGCAGCTGGGAAGGATGCAGGAGAAGGTGCAGTAGTGTTGGAGGTTGTTCCGCCACCACGCCTCCAAAATGTCACTACTAATGATTGTGACACACCTCTCTCCTCCATCCCCTCCTCTTCTTCTTCCTCCATGGCCTCTTCCTGTGCTTTGTCCTCGGAACCAGTGGTGCTCCGTAGGCGTTCAAGGGGCTACGCAAGTACGCAGGCCAAAAGATGCCATGCGGTGCTTGAGCTGGTGTGCTTGGGGGACAGGAGCCACACTGGGGCAGAGGTTCTGTCAGCTCTGCAGGGGCAGGTTCAGAGGTGGTTGATGCCACGCCAACTTAAGGCAGGAATGGTGGTTTGTGACAATGGCACCAACCTCCTCTCCGCCCTCCGACAGGGACAACTGACCCATGTGCCCTGTTCGGCTCACGTCCTTAACTTGGTGGTTCAGCGGTTCTTGGGCAGGTACCTGGGCTTACAGGATGCCCTGAGGCAGGCCAGGAAAGTCTGTGTGCATTTCCGCCGGTCATGTAATGCCAGTGCTCGGCTGGCAGACCTCCAAAAGGAGTTTAACTTGCCCAAGAACCGCCTAATCTGTGACATGCCCACCAGGTGGAACTCAACGTTGGCCATGCTGCAGCAGCTGCACACCCAGTAGAGGGCCATCAGTGAGTACCTGTGCGACTATGGCACCAGGACAGGGTCAGGGGAGCTTGTTTTTTTTTTCCCCACGCCAGTGGGCCATGATCAGGATGCATGCACTGTCCTGTCACCATTTGAGGAGGCCACGAGGATGGTGAGCAGTGACAGTGCATGCATCAGTGACACTGTCCCCCTTGTCCACCTGTTGGAGAACACGCTGCGTGGAATAATGGACAGGGCACTTGAGGCAGAACAGAGGCAGGAAGAGGAGGACTTCCTTAGCTCTCAAGGCCCCTTTATCTAGACAGTGTTCCTGCGTGCCCGCCGATCACACAGGAAGAGGTGGAGGAGGAGGATTGTGTCAGTATGGAGGTGGAGCCTGGCACTCAGCATCAGCAGCAGTCTTTAAGGGATCAGTCCCAAGAAACACATGGACTTGTACGTGGCTGGGAGGAGGTGGCTGCGGACCATGTCGTCCTTAGTGACCCAGAGGACTCCGGACCAAATGCCTCAGCAAACCTACGCTGCATGGCCTCCCTGATCCTGCAAAGCCTGCGTAAGGATCCTCGTATTCATGGTATCAAGTAGAAGGACCAATACTGGCTGGCAACCCTCCTTGATCCACGTTACAAGGGTAAGGTTGCGGACCTTATCTTGCTGTCGCAGAGGGAGCAGAGGATGAAACATCTTCGGGAGGCCTTGCAGAAAGGTCTGTGCAACGCGTTCCCAGAGACTGGGAGGTTACAAACTCCTGTTTCTGGACAAGGTGTTGCTGAGGCTTCGGCCAGTCAAAGAAGGAGCGGTGGAGAAGGTGGCCGTCTGACCGATGCGTTCAGACAATTTTTTAGTCCGCAGCCCCAAGGTATGATCGGTTCCAGTAACCATCGCCAACGTCTGTTTTACATGGTGCAGGAATACCTAGGGGCAAGATCTGACTTGGACACCTTTCCCACCGAAAATCATCTGGGTTACTGGGTCTTGAGGATGGATCACTGGCCAGAGCTTGCACAGTATGCAATTGAGCTACTGGCCTGTCCTGCATCCAGTTCTTTCGGAACGCACATTCAGTGCTGCTGGAGGCTTTGTAACCAATCACAGGGTGCGTCTGTCCACAGACTCGATCGATCGACTGACCTTCATAAAAATGAATCAGTCTTGGATCACCACCAGCTACCAAGCACCTGATGCTGATGTAACCGAATAATTTTTTTTTTAAATGTCAGATCCCTTCAAAGACTGCCTATGCTGATGCTGAGTGACTATTCTGTTATGCTGAGTAATGATCCTCTTCCTCCTCAATGATCACGCTGATAGCTTGTAAGAACATTTTTGGTTCTGGGCGCCGCCACCAGTGCCTAAGGCCCAATTTTTCAGCCCCTGTTTAACAGGGGCGTGTAATTACAATTTTTGATGCAATACTTTGCAGCAGGGCTTGTTCCTGCGTTCCAACTAGAGTATCTGTGAGGGGTTGCAGTGTTGTGGCACCAGCACCAGTGCCTAAGGCCCAATTTTTCAGCCCCTGTTTAACAGGGGTGTGTAATTAAAATTTTTGATGCAATACTTTGCAGCAGGGCTCGTTCTTGCGTTCCAACTAGAGTATCTGTGAGGGGTTGCAGTGTTGTGGCAACAGCACCAGTGTCTAAGGCCCAATTTTTCAGCCCCTGTTTAACAGTTGCGTGTAATTACAATTTTTGATGCAATTCTTTTGCAGCAGGGCTAGTTCCTGCGCTCCAACTAGAGTATCTGTGAGGGGTTGCAGTGTTGTGGCACCAGCACCAGTGCCTAAGGCCCAATTTTTCAGCCCCTGTTCAACAGGGACATGTAATTAGAATTCTTGTTCTAATATTTCACAGCAGGGCCCGTTTCTGCGCCCACCAAGATTAACTGTGAGGACTTAGTGTTGTGCCACCAGCACCACCACCACCACCAAAGGCCCGATTTTTCAGCCCCTGTTCAACAGGGGCATGTAATTACAATTCTTGATCTAATATTTCATAGCAGGGCCCGTTCCAGCGCCCACCAAGAGTAACTGTAAGGACTTACAGTGTTGTGGCACCAGCACCACCACCACCATCACCAAAGGCCCAGTTTTTCTGGCCCTGTTCAACAGGGGCATGTAATTACAATTCTTGATCTAATATTTCACAGCAGGGCCCTGTGAGGGCTTACAGTGTTGAGGCCCAAATTTCTGCTGAGTATATAGGGCAGCCCCCTACTTTCAAACATCCAACTTACAAACGACTCCTACTTGCAAACGGAAGGAGTCAACACGAAGTGAGATGAAATCTACCCCATAGGAAGGGAAATTCTCTCCTGTAAGAGTTAATATGGGAAAAACTTTTCTCCTTTCCACTGATGCTTTATCACCAATCCTTGTTTCACTAAAAACCCCAAATTTTCAAAAAACATTTGTCATTGGGACAAAAAGTGAGGTGAAATCTTCTGAAGAGGAGTACAGACAGCAAAACAAATGTCATAGGGGTGATAACCCTTCCCTATGTTTTCCAAAAAGCTTAAAAACTGATTTTTTGGCTGGAGCTACACTTTAAAAATCTACCAGTTCAAAATTACAAGCAGATTCTACTTAACAACAAACCTACAGTCCCTGTCTTGTTTGCACCGCCTGTATACTGCTGTTCAGAGTATATAGGGCCTGGGGGCCCCACGCCTTTTCTTTTTTTAATTTGGGTGTGGGGTTCCCCTTAATATCCATAGAGGACCCAAAGGGCCTGGTAATGGACTGAAGGGTACCCATGCCATTTGTCTCACTGATTTGCATCCATATTGCCAGGACCCGACATTACATTAAAGCCGCAAGCAGTTTTAAATGACTTTTTTTCCTTTAAAAATGTCATTTTGTGCAGGGACTGTTCTAAGCACGGGAAACACGCGCCACTTTACAGGCATACTATAGACACCCCCCAGGTATGATATTTAAAGGAATATTTCACTTTTTTTTTTTAAGCATCATTAAAATCACTGCTCCCGAAAAAACGGCCGTCCTTAAAAGTTTTTTTTGCATTGATACATGTCCCCTGGGGCAGGACCGGGTCCCCAAGCCCTTTTTAGGACAATACCATGAAAATTGGTCTTTAAAATGAGCACTTTTGATTTTGAACGTTCGAGTCCCATAGACGTCAATGGGGTTCTAACGTTCGTGCGAATTTTCGGTCCGTTCGCAGGATCTGGTGCGAACCGTACCGGGGGGTGTTCGGCTCATCCCTAGTGGTGACATGGCGAGTCCCATAAGTGCAGTTCAAGCTGGTGAGGTGGCAAGCACAAGTAGTGTCCCGCTGCCACCAAGAAGACAAAGACAGGCCCGTCATGCCCATAGAGTCCTTCCTGCAGAATTTGCCAATCCTAATTGGGAGTCCATCACTTCTGCAGCACCCGTACTTCCCCCATTCACTGGCCAACCCGGAATTCAGGTGGAAACAGTTGATTTTACGTCACTTGATTTTTATTCGCTGTTGTTCACCAAAGATCTTTAAAGATCTATTGTGGACCAAAGTAATTTGTATGCTGGTCAATTCATCACCACTAATCCCCAGTCCTCCCTTGCCAGAGTTTGGAAACCAATTACAGTTTCCGAATTTAAGACCTTTCTGGGCCTATCCCTCGACATGGGCATATTTAAAATGAGTATGTTGCAGTCATATTGGTCCGCTGACCCAATTTATCATATGCCCGTGTTCTCTGCCTCCATGACCAGGACACGGCTTGTAGGTTCCCGTCTTAGGCTGGGGGAGAGAGCCTGCTTGAAGTGTAACAACTTGCTTGCTGTGAAGTGGAGGGATAATAAGAATGTTTGCATTCTTTTTTGCATTCTTGCATGTTTGCATTCTTTCCTCCCTTCATGCAGACACGATGGTCCAAATTCCTACGGCGACTGGTGTTGTGGAGAAATCCCTCTGTGTCCACGAATATAACCAAAATATGGGAGGGGTGGAGCTCAATGACCAGTTGTTGGCGCCTTACCTAGTTGCCCATAAGGCTAGACGCTGGTACAAAAAAGTGTCTGTATACTTATTTCAATTGGCTTTGCTGAACGCCTATGTACTATACAGAGCTTCAGGATGGACTGGATCCTTCCTTAAATTGTCAGAGCCCTTCTGTTTCCAGACAGTGCTCCACTTCACCTTCCCAATCCAAATGCAGTAAGCCGGCTGCATGAGAGGCATTTTCCGTATGTCCTCCCGAGTACCTCTACCCAACAAGCCCCCCAAAGAAGATGTTGTGTCTGTAGCAAGCGCAGATATAGGCGTGACACCCGGTATTATTGTTCCTCTTGTCCTGACAATCCTGGTCTTTGCATTGGTGAATATTTTGAACGCATACACTAGTGGAATTTTAGCATAGGGTACAGCACTGCACAGACTAGGACACACTTTCACAGGGTCTCCCAAGATGCCATCGCATTTTGAGAGACTCGAACCTGGAACCATTACAGTTACAACCGTTACAGTTATAAAAAAAAAAGTGTAAAAAAAAAAAAAAACACAAAAAATTATATAGAATAAAAAAAACAAAAATAGTTGTCGTTTTATTGTTCTCTCTCTCTATTCTCTCTCTATTGTTCTGTTCTTTTTTACTGTATTCTATTCTGCAATGTTTTATTGTTATTATGTTTTATCATGTTTGCTTTTCAGGTATGTAATTTTTTTATACTTTACTGTTTACTGTGTTTTATTGTTAACCATTTTTTGGTTTTCAGGTACGCCATTCGGCTGCAGCGCGGATTTATTTATCTTGACAGCTATAGTGTTTGCTCCCACGATACATAAAGCCGTGACTCCAGCGCTGTAGGAGGTGATTTCACCACCACAGTTAAAAAAAGAGCATATATGCTGAAGCATGGGGGCAGCAGGGGTGGAGGAGCGATTTGCCCCTAAATTTTGGGGCGGATGCCCCCATTCTTCGGCATATATATATTTTAGGCACATATTGCATTAAAAAATGTTTTATCTTTTACTATTTTTTTTGTATTTGCTTTGCAGGTATGGTATGTCTTATGCCCCGTACACACGGTCGGATTTTCCGACGGAAAATGTGTGATAGGACCCTGTTGTCGGAAATTCCGACCGTGGGTGGGCTCCATCACAAATTTTCCATCGGAATTTCCGACACACAATGTTTGAGAGCTTGCTATAAAATTTTCCAACAACAAAATCCGTTGTCGGAAATTCCGATCGTGTGTACACAAATTCCGACGCACAAAGTGCCACGCATGCTCAGAATAAATTAAGAGACGAAAGCTGTTGGCTACTTCCCTGTTCATAGTCCTGCCGTACGTGTTTTACGTCACCGCGTTCAGAACGATCGGATTTTCCGACAACTTTGTGTGACTGTGTGTATGCAAGACAAATTTGAGCCAACATCCGTCGGAAAAAATCCATGGATTTTGTTGTCGGAATGTCCGATCAATGTCTGACCATGTGTACAGGGCATTACTGTTATACTGTATTGTTACTTTCTTTTATTGTTAATCATCATTTGCTTAGCAGGTACGCCATTCAGTTGCAGCGTGGATTTATTTATCTTGACAGCAACAGCCTTTACTCCCACGTTACATAAAGCCATGACTCCAGTGCTTTGGGAGGTGATTTCACCACCACAGTTAAAAAAAGAGCATATATTCCGAAGAATGGGGGCAGCAGGGGTGGAGGAGCGATTTGCACCTAACTTTTGGGACGGATGCCCCCATGCTTCTGCCTATATTTTTTAGGCCATTCAGCTGCAGCACTGATTTATGTATCTTGACAGCAACAATGTTTGCTCCCACGATACATAAAGCTGTGACTCCAGCGCTGTAGGAGGTGATTTCACTACCACAGTTAAAAACAAAATGGTGCATGTATGCCCATCATTAGAAGTGGGTGGATGAAGGCAGGTATTCTAATGGTGGGCATACCCACCGATCAATCTCTTTTTTTCATTCAGCCCGCAGGCTGCATGAAAAAATAGATTACAATATATGCCCAACAAGGACCAGCATGGTATGTTGCTGGACTTTGAGTGGTTGTACCAGAATGATGCCTGCGGGTTTAGGTATAATCTTGGTATCATTCTTTTCAGCCAGCGGTCGGCTTTCATGTAAAAGCAATCCTAGTGGCTAATTAGCCTCTAGACTGATTTTACAAGCACTGGGAGGGAATCTCCCTCCCTCCCACCGTCTTCCATGGTTTTCTCTGGCTCTCCTGTCCCAACAGGGAACCTGAGAATGCAGCCGGTGGTTCCGCCAGCTGACCATAGAGCCGATTAGAGACCAGAATGGTTCCAATCATCTCTATGGCCTAAGAAACCGGAAGCTACAAGCATTTCATGACTTAGATATCGCCGGATGTAAACAGCGCCATTGGGAAATTGAGAAAGCATTTTATCACACCGATCTTGGTGTGGTCAGATGCTTTGAGGGCAGAGGAGAGATCTAGGGTCTAATATACCCAATTTTTTTCAAAAAAGAGTACCAGGCTGTCACTACCTATTGCTATCATAGGGGATATTCACATTCCCTGAGATAACAATAAAAATGATTTAAAAAAATGAAAGAAACAGTTTAAAAATAAAATAAAAGAGCAAAATAAATAATTAAAAAAAAAAAAAAAAAGCAACCCTGTCCCCCCCTGCTCTCGCGCAAAGGCGAATGCAAGCGACGGTCTGGCGTCATATGTACACAGCAATTGCACCATGCATGTGAGGTATCACCGCAAAGGTCAGATCGAGGGCAGTATTTTTAGCAGTAGACCTCCTCTGTAAATCTAAAGTGGTAACCTGTAAAGGCTTTTAAAGGCTTTTAAAAATGTATGTAGTTTGTCACGTTTGTGCGCAATTTTAAAGCATGTCGTGTTTGGTATCCATGTGCTCGGCCTAAGATCATCTTTTTTATTTCATCAAACATTTTGGCAATATAGTGTGTTTTAGTGCATTGAAATAAAAAAAAAGTGTGTTTTTTCCAAAAAAAAAAAAATGCGTTTGAAAAATCACTGCGCAAATACTGTGTGGGAAAAAAAAAACACCCACCATTTTAATCTGTAGGGCCTTTGCTTTAAAAAAATATATAATGTTTGGGGGTTCAAAGTAATTTTCTTGCAAAAAAAAATAATTTTTACATATAAACAAAACGTGTCAGAAAGGGCTTTGTCTTCAAGTGGTTAGAAGAGTAGGTGATGTGTGACATAAGCTTCTAAATGTTGTGCATAAAATGCCAGGACAGTTCAACCCCCCCCCCCCCAAATGACCCCATTTTGGAAAGTAGACACCTCAAACTATTTGCTGAGAGGCATGTTGAGCCCATGGAATATTTTATATTTTTCCACAAGTTGCGGGAAAAAGACAAACTTTTTCTTTTTTGCACAAAGTTGTCACTAAATGATATATTGCTCAAACATGCCATGGGCATATGTGAAATGACACCCCAAAATACATTCTGTTGCTTCTCCTGAGTACGGGGATACCACATGGGTAAGACTTTTTGGGAGCCTAGCCGCGTACGGGACCCCGAAAACCAAGCACCGCCTTCAGGGTTTCTAAGGGTGTAAATTTTTGATTTCACTCCTGACTGCCTATCACAGTTTCAGAGGCCATGGAATGCCCAGATGGCACAACACCCCCCCCCCCCCCCAAATGACCCCATTTTGGAAAGTAGACACCCTAAGCTGAGAAGTATAGTGAGTATTTTGCAGACCTCGCTTTTTGTCACAAAGTTTTGAAAATTGAAAAAAGAAATAAAAAGAAACATTTTCTTTTCTTTCTTCATTTTCAAAAACAAATGAGAGCTGCAAAATACTTACCATGCCTCTCAGCAAATAGCTTGGGGTGTCTACTTTCCAAAATGGGGTAATTTGGGGGGGGGGGAGTTTATGCCATCTTGGCCTTTTATGGCCTTCAAAACTGTGATAGGTAGTGAGGAGTGAAATCAAAAATTTACGCCCTTAGAAATCCTGAAGGCCGTGATTGGTTTTCGGGGCCCCGTATGCAGCTAGGCCCCCAAAAAGTCCCACACATGTGGTATCCCCATACTCAGGAGAAGCAGCTGAATGTATTTTGGGGTGTAATTCCACATACGCCCATGGCCTAAATGTATGACTAAAATTGAGTTTATTAGATTTTTCTTATAACAAAAAGTAGAAAATATCATTTTTTTCAAAATTTTCGGTCTTTTTTCATTTATATCGCAAAAAATAAAAATCGCAGGGGCAATCAAATACCATCAAAAGAAAGCTCTATTTGTGTGAACAAAAGGACACAAATTTCGCTTGGATACAGCATTGCATGACCGCGCATTTACCAGTGCCACATTGTAAAAAGTCCTCTGGTCTTTAGGCAGGCAAATGGTCCGGGGCTTAAGTGGTTAAGATGAGGTTAATGATGTAGCTTGGGGCAGAGTTGTATGTTTTGTTGTTAGTTGTTGTTAGTATTTGGAATTTTTTTCTTGGTCAGGTGGAAGGCAGTAAAGGGATTGGCAGAGACAGACAGCAGACTATTTTATTCTATTGTGTTCTACAGGTATGTCTATAATAAAGCTTACTATGGGTAAAATGAACATCTCCTAAATGTGCACCGTTTAGGAGATATTCTAACAAGCAGTAGCCAGCGACGTCACCCGCACATGCGCTCTGAAGGAACTCACCATGCCTCTCAGAAAATAGCTTGGGGTGTCTACTTTCCAAAATGGGGTCATTTGGGGGGGGGGGGGGGGGTTTGTGCCATCTTGGCATTTTATGGCCTTCGAAAGGTAGTGAGGTCTAACATAGGTAGTGAGGAGTGAAATAAAAAATTTACACCCTTAGAAATCCTGAAGGCGGTGATTGGTTTTCGCGGGCCCCGTACGCGGCTAGGCTCCCAAAAAGTCCCACACATGTGGTCTCCCCGTACTCAGGAGAAGCAGCAAAATGTATTTTGGGCTGCAATTCCACATATAACCATGGCATGTGTGAGCAATATATCATTTAGTGACAACTTTTTGTAAAATATTTTTTTTTTTGTCATTATTCAATCACTTGGCATTCAATCACTTGCCTCTCAGTAATTTCCTTGGGGTGTCTGCTTTCCAAAATAGGATCATTTGGGTGGGGTTTGTACTGCCCTGCCATTTTAGCACCTCAAGAAATAAAATAGGCAGTCATAAACTAAAAAGCTGTGTAAATTCCAGAAAATGTACCCTAGTTTGTAGACACAATAACTTTTGCACAAACCAATAAATATACGCTTTTTTTTTACCAAAGACATGTGGCTAAATACATTTTGGCTTAAATGTATGACTAAAATTTAGTTTATTGGATTTTTTTATAACAAAAAGTAGAAAATATCTTTTTATTCAAAATTTTCTGTCTTTTTCCGTTTATAGCGCAAAAAATAATAACCGCAGAGGTGATCAAATACCATCAAAAGAAAGCTCTATTTGTGGGAAAAAAAGGACGCAAATTTCTTTTGGGCACAGCATTGCATGACCGCGCAATTAGAAGTTGAACCGACGCAGTGCCAAATTGTAAAAAGTGCTCTGATCAGGAAGGGGGTAAAACCTTCCGGGGCTGAAGTGGTTAAACAAATCACATTAGAAAAGCAGGGATACAAATCAAGCTAATAACAAGCATGACTAACCTAACCCAAACCGCAAAAAAGTTACATGGCAAAATTATTATAAGCAAAATCAGACAAAATTAATACAAAAGCCTTAAAGTTAGCGCACAAACTACATTGACACACACTGCAGGAATGAATTAGCAGGAACCTTCCTTTTCATCTTAATCATTACATAGCAGTTGTAAGTCTAACATGTGAGATTAAGAAGCAATCATCATACAGCAGCCTTAGTGGGGTGTGGGCAGGGGCGGACTGACAACCCATGGGGCCCCCGGGCAATAGGAGATTATGGGGCCCCACAGCCAATCAAAGATTATTGGGCTACATAGTATACACACACACACAGTATACACATACATGTACACACAGTATACACAGACATGTTTCTATTGGTTGTCCCTGGTCCATACTGTCTATTGGCTGTCCCTGGTCCATACTGTCCCTGGGTTTTACTGAGGCTGGCAACCCTGATGGGGCCCCCTAGTGGCCCAGTGCCCGAGTGGCTCAATGGTCAGTCCGCCCCTGGCTGTGGGGCAGGAATTATGCACACCCCAAAACCCACAAAAAACATATCTATTTTTAACCCAAAATACACACTGCAAAGAAAAATTTAGGCCTGTTCTTAGGCCAAACACCCGCCACAAATGCAGGCCTTTAAAATAACCTAGCTAGGATTGTTCACCCACCCAGTAAAGGACACACCCACCAGTGTAATTGATTTTGTCTCTTCATGTAGGCCTCAAGTGCTCACACCTGTTCATTGGGAATACATACTCTTTACAAATGAAAAAATGCCTCAGCATTGATATCTGTGCAGGGTAAAGCTCAAAATAACACATGTCCAAGGCTCTGCCCATGATCAGTGATCCCAAAAATTTCCAAATCAAACTTCTACGTTGTTGGGCATGTGGAGGGTCCAAAACAGGAAATGATAACTTTGTGAGGGGGTGCTTCACACAAATTGGTGACAAAGCGCATTTGCCATTCATTATAAGAATACAAAATTAAAATATGTGCGGAGCATCACACCAGACTTAGACATCCATATCTGGGCCAAAACACCCCAGTTCTAGATTTGATGCAAACCCACACTTGCTTGATTTATAATGTGATTTCTTGGGGTTCCATTGTGTGAAAGCCAAAATGTTAGCACTGGTGAAAAAGAAACATTAACACCACAACATACAAACCTCTAGGCAGGTAGCAGGATTGGGATTCAAACTCAGAAACTCAGTGCTGCTAGGCAGAAAGTGAGCCTCTGTGCTGCCACATGTTTTTTGGTTGCATCTCTGTGGTGTAAAACCGTCCTAAGTCCCAGGGGTGCAAGAAGTTAATCAATTCATATGTACTGTGGAAGGCCAGAGAGCTAGAGAACAACCTGTTTCTGGCATATGCCATCTGTTTTGAAGGCTGGTTATGGCTGATTACTGTCAGCATGCTGAGAGCTAAACCGCTGTCATTTTGTGGGTTTTGGCTTGGTAAGAAGCTGCAATTAGTGCTGGTGGGGAAATGTTAAGGTTGATTAGAGTCCTTGCCCATGGAAAACATATGACACAATTTGCAGTGGTGTATTTGAGCGCAAACTGCGAGCCGGGCCTTCTCTTCCACATCAGTGCCTGACCTCACAAATGCGCTTCTGGAAGAATGGTCAAACATTCCCATAGACACACTCCTAAACCTTTTGTACAGCCTTCCCAGAACAGTTGAACCTTTTATTGCTGCAAAGGGTGGGCCAACTCAATATTGAACCCTACGGACTAAGACTGGGATGCCAATTAAAGTTTAGAGTGTAAAGGCAGGCTTCCTAATACTTTTGACAATATAGTGTGTGTATATAATATATATACTAGGGATGCACCGATACCAAACATTTGCGCAAGTAACGGTACTCGTGCAAATGCTCCCGATACCGAAACTTTGCGGTGTGATTTGCGTAAATTCAAAATTATTGGAGCAAATCGCACTGCGAAGAATTGCATGCAATTTGAACTGGAAAGTGGTGTGAATCCTTTCCGAATCGCATGCGGTTTACCTCACTGCTCCTGTGTGGGTGTGTGTATAGAAAGGCAAAAGCGCCATCTAGTGGGCAATTTATTAAAAATGTTAGAGCTCACAGTACATATCTGGCCAAATGCAAAATCTTCATAGGTGTCCCTGGTGTTCTGTCAAATTAGCCAACTCGTCAGAAACTCCAACCACGTCACTTCCGGTATCTTTAAACCATCAATAATTGGAAATTTAGACGAATTGCTGTTTGGACACAACACCAGCAACCGAATACAGTCCGGTAAATGAAGATTTAGCTGTTTTCAGCACAGCGGCTAACGAGAACAAAGTTGTCGCTACCTTGGAGGCACCCATTTTATTGGCTAATATCGGTGCGGAGTAACAATCTCCGCTCATAATATCATGCACCGGACTGTATTTAGTTGCCGGTGTTGTGTCCAAACAGCAATTCATCTAAATCTCCAATTACTGATGGTTTAAAGAAACCGGAAGTTAAAGCGGAGGTCCGCCAAAAAAAAAATATTAAAAGCCAGCAGCTACAAATACTGCAGCTGCTGACTTTTAATATATGGACACTTACCTGTCCAGGGAGCCCGCGATGTCGGCAGTCGAAGCCGATCTGTCCGTCGGCACTCAGCTGCTGCCGCCGCCATCCTCGGTAAGGGAATCAGGAAGTGAAGCTGTGCGGCTTCACTTCCTGGTTCCCTACTGCGCATGCGCGAGTCGCGCTGCGCGTCCTCACTGGTCCCTGCTGTCTTCTGTCTCCCAGAAGACAGCGGGGGAGGACAGAGTAGGCGCCGGAAGTGACACAGGTCGCCGCGAACGCCGCTGTGATCTATGCCAGGAAGTGGGAGCAAATACCTGTATTAGACAGGTATCTGCTCCCTCCTCCCCCCTGAAAGGTGCCAAATGTGACACAGGAGGGGGGAGGATTCCAAAAAGTGGAAGTTCCATTTTTGGGTGGAACTCCACTTTAAGTAGTTGGAGTTTCTGAAGAGTTGTCTATTTTGACAGAACACCAGTCCTGCTGATGATAGTAAATCACGGCTGCTGGAAGTGCTCACAGGGCTGGAGATGTAGAGGCAGTCCGTCTCCAAGCTGACATCACTCTTGCCCTATACCCACCAGCCCTGTGAGCACCTCCAGTGGCCATGATTCGCTATCACTAGGGAGACCTATGAAGATTTTACATGTGTCCAGATATGTACAGTAGTACCTTGGATTAGGAGCATAATTAGTTCCAGAAGCATGCTTGTAATCCACAGCACTCGTATATCAAAGTGAGTTTCCCCATAGGATAATTTGTTCCAGTGTCACTACTAGTGTATGCAGTACTGCATGTGGCCAGAGGTGGGGGGCACCGGAGACGCTCAGAGACACTTGGAAATGCTCCGAGACCACTTGGAGACGCTCAGAGACACTTGGAGACACTCCGAGACCACTTGGAGATGCTCAGAGACACTCGGAGACGCTCCGAGACCACTTGGAGATGCTCAGAGACGCTCCGAGACCACTTGGAGATGCTCAGAGACGCTCCGAGACCACTTGAAGATGCTCAGAGACACTCAGAGACGCTCCCCCACCTCTGGCCAATCCTGCTCGTCTTGCAAGACAACACTCACAAATCGAGTCAGGATTAAAAAAAAAAAAAAAACAGCTTGTATTGCGAAACGCTCGTAAACCGCGTTACTCGCAATCTGAGGTTTTACTGTACTGAGTTATAACATTTGTAATAAATTGCCCACTAGATGGCACACACACACAGGAGCAGTTGGTGAAATCACCTGTGATTTGGACAGGAATTACACTGCATTACTCTTCAAATCAGAAGCGACTCTTTGCTGCAAATTTTTTTGTATTGACGCAAATTGCACTGCAAAGTATCGGTACTCGGAATCAGCGAGTACTTGACCGAAAGTATTGGTACTCGCCGATAAAAAAATACACCTAGAGATGCTTGAAAACTTCACTATGCCATACCTATAGTATATATATTTATAATTTATATATATATATATATATTTTTAATTACAGGTATTTATATGCTGCTGCCATCACAGTGCACTACACACAGCAGTATCTGTCAGGTTGCCAAGTAGAGCAGGAAGACAAGCACGTCAAGGACCAACACATCTGCCGCATGCGCAGTGCAGTCTATTCCCGATCTGTCCGGGGCTCCCCGTATGGCCGCTTCCTGGGTTGGGCTGCGCATGCGCCGAGCTGTGTTATTAGTGATGGTGGGGGAGTGATCGGCTCTCACTGCGCAGGCAGCGGGAGTAAACGCATCAACAGAGGCAGGACGGAGGAAGCAGGCCCCGGGCAGGCGGTGAGCGGCCTGTCAGGTGAGGTGGATGTTGTGTGAGGATAGCCCTGTGCCTTGTATATATGTGTGCTTCTTGTCTAACACTACGGCTATAACACACCCCCTGAGAGAGGAGAGAACTTTCCTGCCTGTGTACCATGAGGGGACCTGACTGCAGCCCGGAGCAGGGGGAGGAGGAGGGTGTGCTCTTAGGTGGGGTGTCAGTGTGTGCAGACTACACAGGGCTCTTATTATGGAGACAGGACACAGGCCTGACAGTATACACAGCACACTGGAGGGACTCCCCATCACATCTCTCTGCTCTGTATGTGTGTGTGCCCTTCCACTATGACCTCATAATGTCCACAGCTGATCTCCTCTCCAGTGTGCTGTCTGCCTACCAATCACCGCTCTGCATCATGGGAGCCCAGCTGTCAGTCTGGGGATTTCATATCACTTTTCTGTCACTAGGGCACTTAAAGCTGAGCTTCACCCAGAAATGGAACTTCTGCGGATCAGATTCCCTCACCCCCCCCCCCCCCTTCTGGTGCCATATCTGGCACCTTTCAGGGGGGAGCAGCTATATGTCAAATCCAGGTATCTGCTCCCACTTCCAGGGAGAGATCGCACAATCTGTGGCGAACTACACATTGTCCCCCCCCCACCCCCCATCTTCTGGAGACTCACAGATTGCAGAAGACAGCAGGACCAATTCAGAAAGCACAGCATGACTTGCGCATGCACAGTAGGAAACAGGCTGTGAAGCCGTCAGGATGTCGGCTCCTGCACCCGGAGCCGAGAGACGGGTCAGCTTCAGGTGCCGACATCGCAGGCTCCCTGGACAGGTAAGTGTCCAAATAGTAAATGTCAGCAGCTGCAGTATTTGTAGCTGCTGATTTTTAATGTATTTTTTATTTTTTTTACCAGGCAGAACTTCGCTTTAAGACCCTTTCACACTGAGGCAGTTTTCAGGCATTTTAGCACTAGAAATAGCGCCTGTAAAGCACCTGAAAACTGCCTCCCATTCATTGCAAGAGGGTGCTTTCACACTGGGGCAGTGTGTTCTGACAGTCAGCAGACATTTTTGGTCGCACCAGCTGCTGTACACTAGAGCTGCACAATTAACCGTTAAAAAATTGCAATCCAAACCCCCCCCCCCCCCACGATCTTAATCTGGCATTTCACAATTCAGTGCAGAGCCGTTTTCTGCTGACAGCTGTCAAAAAAAAGGCAGCCA
Source organism: Lithobates septentrionalis (assembly GCA_037952835.1). Classification (NCBI taxonomy): domain Eukaryota; kingdom Metazoa; phylum Chordata; class Amphibia; order Anura; family Ranidae; genus Lithobates; species Lithobates septentrionalis. The sequence continues at coordinate 220,981 of JBBDGP010003118.1, read as the reverse complement.
GCCAAGTTTATCACTAGTTACTGAGAGATAAACAGAAACATTGTATCTTTTAGTTATTTTAGATCAAAGGGATAAACTCCGGTCTGTAAATGAAGGCAGTTTAACCACTTAAAGAATAAGCCTTGTTTATGACATTTGTTGCTTACAAGCAGGATGAGCCGAACACCCCCCCCCCCCCCCCCCCCCCGGTTCGGTTCGCAGCAGAACATGCAAAAAATTAGTTCGAACGCGCAAACACTGTTAAAGTCTATGGGACACGAATGTGAAAAATCAAAAGTGCTCATTTTAAAGGCTTATATGCAGTTATTGTCGTATGCCCTTCAGGTCTGGTATGGAAATTAAGGGGAACCCCGTGCCAAAATTAAAAAAAATAAAAAATGGCGTGGGGGTCCCCCAAAAATCCATACCAGACCCTTATCTGAGCACGCAAGCTGGCAGGCCGCAGGAAAAGAGTGGGGGACGAGAGAGCGCCCCCTCCTTAACCGTACCAGGCCACATGCCCTCAACATGGGGGCAAATTTCGTACCTGGGGGGGTGTCTATAGTATGCCTGTAAAGTGGTGCATGTTTCCCGTGTTTAGAACAGTCCCTGCACAAAATGACATTTCTTAAAGCGGAGTTCCACCCAAAAGTGGAACTTCCACTCATCGGATTCCTCCCCCCCTCTGGTGTCACAGTTGGCACCTTTCAGGGGGGAGGGGGGTGCAGATACCTGTATATTACAGGTATTTGTACCCACTTCCGGCATAGATAGCCGCAGAATCTGCGGTTATTTAGGCCACTTCCTGTCCCCCCCCCCCCCCCCCCCCCCCCGCTGTCTGCTTGGAAACACACGGGTCCCAGAGATAGCAGGGACCATCCGTATTGCGCGACTCGCGCATGCGCAGTAGGGAACCGGGAAGTGAAGCCGCAAGCCTTCACTTCCCGATTCCCTTACCGAAGATGGAGGCGGCAGCACCCGAGGACCGAGAGATGGTTCGGCCTCGGGTGCCGACATCGCGGGCGCCCTGGACAGGTAAGTGTCCATGTTTTAAAAGTCAGCAGCTGCAGTATTTGTAGCTGCTGACTTTTTTAAAAAAAAAAAATTTCGGCGGAGCTCCACTTTAAGGAAATAAAGTCATTTAAAACTAATGAATTGTCTATGGGAGAAATCAAAAGTGCTAATTTTAAAGGCTTATATGCATGGTATTGTCATAAAAAGTGTTTGGGGACCCGGGTCCTGCCCCAGGGGACATGGATCAATGCAAAAAGAAGTTTTAAAAATGGTTTAAAAAATTTTAAGTAACCGGGTGGCCCCGCCCCCTCTGATGCCCTGGGAAAGCCATAGGGAAGTCCCCGTGCGTCAGAGGGGGGCACATCACTGTGTGGCCCCGCCCTCAGTTATAAAAGAACTGTCAAAGCGAAGACGCGTCATATGGCGGGTGCCTCCCATAGAGGCAGGTCGCTCGCGGCTTTGTTTTGTTTTTTTCTTTTTCGGCTCGTCGGCGGAGCTAGAGAAGAAGACTTTGTGGGACATTTTTATTTTTTAATAAAGGACTCGCCCAAGCTGTGTCTTGTCTTTTGTACCATTTTGACACTTTTTTTGTGAAATGGTAGGGGTACATTTGTACCCCGTTACCATTTCACACAGGGGGGGAGGCCGGGATCTGGGGGTCCCCTTGTTAAAGAGGGCTTCCAGATTATGATAAGTCCCTTGCCCACAGACCCCCACAACCACCGGGCAAGTGGTTGTCGATGTGGGGATGGCTACCCCAAAACACCCTCCCCATGTTGAGGGCATGTGGCCTGGTACGGTTCTTTTCCTGTGGCCTACCAGGTTGCATGCTTGGATAAGGGTCTGGTATGGATTTTTGGGGGGACCCCACGCCATTTTTTAAAAAATTTTGGCACGGGGTTCTCCTTAATATCCATACCAGACCTGAAGGGCCTGGTATGGAATTTGGGGGGACCCCCATGCAACTTTTTTTTTTTAAATTTTGGTTTGGGGTTCCCCTTAATATTCATACCAGACCCAAAGGGCCTGGTAATGAACTGGGGGAGTCCCATGCCGTTTTTTTTCAATGACTTCTTCTATCTGTATTGCTGGGACCGACAATTCATTATAGCCGCGAGTACTTTTAAATTACTTTTTTCTTTTAGAAATGTCATTTTGTGCAGGGACTGTTCTAAGCACGGGAAACATGTGCCACGTTACAGGCATACTATAGACACCCCCCGGGTACGAAATTTAAAGGAATATTTCACTTTTATTGTTTCACTTTAAGCATTATTAAAATCACTGCTCCTGAAAAAACAGCCGTTTTTTAAAACTTTTTTTGCATTGATACATGACCCCTGGAGCAGGACCCGGGTCCCAAAACACTTTTTATGACTATAACTTTCATATTCACCCTTAAAATTATCACTTTTGATTTTTCACGTTCGTGTCCCATAGACTTTAACGGTGTTCGAACAAATTTTTTGCATGTTCTGCTGCAAACTTAACCAGGGGGGGTGTTCGGCTCATCCCTGCTTACAAGTTAAAATCAGTAGTTTATATATATTTTAGCAGAGACCTTAGAGAATTGCGGTCGTTGCAATATTTTATGTCACTGTATTTGCGCAGCAGTCTTTCAAAAGCAATTTTGTTTTTGAAAAAATACACTTCAATGAATTTAAAAAAAAAAATTAAACAGTAAAGTTAGCCCATTTTTTTTGTATAATGTGAAAGATGTTACTCTGAGAATAGTGATCTTTATTCTAAGCAAAAAAATTGTGATTCTTATATTGTCCAGACAGAGTTCTGCTGTACATGCAGGCCAAATTTCACCCAGTTCATATTGAACTGGCCCATGCCGTCCAACATTCGGCCCATGTGTACGAGGCTTAAAGTGGAGCTCCACCCAAAAGGAGAGGCTCTGCTTGTTTGTCTACGCCCCTCCCCCCCTGCCACATTTGGCACCTTTCAGGGGGAGGAGCGAATACCTGTTTTTGACAGGGGCCCATCCTCAATTCCAGGTGATTTTGCCACGGTGAGGTTCGGCCCCCGTCCTCCTTCCCCTGCCGCCAGGCCATTCACACAGCATGCATGCGCAGTAGGGAACCAGCTTTGAAGCCACAAGGCTTCACTGCCGGTTTCCCTTACAAGGAATGGTGGTATCAGCATCCTCAGTGTGTGTGCGCACAGGAGGTCAGTCACCCCAGCATACAGGATCTGTGACAGAATGTAAACTGAACCGTGCATGCACAGCCTAGAGTTTGTTGCCGGGAAGATATATTTTATTGCAGAAGAAACATTGGGGTAGATTTACTAATTCTGGAGCACATAGAATCTGGTGCAGCTGTGCATGGAAGCCAATCTGCTTCAAAGTTCAGCTTGTTCAATTAAGCTTTGGCAATAAAACCTGGAAGCTGAGTAGTTACTATGCAGAGTTGCACCAGATTTTGCACTCCAGTTATAGTAAATAGCTCCCATTGTCAGACGTGCAGACGTGCTGCATTTTACTGCGGCACACAGGTAGGCACCGCATGTCACAGCACAGCAGCGTAATGCATTGTGCTGCTGTGCGGAGACATGAATGCCGCTTTCTGCACGTCAAATAAAGTTAAAATAAAAAAGGAAACTGTTTGATACACTGAAATGTGCATCACATCACACCCACCACCACAGCTCCCTCCAGTCCAACTGACAGCATTTAGAGTGCTGGCAGTGTGAGTGAACCCTAAGACTTTAGTTTCACTTTAAGAACCTGTTGCTATGACTTAAACAGATTCTTAAAATGGAATTAAGCCTTCGGCCTTGTTAGGACAGTTAGGCCTCATTCACACCATGGGCAGAGACGTGAGGTGTTTCTGGAAGGTTACAAAGAAAACAATTGTTCTCTATGTGCCCTGTTCACCAACACTAGCATCACGTGCAGTTTTTGTTCTGTGCGAACAATAACTTGACGTTATATCAACATTGTAGTGTGAAAAGGGCAGAAGAGAAAGTCAGAACACAGGGTGTGATGTCTGTGCATAAAAGAAAAATGCGCATGAAAAAAACTTTCAATATGCTTGAAAGCTAAACTATGTAAACTCGTGTGTCTGCCAGTGAAATCTGCACATTTTTTCCATCAGTTTTTCTGACCGTGTGAACGAGGCCTTACAGTCAATGCATGCTGCGAATAGCTGTCAACCGGATTAACCACTTGACATCCGCGCTATAGCTGAATGACGGCCACAGTGCGGACCTGAATTTCCGGGAGGCCGTCATATGACGGCGTGAGGAGACAAAAAAGGCGATCACCAGCTCAGCTGCAAGGGACATCGGCCCCGAAGTGGAAGAGGCACATCTGCCTCATCTGTGCCACCTGCCATTGCCACCTATCAATGCCCACCAGTAGTGCCTATCAGTACCACCTAGCAGTGCTGCCTATCAGTGTAACTGATCAGTGCCCATTATTGCCACCCATCGGTGCCCATTATTGCCACCTATCGGTGCCTTTCAGTGTCGCCTCATCAGCGTACATTGATGAAGGAGAAAAATTACCTGTTTAAAATTTTTATAACAAAATATTGAAAAAAAATTTTTTTTTTTTAAATTCAGTTTTTTACATTTTTTTTAACAAAAAATAAAAACCGCAGAGGTGATCAAATACCGGCAAAAGAAAGCTCTATTTGTGGGGGAAAAAAAATGATAAAAATTTCATTTGGGTACAGTGTTGTATGACCGCGCAATTGTCATTCAAAGTGCGTCAACGCTGAAAGTTGAAAATTGATTTGGATAGGAGGGGGGTTTAAGTGTCCAGTAAGCAAGTTTTTTTTTTTTTTTTTTTTTTTTGTACTCGCCGATACCTACCCCAACTGTTTTGTTTACACTTCAGCTGGTACAAAGCATTGAAAAGTTATTTACAAATTTAATTTTTTCTTATTTTGCGAAACGTGTAAATATGTGTTGAAGGTGTAAAAATATTAATAAACAAAAAAAAGTTTTAATTATTAATAGTTTATGAAATAGAGGTGAACAAAAAATCAGCAGGAAAATTAATTAAATGAATAAGGAGTTAATTAAGGGGGTAAACAGAGGAACATTTAATAAAAAAAAAAAATTAATTATTTTTTATTACTTGACAGTAGAGCTGCATGATTAATCACTGAAAAAATCACAATCTCGATTCAACCCCCCTCTGGCATTTCCACAATTCTATGTAAACCGTGCAGAGCGGTCCTCTGCTCAGAGCTGAGAGATAGAGAGAAGAGATACAATGTAGCATTTAGTTCTTTTAGCTCAAAGGGATGAACTTTGGTCTGTTTAAACACTTAAAGACTAAACTTTTTTCTGACACTTGTCGCTTACAAGTTAAAATCCATTTTTTTTGCTAGAAAATTACTTAATCCCCAAACATTTCATATATTTTTTTTGCAGAGACCCTAGAGAATAAAAGGGCGGTCGTTGCAATATTTTATGTCACACGGTATTTGCGCAGCAGTCTTTCAAATGCAACTTTTTGGAAAAAAATACACTTCAATGAATAACATTTTTTTGTATAATGGGAAAGAGGATGTTACGTCGAGAATCGTGATCTTTATTCTTAGCAAAAAATCCTGATTCTCCTTTTATCCAGAATCGTACAGCTGTACTTGACAGGTTGCTTAAGACCCCTTTCACACTGGCACCGCTCCGCATTAGCGGTAAAGCGCCGCTAGTTTTACCGGCGCTTTACAGTCATTTTAGCGATGCTTTTAACCCCTGATAGTGGCCAAAGAAAGGGTTAAATGCGCCCAAAAAGCGCCGCTGCCCATTAATTTCAATGGGCAGGGGCAGTGGAAGAGCAGAGTATACACTGCTACAAAGATGCTGCTTGCAGGACTTTTTCCAACGTCCTGCCAGCGCAGCACCCCAGTGTGAAAGCACTCGGGCTTTTACACTGGGGCTGCAGGGGAGGCGTTTTACAGGCGTACAGCCCTTTTGTGCCTGAAAAACGCCTCAGTGTGAAAGGGGTCTCTTACAGGGGTTGTAAACCCTCATGTTTCTTGCATAGGATGCACTAAGGTGAAAAAACTTCTGTCAGTCAACGCCCACATACCCCCCCCCCCCCCCCCGTTTTTACTTACCTGAGCCCTGGAATTTCCAGTGACGAGGATGCGCTGTCTCTCTGCCTGGCGTTCTCAGCACTTGATTGGATAGATTGATAGCAGCGCAGCCATTAGCTCCCGCTGCTCTCAATTAAATCCAATGGGGCCGAGTCTGGCATTTGTGTTTATTGACGCAAATGCTGGATTCGGGAGCGCGCCCCCCGGGAGAGCGCTTCTCCTAGGGGGGTTATCTGATGTGGGGAGGAGCCGCAAGAGCCGTCAGTGAACCCCAGAAATTGGTGTTTGGGGCCACAAAGCGAGCTGCACAGTGGATGTAAGTATGACATGTTTGTTATTTAAAAAAAAACAAAAAACAAAGCTTTACAATCACTTTAAACTGGTAGATGAATAAACGGAAAGATACAAATAGAAACATTGTTTCTTTTTATCTTTCTGTTTCAGCAGCTGAGCAGTGTTGATAAACATTGCCTGGCTGCTTTTATTTTTTTTACAGCTCCGTTTTGCCGGGACTTCCTTTACACTATAGCTGTCAACAGGGGAACCCCACTGACAGCTGAATGAGTCATCTGTTGTTAACCACTTCCATACTGCGTGAATTCCAGCACTCCTCTCCTACATGTAAAAATCATATATTTTTTTTTCTAGAAAATTACTCAGAACATTTTATTATTTATTTATATATATATATATATATATATATATATATATATATATATATATATATATATATATATATATATATATATATATATATAATGGCGGGCATTGCAACTTTTTATGTCACCTGGTACTTAAAAATCTCCATAGGCAACGCTTTAAAACATTTTTTACAGGTTACCTGTTTAGAGTTACAGAGGAGGTCTTGGGCTAGAATTATTGCTCTGGCTCTAACGTTTGCGGCAGGGGTCTCAAACTGGCGGCCCTCCAGCTGTTGCAAAACTACAAGTCCCATCATGCCTCTGCCTATGGGAGTCATGTTTGTAACTATCAGCCTTGCAATGCCTCATGGGACTTGTAGTTTCGCAACAGCTGGAGGGCCACCAGTTTGAGACCCCTGGTTTGCGGTGATACCTCACATGTGTGGTTTGAATGTCCTTTACATATGCGGACGTGATCTACATATGCATTCACTTCTGCGTGCGGGGACGGGGGCACTTTAAATTTTTTTGTTTATTTTATTAAAAAAAATATATATTTTTACACTTTCCCTGTTAAGAATTTTTTTTTGGATCACTTTTATTCCTATTACAAGGAATGCAAACATCCCTTGTAATAGGAATAGGGCATGACAGGTCCTCTTTATGGAGACAGCTCCTCCAAGCTGGAAAGCTTGAGATCCAAAAAAATAAACAATCTCAGGCTTTCTATCCAAGTCCCCAGCATTGTTTACTTTCCCCAGCCCATACGTGACGTCATAACGTCACGCCCCGGGCCTCCGAGAGTCGTAGAGACTGCCGGGACCATCTGGCCCTCGGTTTTCTTTATTGCTAACTTCGGGCGGATTCCTTCTCCAGCTCGCAGATCGAACAGGCAAGCCGGTAGAACAATAGAAGCACCGGCGGGAGGGAGGGGGGACTTCCCCTCCCGCCGACCATAAGAATGATCAAGTAGCTGAACAGCCGCTATGAATGTTCTTTCGGTGCAGGGAATCATCGGCTAAAAAAATAATATCTGAATGATGCCTGCAGCTGCCACTGAAAGCCCAGGACGTCATATGACTTTCTGCGGTATGGAAATGGTTAAGGAGGTGGCGGCCCCACTCCTTTAACAATGGTTAATTGCTGCCTGTAATAAATACAAGTAAGCGCCAGGCATGTAAAAACAAAAACGCATCTTATATTAAAGCCAATTGCCTGTAGTTATCTAAACGTTCAAGGCACTATCTATATATGTATTAATGTGAGTTTATTTACCTCACTACTCTATGATCCAAAATCTATTACAAAGAAGCCGAGTGCACTAGCTAATTGATCAGAGAGACCTAGATTCTATGAATAATCAATGCTTGCGTATGGTGCAATCCAACTGAGCTCAGTGCAGTGATAAAGCAGATCGCGCTGTTTCTTCCTTCTTTTCTTAAACAAATTTTATTGAGATGTCACAAAGACATCTCCTAAATTGAGAGCCGCGCAGTGTGAGCCAGTGGATGACCTCGCACTTCGCTGAAAAAAGTACTGCATGCATTGTGCCCGTACAACTGCAATGCAGCGGTGTGATTTGGGCACACAGAGACAAGGCGCCCAACGCAGTCCCACTGCATCCGGTATGAACCAGCATTTAGAATCTGCCTTGAACTATCTGTCCAGCGATGGTAATTTATACAAGTAAATGACATAAACCAAGCTTGTTTAAGCCCATATACAGCTGTGAAAGCTTAAAAATATCCAGTAGCATTCTTTGTAACAGAGTGCAATGGCAGGTAAATATTGGGCAGCAAAAGAAACAATGTAGCAACAGCTGATAACACATGTAGCAATCTTCAGTGTAGATGCTAGAAAGGTGATGTGTAGCGATGGCTTGGATATAACATCATGAATCGCAATCTTAAACTTACAGTATCTCACAAAAGTGAGTACACTCCTCACATTTTTGTAAATATTTTATTTATTATATCTTTTCATGTAACAACACTGAAGAAATGACACTTTGCTACAGTAGTGAGTGTACAGCTTGTATAACAGTGTAAATTTGCTGTCCCCTCAAAATAACTCAACACACAGCCATTAATGGACAGTGCAGCGCTGGACCAATTACAAAGTGGATAAATGTGTGGTTATATACGAGATATATGACCAAAAAAATTGACCTACAATAATAACAAACAGCCAATAATGATGGCTAGTGAGAGACCATACCATACAAGATGTGCAAGTAATAAAACAAAAGTGACGTGAAAACATAAATATTTGAGACAAAGTTCATAAATGTAATGAGTGAAAAATCAAGTCCAAAGATAAACCAATGTAGAGTTCGGAGTTGAATAATCCACCGCTAGTACAGCCCGCCACCAGATGATAAGTAATGGAGGTTTACCAGAGAGCCTGCGACCGCCCTTGCTCAGGGGGGTCTAAACAGGCTTAGTAGTGAAAGATGGACTCCTAGGGATGTCCCACGATAAACTCCATGGGTTGTCCTGCTGGTCTCCTTCTCGGGCAGCTGATCAGCAGTAGCAGAGGCTCCAGTGCGGGGGGAAGGAATAAATAAAAAATAAAATAAATAAATGCAGGTAAAAAAATGTGCATATGTATGTGTGTGTGTGTGTGTGTGTGTGTGTGTGTGTATATGTATATATATGTATATGTATATATATATATATATATATATATATATATATATATATATATATATATATATATATATATATATATATATATATATATATATATATATATATATATATATATATATAAAATATATGTGTGTGTGGTGTTTTTTGTTTTTTTTTTTTGTTTTTTTTAGGAGCCTGCAGAGCATGACTGTCTGTTCAGTTCTCTGCCCATATCTTGTACAGCCAGGCAGTTACTAATTGACAGGAAGCATCAATGAACTACCTAGAGCACTTCAGGGTGCCTTGGTAGTTTGAGAACTACAAGCTGTTAGCCACAAAGGTTGTTGGTACTAGTAGTTCATTCACAGAACTCTGTGAATGAATAACTCGACCATGTGGGTGGAGTCCTACACAGCCACATTCTTTTCAAATTGTAGCAGCGGGTGCAGATAGAAGCTCCCCGGCCTGCTGTCACAATTTGAAGGGGGATCGGGAAAAGGACCGCATGAGTGGGAACATGTAACATGTTGCCTCAATCTATCTCTTAAGTGAACACATTTCTAGAAAGCCGTGTGTACTCGTAAGTAGAGGTTGACCGATATATCGGCCGATATTTGGCGTTTTTTAATTAATCAGCATGGGCCGATTGTGCTGATAAAAAAAGGCCGATTATAACTTCAGCGCGACTTGTAAATGACTTCTGTAATAGAAGTAGGGGTACAACGGATCGTCACTGATCCGTACGGGTCAACCTCCGCGGATCGGCACACCCGCGATCCGCGGAGCGCTCGGCAGCCTCGGCCATAGGAAAGGCCGCAGCTTCGGCCTAGCTTCGGAGCGGTGACCATCATGGTACACCCATTTAACATTAAATGTGAAAATCAGAGATGTTCTGTCACATTAGCAACTATGTAAGGTCAGCAGGTTTGCTGCTGCTTTTAAAATTAAACATCTAAACAGTCAGTCCGATCGACAAATACTGTATTTATGCATATAAGCTCCGTTTTGTGTGGAAAATAGCTTTTAAATCTAAAACTCCGGGGGTGTAACAAGATTTGTGTTTTTTTTTTATTTTTTTTGCTTTTTTTTTGCTGATCCGAAAATGATCCGATCCGTGACTCTGATCCGAGGATCGATCCGATCCGTGAGTTTTTTGATCCGTTTCACCCCTAAATAGAAGTAATGCAAGTTGCCTGAAGTCTTCAGTGCAGCGACTTCTCTCCTCTCTAGGCAGCCTGCCAAGTCTGATAAAAGAAGCTAAAAAGATACAATGTTTCTACTTATCAATGAACTGAACTCCTTGTGTAGGAGTTCTCAGTTTAATCATTGAAAGACTAAATCTTTTCTGACATTTGTTGCTTACAAGTAAAAATCCTGTATTTTCTGCTAGAAAATCACTTAGCACCCCCAAAAATTATATATATTTTTTTTTTAGCAGAGACCCTAGGGAATAAAATAGCAGTTGCTGCAATATTTTATGTCACACGGTATTTGCGCAGGGGTCTTTCAAACGCATTTTTTTTTGGAAAAAATACACTAATGAATTAAAAAAAAAAAAAAAAACTAAGTAAAGTTAGCCCATTTTTTTTTCGTCCAAAAGTTTTGATTACCTGTTTTTGTGTATTTAAGATATAGTTTTTTTTTATAGTTTGTGAACTGATTGGAGGTTTGTTTTGTTTAATAAACGTTTAAATGTAAGAAATTTTCTGTGTCACTTATTACTTAAGGTTGCTTCCACACTGGAGCGGGCAGGCATTGACGGTAAACCCGCTGATAGTTTTAGCTGCGCTTTACCGTCATTTTAGCGGCGCTATTCGGCTTCTAGACGGGCGCTTATAACCCAGCTATTGCCTGAGGAAGGGGTTATGTGCGCCGCTGCCGAATCACTTTGCAGGCGCTTCGGCAGTGGTGCGCATTCATTTCAATGGGCAGGAGTGGTGGAGGAGCGGTATACACCGCTCCAAAGATGCTGCTTGCAGGACTTTTTTAACATCCTGCCAGCGCATCGCCTCAGTGTGAAAGCACTCGGGATCTCACACTGAGACTGCAGGGGAGCCATTTTGCAGGCACTTTACAGGCGCTATTTTTAGCCCAAAAGCACCTGAAAAACGCCCCAGTGTGAAAGGGGTCTAACTGTTAGATTTTATGAGATGAAGGGGAAAAAAAAGAGAGAAAAAAAAAATCTGCTTAACCGCTTGGCATCCGCGCTATAGCCGAATGACGGCTACAGCGCGGACCTGAATTCCCGGGAGGCCGTCATATGACGGCCTCCCCTGTGCACGTGCCCTGCGCGCGCCCTGCAGGGCGCGCGTGGAGCACGCTGTGATCACCGAGTCACTGAGACTCGGGTGATCACCGATCTGTGTAAGGGGCCGGTCCCGGCCCCTTACCATGTGATCAGCTGTCAGCCAATGACAGCTGATCACATGATCAAAACAAAAGCTCTGCGATCGGTTTTTTTTTCTCCTCGCGCTGACAGTGCGAGGAGAAAAAAAAGACGATCACCGGCTCACCAGCAAGGGACATCGGTCCCGAAGAGGAGGAGGCAATAATGCCTCATACGTGCCTCAATTGTGCCAACAGTACCCACTGACAGTGCAACCTGACATTGCCACATCACAGTGCCCACCAGTGCCACGTATCAATGCCTACAAGTGCCACCTATCAATGCCTACAAGTGCCACCTATCAATGCCCACCATTGCCACCTAACAATGCCCACCAGTGGTGCCAATCAGTGCCACCTAGCAGTGTACAAGATCAGTGCCCATTATTGCCACCAATCAGTGCCCATCACTGCCACCCATCAGTGCCCATCACTACCACCTATCAGTGCCCATTGGTGCCGCCTCATCAGCGTACATCAATGAAGGAGAAAAATTACCCTTTTAAAAAATCTTATAACAAAATGTAAAAAAAAATAATTTTTTTTTAAAAAAATTCGCTCTTTTTAAATTTTTTTAACAAAAAATAAAAACCGCAGAGGTGATCAAATACCACTAAAAGAAAGCTCTATTTGTGGGGAAAAAATGATAAAAATTTCATTTGGGTACACTGTTACATGACCGCGCAATTGTCATTCAAAGTGCGTCAGCGCTGAAAGCCGAAAATTGGTCTGGATAGGAGGGGGTTTAAGTGCCCGGTAAGCAAGTGGTTAAAGCGGAGTTCCACCCTAAAGTGGAACTTCCGCTCATCGGATTCCTCCCCCCCCTCCGGTGTCACAATTGGCACCTTTCAGGGGGGAGGGGTGTGCAGATACCTGTATAATACAGGTATCTGCACCCACTTCCGGGTATAGCTAGCCGCAGACTCCCCGCCCACCCCCGTTGTGTTGTGGGAAATACACAGTTCCCACAACACAACGGGGACCAGTGCAGCGCGACTCGCGCATGCGCAGTAGGGTACCGGGCAGTGAAGTCGCAACGCTTCACTTCCCAATTCCCTCAGTGAGAATGGCGGCGGCAGCACCCGAGGATCGAAGGACGGTTCGGTCTTGGGTGCCGACATCGCTGGACCCCGGGACAGGTAAGTGTCCTTATTTTAATAGCTGACATCTAAAATTATTTTTTTTTTTGCGAAACTCCGCTTTAACATATCGGCCCAAAAAAATCGGCATCATATATCGGCCGCCGCGATTTCTAAATATCGGCATCGGCCAGAAAAAAACCCATATCTGTCGACCTCTACTCGTAAGCTCCAGGGTGTTTTTTATGCAGACTTGTGGCTAATCCTCCCAGAGGCTCCGTCTCAAATGAGCAAATCCTGATCCACCAGTCAGTGTCTTGCGTGCTGCTAATGACGACATCTATACTCCTTGTTTGCTCTTATCATGCTGCTTACCCGAGCTTTACATTGTTAACATAGATTCATGTATACGCAGCCTGTGACCTATTAAGTGGAGCCTCCACTGCTCATCTCTTATCCTTGCTTTGATAAAACTCCAGTTATCGACACTTGAATCTCACATTGGCTTGGAGGTATATCTTATTGACGTCCAGACATCAAAGTAACATTTAATGCGATTCACCAGTGTGGCGTAGTTGGTTTTATCAGAGTTTTCATATTTTGATAGTTTCTTGAACATTTAGATATTTACGGGCAATTGACTCTAATATAACATGCGACATGCTTGTGTTTATTCTAGACACCGTTGTCTTATTTTTAATACGAAAGGTGGAGAGTGTAATTTTTGATTCAGTTGTACTTTTACCGCTTTTGTGAGCAATTTTTTATAAAAATAAAGATTGCTTTGGTTTAGTAATACACACTATTCCACTGCGTCATCTTCATTTACTTTTTTGTTCCCCCTTTATCGTCAAGTTACAAAGAAACTATTTTATTGATCTTTATTCTCAGCAACGGGTTGCCAACAGGCCTTTAGTGCTTTTTATTTTTTTTTTTTTAATGCAGCACACCTTAAAAGATGATGGTATGTTATGCTGCAATGCATATGTTTTGGGGTGCCATTTAAAGCGGAACTTCACTTTCTCAATCAACATGTCTATATTTTAATCCTTATGCTGCTAGCATTAGTAAATAGATAGGAAAGTATATAATATTTACTTGTGTTTAAACTTTTTTTTTTTACATTTCGTTAGTTACTTCCTGATTCCAGGCCTAGGCAAATTATGTCATACAACCCAGGAGTCTTCAGGAAGGGAGGAGGGATTTCTCAGCTAAGCACACCCTCCTGTCTGCATGCCTGAGCTAAGTGCAGATGGATTCCACGAAGAAAATGCTACATTAATCATCTGCCCTTACTCAAGATGGCCATGGCCAGAAATGCCGGGGGGGGGGTTTTGAAAATGTTTTCTCAGCAAACATAAAGCATGGAGACATGGAAGGGTGAGTTTGCTTTGAATATTGAAAATTAATTAAAGCGCGTTTTTGATGCCCGGATGCAGTGTAGTTCCACTTTAAGAATGAATGGCACCAGAATACACCAACACATGTTAAATGCATTAGTGCAATGCAATGGTGTGAATGGGCACTAGTAAAAACTACTTTAGGCCACTCTTCCTAGCCCACTAACCTAGACATCTCCACCCAGAGGATTATTTACCTCTCCTGTGCCCTTCTTAACCTTCTTTTGCATAGGCTGCAGCTGTGAACTGAGCACCTTTTGACCTGTATACGGCATTACTCTGAAACTAGAGACACTTGCAATATAGCCCAATTTAAGTCTATGTAGGTTCACAAGTGTAACCAACACTAAAGAAGACTGCAGCCCAGAAGAGTTAAACACTAAGGGGTTTATTTACTAAAATTGAAGACTGCAAAATCAGACTTACTTCTGTATAGAAACCAATCCGTGTCCAGGTTTTATTGCCAAAGCTTAACTGAACAAGCTGAGGTTTGAAGCTAATTGGTTTATTTGCAGAAAACGAAACAAAAAATACTCTTGCGCACTGGTGTGTTGGCTAAAAAGTCCCAAGAGTTCAAGAAGGACTATGGATTTCGGCTTTACTGCTCTCAAAGGATGGGATTGTCCTAGTGTTAAAAGAAAAGAAGAAAAAAGAGAGCGCACCAGCCTAGTGCATTATCCTTGACAGGTTTATTTAATTAAAAACAAGATAAAAACTGCTCACAAAAGTCGAAGAAAAAATCGCATTGTAATCGCACAGAGGCAATTATTCCAGTGGTAGCAGTTCTCCAGGTCCCAGGAAGGAGGCATACGGACTACTGCTGGCTAACGCGTTTCGAAGGTTACCCTTCTTCATCAGAGCCTTAGTAGTGTTGATCTCATGCTGGCTTTTTATACACATGTCAAACTAAAACAGACTGATCAGGTTGGTTCTAGGGCTCCTCCCTTAATTGATGGGCGGTCCTCTAGGGAGGGTGGATCTTGGCTCGGTTATCATTATTAAAGGGCCATAGTATATTGATTTATTAATTTATTTAATTAGTTGGTTCGCTTCCATTTCCATTATTATTGTTATTGTTAATGAAATTTATCCAACCCATAGCAAGTAAGCTGAAAGGGTCATGCCAATAGTTATCTATAGACAGACCAAGGTATCCCAGAGAATCTGCTCCTCTCCCCTCACATCAATAGATCACACAGATGATAGAGAGCAATGGACAGTGTTCAGGGGTTTAAAAGTTAAAAATAGGGGTGTACCTTATTGTATGTGGATCCGATGGCATCTCCTCTGCTTGAGTGCGTTGTCTCTATAGGGGCTATGTCTGTGTGGGCTACCATTGCTGACAAGTCCTGGCTATTAGCACGTTCCTAAGCCCTGTGGGACCGGGTGGAACGCACGCCGCTACTTTACTTCCGGGTTGCGGTCCACAGGGCGGAAGTGCGGTCGTGATGTCACATCCCGTGCGCCCTTCGGCGCCCGGGATATGACTCAATATGGTAAACGGTGGCCTCCATTTTGCCGTAGGCGCAGATAGAGGCCAAAGTCAGACAGATAACGTCTGACTTTAGGCTAGAAGGAGAGGGGCTGATTAAAGTGAGTACATATATACAATAAAATAAATGAAAATAATATGTAATAGTATGTAATACTGATAGGGGAATTTGAAGGGGACCAGGGGAGGGGAGCTGTTAGAAAATCTGGTCTGGAACAGTAGCTAGAGGTGGCAGATTTCAGGCAACTTGTATTGACTTCTATTACAGAAGTCATTTGCAAGTCGCGCTGAAGTTATATCGGCCTTTTTTATCAGCACAATCGGCCGATGCCGATTAAGTAAAAAACACCAAATATCGGCCGATATATCGGTCGACCTCCTACTCTAAATGCCCCTTCCTCTAGGTGGCTGAGCTACCTCCCCATCCATCTTTAGGAATACACACTTCCCTTGTTGTGTTCTCTATAATATAAGATAAGTTGAAAATCCAAAGTCGCTAGGGGCCCTTCTTAATGGTCATGTCAGCTCTACATTTACGGAAACTCAAACATAGAGAGCTCACCACTGAAGTCTTTCCTTATCAAAAATGTAAATATCAGTTTTATAATGCTATTAGGCGTTTGCGTTATTTTGCTTTCCTTATAATGGGTAAATACTGTACATAAAATGATTTTGTGTTTTGCATTACCCTTTCACAGCCAGTGGGAGCTGGCTCTTTAAAATACATAGCGCTGAAAGCGTTTCATGGGCTTCTCTGTCATGTAGTTGGCTGTGTCAGTGATCAGGTATTTGGGAGCCGGCACTGATTGTAAACAGTGTTTTAAGAGCGGTTGGTGACAGTGTGGTCACTGTGCTGGGGGCAACTACTGCTGAGTGAGCATCTTCCCAACACAAACAAGGGATGCTGGCAGCACGAATACATGTGGCAGGTCTGCATTAAAGCCTACCACATATGTCTGTACAGCCGGCATTAAAGTACAACTAAAGGCAAAACTTGTATTTTAATTTTTGATAGAGTGGAGATAGATAAGAACACTTAGTGTTTTTTAGGAATGGGCCGAACACCCCCCTGTTTGGTTCGCAGCAGAACATGCGAACATGCAAAAAATTTGTTCAAACACCATTAAAGTCTATGGGACACAAACCTGAAAAATCAAAAGTGCTAATTTTAAGGGTTAATATGCAAGTTATTGTCATAAAAAGTGTTTGGGGACCTGGGTCCTGCTCCAGGGGACATGTAACAATACAAAAAAAGTTTAAAAATGACAGTTTTTTCAGGAGCAGTGATTTTAATAATGCTTAAAGTGAAACAATAAAAGTGAAATATTCCTTTTAAATTTCGTACCTGGTGGGTGTCTATAGTATGCCTGTAAAGTGGCTCATTTTTCCCGAGCTTAGAACAGTCCGAGAGCAAAATTACATTTCTAAAGGGGGGGGGAAAAAGTCATTTAAAAGTACTAGCGGTAGCGCCGGCAGCTATAATGAATTGTCGGTTCTCTGTAATACTCATAAAAGTCATTGAAAGAAACGGCCTGGGGTTCCCCCACAGTCCATCACCAGGCCCTTCAGGTCTGCTATGGATATTAAGGGGAACCCCGCACCAAAATTTAAAAAAAAAATGGCGTGGGGATACCCTAAAAATCCATACCAGACCCTTATCCGAGCATGCAACCTGGCAGGCCGCAGGAAAAGAGGGGGGGACGAGAGAGCGCCCCTTCCTGAACCATACCAAGCCACATGCCCTCAACATGGGGAGGATGTCCCCATGTTGATGGGGACAAGGGCCTCATCCCCACAACCCTTGCCTGGTGGTTGTGGGGGTTTGCGGGGGCTTATCGGAATCTGGAAGCCCCCTTTAACAAGGGGACCCCCAGATCACACCCCATCTGTGTGAAATGGTAATGGGGCACAAATGTACCCATACCATTTAACAAAAAAGTGTCAAAAATGTTAGACAAGAGACAGTTTTTGACAATTCCTTTATTAATATCTTCTTTTTCCTCTCTATTTGTCCTGTTTACCATTATCATTGAAAATAAAAGAAAATAAAAGTTTTGGGTTGTCCCCAGGTAATACTGGGAAAGACTAGGAGAAAATAGTGGATGTCAAAGAGCAGCATGGGCTTGCAAACATCTTACGGGGGCTTAAAGGTAGAGGAGTCAGAAGTGTGGGATATTTTGAGGTTGCCAAGGGAATTGGTAAGATCTCTCCTTAGGTACCAATCCGTAAAACGGAATGGGTGCATTATATCTTGCATTGTTTGTTGAGTGAATGTGGCTTCCATATAGCTTCTCCATCTCTTGAAAAAGCGTGAGGTAGAACGAAAGTTCAGTGTGATGGTGTCTAATCTCTCCAAGTAGAAGAGTGAGGTCATGGCTTTTTTAACCGCCGTTAAATTAGGTGGTGTTGCTGAGATCCAGTGAGACATAATAGTTCTGCGGGCAACTAGAAGACATGGATGAGCCCATTGCGGAATATTTGGTAGGTCCATCACTGATGAAGAGGATGATGGTGGTATACTGAACAGGCATAAGAGACAGTCTTTAGTTATCTGTGTTTTATGGATTTTGTTGATGTAAGCTATCACAGCGTTCCAATAAGTGGGACACAATTTCTGATGACCTGGGGGTCCCCAAGGGATTTCCTTAATTTGCAAGGATTTCTTCTCACCTCCTGTTTGGCTATGGACAGGAAGTGAAGGGAAACCTTCCCAATGGGGAATACATAAATAAAATATATATATATATTTTAGATCAGCTTTGTCCTGTTGCTGGTTCTCATTTATGATGGCTTATGTATGAGTGGCTTTCTGGCATCTAATGCAAATAGGCACAGATGTCCCCTTATGATGATGTGGTGAAGATAAACACACTTGGGTGCACCCTTGTGGAATCAGATGGGTGCCTTTTATGACTAAACGCCAGTATTCATAGAGCACATGCTTTTTATTTATAGTGTCTGAAAGCATGTAAGAGCTCATTGGCTGTATGAAGGTTGCAGAGGAATTTACAACCAGCTAAAGTGAATGTTTACATCTCTATACTGAAATGTACTTCAGTTATAGAATTTTTTTTTTTTTTATGGGTTTTTTTTTTTTTGCTTCCTTTGTCCCACTCTTTTAGTGGGAAATGCTGCCTTCTGTAACATTTACTGTATTTATAAGTGGCTAATGGCATTAAATTAAATCAAAAATCACTGCTGTGCATCCAAAAAAAATCATCTTTAAAAAATGTTTTTTTAAAAATGACATTATAATTATTCAATAGAAGCTGTGAATAGTGCAATAAAGTTCATCAAAGCACAAAAAATATAATCGCAATAACTCAAAGTCCATGCATAATACACAAAGCATATCACCAGTGAATAGTTAATCAAAGCAAATGGTGCAAATAAAATTTCACACACTTTTAGAAAGGGTAGTACAACCAAAATCCCAGTGCTACAAATCCACATGTGTTCCACCTCAGTGTTTAGTGTGTGCCCTCACCTTCAAAATGTAACCTATAGATAAATATAGGTCTATATGTGCCTTCCCCAAGGTTTAGGGGTATATGTGTATAGCCCAAGATATCTCAAACCACTTTCGCATCCTTTTTTCAAATCCACAGAGATGTCACTTTAAATCTTTGGCTCCCCTGGAATCCCACTACAAAACCAAAATTGTAATATATTGCAGCTTGCCAGTCATTAGATGTGGTGGCTGCATTCGTTTTCTTTTCTTAGGCTTTTTTCCTGTTTTTACCTGGTGATCTGGCCAAAAACACACCTCCTGTATTAATGAGACACAACTCTGGAGGAATGGGCACAGGGGGCACCTTTTGTACAGCAGCATTGTCAGTCTGGGGGGGAGGGGCATGTTAGATGTACTAGCCAATTTAAATACACTAACAAATTGAAGCTGAATTCCAGCTCACATTTTATAATCCGTTACAACAACTGTTTTCTTTCCTTTTTAAGTTAAAGGTTTTGCTTGAATATAATAAAAAGCTGATCATTGCAAGCACCCCTGTGAGAGGTAAATGGTTTGTCTCATCTTTCAACTGATACAATTTATTATTTTTTTTTTTTTTACAGCAGAATTGATTCCTGTCCAAACTTGCAATTCACACTGCGATATGCGAACTGATTTGGGGGTGTTAACTTTTTAATTGACTCTTTCCAGCAGTTTGCATAGGGCAGTGGGAATTGCCACCGGGAGACACGCGATGCGGGAACCCGCAGTGGATTCACAGGGTTCCCGCATCACTGCAGTGTGAAAAGAGCCTTAGGTGGGAATGGTGACCTAAAGAGCAGTTCAGCAACTGACAGTTGTTGTAGAATTCCATATTAACTTATTTATTTTTTTTATATGAATTTGTATATGTTATTATTATCATCGTTAATTATGATGATCATAATATTATTATTATATAGTAGTGTATATACCAGCCGCCGTATAACGATATATGGCTCCCCTGCACGAATTGCCATAGCTGTACGGCGGGAGCTTTAAGGGTTATAGGGGGCGACCGCCCCCGGAACAATGCCGGAACCGATGCGCGTGGCCGCAATGTCCACCGACGACCTGCAATCGCTCCTCAGAGCCAGAACGGGATCTGTTTAATATAAACAGAGAGAGATCTGTTGTTCCTAGTGATCAGTAACCGTGATTTCTCTCTACTCCCTGTCAGTACACTATCCCCCCCCCCCCCCAGTTACAATCAACTCCCTAGGGAACACAGTTAACACCTTGATCGCCCCCCCAGGTGTTAACCCCTTCCCTGCCAGTGACATTTATACAGTAATCAGTGGCTATTTTTAGCGCTGATCGCTGTATAAATGTCAATGGTCCCAAAAAAGTATCAAGTGTCCGATCTGTCCGTCGCAATGTTGCTGTCCCGCTAAAAATTGCTAATCACCGCCATTACTAGTTAAAAGAAAAAAAAATTATAATAAAAATGCCATAAATATATTCCCTATTTTGTAGACGCTATAACTTTTGCGCAAACCAATCACTATACACTTATTGCGATATATATTTTTTTTTATAGCGCAGAGGTGATCAAATACGACCAAAAGAAAGCTCTATTTATAGGGGAAAAAAAGGATGTCAATTTTGTTTGGGTACAACATTGCATAACTTCGCAATTGCCAGTTAAAGCGATGCAGTGCCGAATCTTCCGGTCCTTAAAGCGTTAAACCACCCCCACCCCCCCCAAAAAAAAAGTATCCTGCTCCTTTTAAAGCATGTTATATTTCCCAGTGCTTGTCCTGTGTCATTTTGGCCCCCTGTAACACCTAAAAAACCTGTCTGATCCTGCCAGTTTCTACCCTCCCCTCTGTAAACTGAACATGGTGTATTATGGCTGCTGAGCCCTGACAACGTGGTCAGTTTGTGCCTCCGTCATCTGCAGCCTGCTATCTGCTTTCCTCTCTGCTCCTGTGTCGTCCTCCCCCTCCCCTCTCTGTCTGTCTGCAACAGTGCTGCCCCTCCCCCCTCCTGCTGCTCTCATAACACTAACCTGTATACACCATCAGCACTGCCTCTCATTGCAGTGTCCCTCTCTGTGAATGATTTATAAATATAAATGCTGTAAATGCCTAATTTCACAGCAGAGATTGTGGTCGCATGACCAGCCAGCTCTCTTCCCCTCCAGACTGACCTCAGCAGCGGTATCTCAGCACCGAGGAAAGGAGAAAGCTGACTGGTCATGTGATCACAATCTCAGCTGTGAAATTAGGTATTTGCAGCATTTATTTTTTTAATTCATTCACTGAGGGGGACACTGCAATAGGAGGCAGTGCTGATGGTGTATACAGGTTAGTATGGCTTAACAACCACTTTAAGTGGTTAAAGCAATGATTATAAGTTTTTTTTATTAATGTATGTTATATATGTATAGAAAATCTTTAATTTCTAAATGTTGAACTCTAGATGACCTCTCTGCTTCATGCTGGTATTTTTAGTAAGGCTTCATGTACACGGGATTTTTTTTTTTTTCAACCTCTCCTGAACGATTTAACTTGACAGATCGTAACCCACATTTAAAACGTCTGTTTTGCGGTTTTTACATGCCGCGTTTGCGTTTTTAGGAGCATTTTTAATTATTATTTCTTTTTTAAAAATAGCCAAAAATGAAAAACGCCTGTAAACGAAACGCGGCTAAATTCGAGTTACCGCGTTTAAAAGCGTTTGGCGCTTGAAATACCTCTAAACTCAGCGTCTGAACACAGTTTTTTGCATTCCAAAAAAAGCCTCTAAACTCCGCTGCCTAGAAAGGACTATAAATGGCCCTGTGTACATGTACTGATAAGATAACATAGAGGAGAGTTCAGGGGCAGCTGAAAAAAATGCCCAACTGCTCCTAAATGTACATTTACCAGCAGCAGTGTACATGAGGCCTAAGACAGTCACAAGTGAAAGTTCAGACAGTCTCAGATATTCCTTATTTTTTTTATTTATGGTAATTACATTGAAGTATGTTTTGACAACCAATCATATTGTACCACATGTAATTCTATGGTCAAAAAATTGTTATAAGAAGGCATGCTTGCCTTTCTTTGAGTGAGTGATGAACTCGCTCCCAGCTGTAGCTGTAATTGTTAATTATTTGTTATTGTTTTCATTAAACCTCTTGCTTTGTTGGAAATGTATTGCCTGGTCGTTTGTTACTTTTCCACATTACAGTACACTGTTGGATGCAGGTCCTGAGTACTAGGATTCAGGGTGCACAGGGGGTGGGCTCTGCAGTAACTCGTGGCAACGAAGTTTAAAGCGGACTTCCACCGAAAAAAAATAAAATAAATGTCAGCAGTTACAAATACTGTAGCTGCTGACTTTTTTAAAATAAGGACACTTACCTGTCCAGGGTGCCCGCGATGTCCTCTCCTGAAGCTGACCCATCCATCAGCTCTGGGTGGTGGGTAGAGGCGCAGGCATCTTCACAGCCTGGTATCCTATTGCACATGCGTGAGTCACGCTGCGCGTTCTGACTGGTCCCTGCTGTCTTCTGGGACCTGTGCGTCTCCCAGAAGACAGAGGGGGGGGGGGGGGGGGAGAAGAGCAGGGCATGGCGTAGATCCGTAGATCAGATTCTGTGGCGATCTGCCGGAAGTGGGAGTAAATACCTAGATTAGACAGGTATCTGCCAGTGTTAATTTCGTCGACTAAAACGACTAAAAACATTTTAGTCAACTAAATGAATATTATTTTAGTCGACTAAAATATGACTAAAACAACCTGAGATGACTAAAACTAAAATGGCATTTTAGTCAAAGGACTAAGACTAAAACTAAATTGAAATTTGACTTCAAAATTTGTCTGTAGTGCATGTTCATACCTCAATGCCATAATAAATAACATTAGATTTTTCACTCCAGCAGTATATAATGAGTTTGGAAATTATAGAGAAATGTTAACTAATGCATTACAATTTAATTATACCTATTAGATTTTAGACGACTAAAATGAGTTTTAGTCGTCTAAAATGTACTGGAGATTTTAGTCGACTAAAACGTAGGACATTTTAGTCGACTAAAATGTACTGGAGAATACAAAATAGAAATAACACTGGTATCTGCCCCCCCCCCCCCCCCCCCCCCCCCAAAGGTACCAAATGTGACACAGAAGGGGGGAGGAACCGGATAAGCGGAAGTTCCATTTTTGAGGAGAACTCCGCTTTAATGCAGATTACAACTTCCCCTGTGAAAGTTAGGTTTGCTGCTCCTCATTCTGAGCCTCCCTTTTGGTCAGTCATGTCAACCATTACATTACTCTGAATTTATTTATAAATCTTGCCTTTTGCTTTAAAATTTAAGTTTTGTTCCTTCAACCGTCACCTTCCAAGGTTCTCTAAGCCTGTACATGTGATTTAGTTCACGTCAGAACTGCTTTTCTATACATGTAGGGCAATGGAAATGCAGCTTGATGCAGTTTAGGCAATCAAAGTCAGGAGGTCACATGCATTTCAAATACACTTATGAACTCAGATGAAACTCTGAGGCTGCATTCACACGTTCCTGTAGTGGGGACAATCGTTCCCATTCGTGATTTTGTTGAAGGATTTTGGAAGTGATTGTGCGCGTCGAACTGCTCTTGTGTGCGGTTGTCACCTGAAAAGAAGCTCCTTCTCCTTTACTGACAACAAGCTTCCTGCAACTTTTAAAGGCAGGGTTTGCTGTGTGACAATTGCAGCAGAATCGCATCACCCAAACACATGTTGCGAGTTGTGCAGTGATCAGCGTGGGATTTAGAATTGCGATTCCAAATCACAAAGTGTGAATCGAGCCAAGTACCTCAAAAGGATTTCAAACACAAGCATCTAAAGGTGTGGCATTTGCCCAGCTACACAAGCCCTATAGACCTCTTCAAATTGATGCTTCACAGTAACATGAGTATGAGTGGCGCCAAAATGCATTACAGTAGCAGGTAATGTACTGCATTGCAGCGAGCCACGATATGCATGTTATATTAAAGTGGAGTTACACCCAAAAATGGAACTTCCACTTTTTGGATTCCTCCCCCCCCCCCTCCGGTGTCACTTTTGGCACCTTTCAGGGGGGAGGAGGGAGCAGATTTCTGACTAATACAGGTATTTGCTCCCACTTCCTGGCATAGATCACCGCGGCGCTTGCGGTGACCTACGCCACTTCCGGCGCCTACTCTGTCCTCCCCCGCTGTATTCTGGGAGACACAGGTCCCAGAACACAGCAGGGACCAGAGAGGACGCGCAGCGGGACTCGCGCATGCGCAGTAGGGAACCGGGAAGTGGCGAGGATGGCGACATCGCGGGCTCCCTGGACAGGTAAGTGTCCATATATTAAAAGTCAGCAGCTGCAGTATTTGTAGCTGCTGGCTTTTTAATGTTTTTTTTTTTCATGGGTTGTGTTAAAGTGGTTGTAAACCTTTGATATGAAATATGAACAAAGCATATCCAAAGTGTGTACTTGTCTCAGTCCAGTGCACTAAGTGTCATTTCTGTCTGCTGCCTCATTCTTCTATCTTCTGACAAGTTTTGTTGACATCATGAGATATAAAAAGGTGAGAGAGGAGGGAGCGCCAACACACAGCCTGTGATTGATAGCTTCCTGTGTGCTGTGTGAAGGGAGGGGGGGGGTGTCCTTTCCCTGCTGTCAGCTCTCACTGAGCTCTGCAAAGTGTAAGTTCAGCTCCCCGCCCCCTGCTTTCTGAACGCTCAGACAAGCTGTATAAATGGTGCACATTTCATAGCTTTAGAGAAGGCTGCAGATAAGCAGGTACAACCTATGTAGGAGGATTTGTTTATCCTCTGTATCACTTGAGGCCAGTCACTTCACTGGGTATATGTGAGGGTTTACAGCCGCTTTAAAAGAAAGGCTCCAGTCTGTTTATACATGGGTTGGGGTAGCACAATGTATTACAAATTTGTAAAGGCACCCTGTTCATTTTGGATATGCTATCAGTGCACCTTTACGTATGATAGCCGGTTTTGCTAACTCATAACAGTGTGATCAGGCCCCTGATGTGATGGAAACCTCAATGAACACGGGTAGAACTTGTAAGTTGACCCTGAGAACAGCTTTGGGCCATTTCACGCTAGTTTGGTGACGTGCGTTTTTCCACACCGGAAGAACAATGGTCACCACTGGGACACAGAAAACAATGTTTTCTATTAGTCCTATTCACACTGCAATGCAGTCCAGAGCTCGGCTGCAGTGTTCTGCGATTTAAAAAATAGTCACTTTTGGGCACTTCAAATAAACTTTGCTCAAAAAGAAAAGAGGGAACTGTGTAATGTGCTGAATTGCATACCACACTCATCCCTACCACCAACTAACTGCAGTCAGAACGGACAGCTGCTGCTGTACAGTAAACCGCTGCTGTTTACTATGTGACAGCTGTCTGTTTATAAGTGAACAGGCCTTTAATAATCATATGCATGCAGTGTTGACAAGCAACCAGATCACTACGTTGTTGCATGTTAGTGAAGCCAGATTTTCCTGTGTGTGATCAAAGTATTGTCTAAAAATCCATTTTAGCCTTAGCCAGAGAATTTTCTATCTGATGTACACATAGGTTCATCTCCTTCATTAGATCTATTGCACTTTGCCTGAATACATGATGTGTATAAGTTTCCTTCACATTTGGGCCAGTCGTGTAGTATTGCATTGTGACACAGCTCTTCTGGCTGTTCTTGTAGCAAAAGCCGGAGAGCTCCTGACAGATTAAATGACAGCAGAGCACTCGCCTGCAATGACGTCAGTTAATGGGTCATGTTTATAAAGTCGCCTTGTATGTATATGATCCGGCCTTTCTGTCATATGATTTTTTCTGTTCAGTAAATAGGAGATAAGACCAACATTATTATAGTGTTACACATAGTAATATATAATGCAATCCAGAATGTGGCAACATGAGAATTAATGTGAATGAATTACCATAAATATTGGGGTAAAAATATGGGGGCTTTCACAAGCTGTGGCCCTGTCATTTTAATTCTAAATTTGCTACTTGATTACCTATGTAGAGCAGTATGCAGGTTATGTGCCCTGACATCTCTGGCCTTATGCATGTTCCAGTTGGATGATCTGAATTCCAGCAACCCATGTATCTCTGGTGTTTAGGGCTGCAACTAACGATTATTTTCATAATCGATTAGTTGGCCGATTTTATTGTTTCGATTAATTGGTTAATAGCCTTAAAAAGTGTGATGTATAATTTCGTTAATATGTAAAGTTTAAAAAAAGGCAATTTATTCCTAAATATCTCTATACGCAGGGGTAAATATAAATAACCAACTATATGGTTAAGGAGTAAAATCTTTAATCCACTCTGAGAATAACAGACAGATATACTGTATATACTATTAGAGGTTGAATCTGGTAAATATCATCAGACTCGGAGATCAATTTTTTTTTAATTTAACCTCCCTGGCGGTTTTCCCAAGTGTGGCTCGGGGTTAAAATTCAGCACCATTAGCGGTAACCCCGAGCCACACTCGGGATTGCATCGCAGGATCCTGGTGCCTCCTTACTTACCTTGTCCCCGGGATCCTGCGATGTCCCCCGCAGTGTCCGTGGGCTCCGTCCTCTGCCCGAAGCCTCTCCGTGCCAGGCTCCGTTCCCTGCGAGCGTCGTGACGCACGGGGGCGGAGCCTGGCGGCAAATTCAAAAAAATGTCAAAATCATAACACATACAGTACTGTAATCTTACAGATTACAGTACTGTATGAAATTATTTCACATCCCTATTGTCCCCAGTGCTTTGTCCAATGCCCTGCGTGCAGTTTTATATTATATATACTGTTCTTTCTGCCTGGAAACTGGAGATTGTCCATAGCAACCAAAAAGTGTCCCTTTACGTCAAAAGTGGCTTTAGACCAGCTAGAAAACAGCGATAGTAAATTAGAACACTTGCAGAATTGAGCGATAGTGAATCGTGGGGAAATTTTATTTTTTTACTATTTATTTTTATTTTTTATATTATAATTTATGTTTTTGTGTTTCAAACTTTATCATACCCGGGATATCTACTAGACTCTTGTTTGGACCGATTTAAGTGTGTTATTGTTAAGAATTACAGACCTACAATATAAAACGCCAAATTTCCATGCAAAATAATTGTACCGCTTTCAGCACCTAAAATCCGAAATAATCATACCGCCAGGGAGGTTAAAGAAAAAAATAAGTTATAGACTGTGTTGCAGATTTTCAAACAGAACTGTAATATATTATATGCTGGCCATACAAAAACAATGTCTTCCTTCAAAATAAATGTTATTTTAAGAACTTTGTTCAATCTTCTGATCTTTAGTGGGGTCAAATCGATGTTCGTTTTCAACCACAGTGACAAGAAAATTTAGAAATAATAGAAAACTTCTTGGTCAAAGGAATTTTCAGACAGTGTATGTGGTTTTCGTTCAGAAATTACATTAATTTTAAAACAGAATGTTAAAAGCAAGTGAAAACATTCTTCAAACATCAAACATTCTTTCATTCAGCTAATGTACAAAGATTATTCGCATTAATATTCTCGTCTGAAAATTGATCCACGTGGCCAGCATAAGGCTCGGTACACACCTATGCAGTTTGCTTTTGATCAGTTTGTGCCGTGCTTTTTTCTGTGCATGTTGATTTTTGTGCACGTGATTTTGCGGCGATTTGCGTTTTTTTTTTTTTTTTTTTTGTTTTTTTTTTTTATGCCTTTTTTTTTTTTGGCCAGTTTGTTGGGCAGATTAAAAAACACAAATTGCTGCAAAAACACACTACATGCTTTTCTGCAGCATCTCCATTGAAATATATTGAACCAAAAAAAGCAACATTTTGCATTGAAAAAGGTCCTTTTACCCTTTCCAAATACGCAGCAGCTGAAAAAAGCATAGATGTGAACGTTAAATGAACTGTAGTGCATTTCTGAAAAAAGCACCAAAAAACATGGGTGGGAACCAGGCCTAAACACACGACCGGTTTTGCCATCGGACTAAACGCCGAAGGTTTCCCCGACAGAACTCAGACGGAATTCCATTCAAGCGGTCTTGCCTACACACGGTCAAACTAAAGTCCGACCAAAGTCCGACCGTCCAGAACGTGGTGACGTACAGCACGTACGACGGGACTAGAAAAAGGATGTTCAATAGCCAGTCGCCAATAGCTTCCGTCTTGTACTTGCTTCAGAGCATGCATCATTTTTGGTCCGTCGGAACAGCATACAGGCGAGCGGTTTTCCCGATAGGAATTGGTTCAGTCAGAAATATTTAGAACATGTTCCATTTCTAGGTCCGTCAGAATTTTTGAAAAAAAAGTCAGATGAGGCCCACACACGATCGCAAAAGATGATGAAAAGACTCCATCGGACTTTTTCTATCGGACATTCCGCTTGTGTGTATGCAGTATAAGACATTTAGTAACATAATGGGGTTAAAAAAAAAAAAAATAGCCCTTCATAGTACAAAAAGAGCAAATAATCGCTAATGTAAGGGGTTTGTTTTTTACTGTGCAACAGGGAAAGTAATATTTACAGTAGCGATTATCTACCCTTTTTGTACTATAAAGGGCTAATTTTAGTTTTTTTAACCCCATTATGTTACTGGCCGATCGATTATGAATTTAATCGCGTACTATTTTCATAATCGATTAGTTGTCGATGAATTGATTAGTTGTTTCGGCCCTACTGGTGTTAATGCTGATCTTTGGGGTAAATAAAACCCTTCACCCTTGCAGCCAAAACTGCCCCAAACCTCTTGCTCTCATTAGCCCGCTTATGACTCATCCTCCCTTCCTGGCAAACGCTCATAAGAGAGAGCGAGAGATGTGCATGATGTTATAAGCCTAGACTTTTTACCAGACAAGAAACAGGAAGTTGCCTGTATAAACTATTTACTGGCAGAAAAAAAATGTTTTACTATCCAAAGTTAAAACAACAAGGGCAGAAGATTTAATAGATGGAAAATTGAAAAAAAATGACTGAAGTCCCACTTAAACAGAACAAAACCAACAATGCATCAGTTCATTAAGGCTTAATGTACATGGGACATTTTAAAACCTCTGCTGAATGATTTAACTTGACAGATGGTAACCAACATTTAAAAACATCAGTTTCACCGTATTTACATGCCGCGTTTTAGAAGCGTTTAACCACTTCAGCCCCGGAAGGATTTACCCCCTTCCTGACCAGAGCACTTTTTACAATTCGGCACTGCGTCGCTTTAACTGCTAATTGCGCGGTCATGCAATGCTGTACCCAAACGAAATTTGCGTCCTTTTCTTCCCACAAATAGAGCTTTCTTTTGATGGTATTTGATCACCTCTGCCGTTTTTTATTTTTTGCGCTATACACGGAAAAAGACCGAAAATTTTGAAAAAAAATGATATTTTCTACTTTTTGTTCTAAAAAAAATCCAATAAACTCAATTTTAGTCATACATTTAGGCCAAAATGTATTTGGCCACATGTCTTTGGTAAAAAAAATGTCAATAAGTGTATATTTATTGGTTTGCGCAAAAGTTATAGCGCCTACAAACTAGGGTACATTTTCTGGAATTTACACAGCTTTTAGTTTATGACTGCCTATGTCGTTTCTTGAGGTGCTAAAATGGCAGGGCAGTACAAAACCCCCACAAATGACCCCATTTTGGAAAGTAGACACCCCAAGGAAATTGCTGAGAGGCATGTTGAGCCCATTGAATATTCATTTTTTTGTCCCAAGTGATTGAATAATGACTAAAAAAAAAAAAAAAAAAAATTACAAAAAGTTGTCACTAAATGATATATTGCTCACACAGGCCATGGGCATATGTGGAATTGCACCCCAAAATACATTTAGCTGCTTCTCCTGAGTACGGGGATACCACATGTGTGGGACTTTTTGGGAGCCCAGCCGCGTACGGGGCCGCGAAAACCAATCACTGCCGTCTGGATTTCTAAGGGCGTACATTTTTGATTTTACTCCTCACTAACTATCACCGTTTTGAAGGCCATAAAATGCCCAGATGGCATAAAACTCCCCCAAATGATCCCATTTTGGAAAGTGGACACCCCAAGCTATTTGCTGAGAGGCATGGTGAGTATTTTGCAGCTCTCATTTGTTTTTGAAAATAAAGAAAGACGAGAAAAAAAAATTTTTTTTTTCTTTTTTCCATTTTCAAAACTTTGTGACAAAAAGTGAGGTCTGCAAAATACTCTCCGTACCTCTCAGCAAATAGCTTGGGGTGTTTACTTTCCAAAATGGGGTCATTTGGGGGGGTTTTGCCACCTGGGCATTCCATGGCCTCCGAAACTGTGATAGGCAGTGAAGAGTGAAATCAAAAATTTACGGCCTTAGAAAGCCTGAAGGCGGTGCTTGGTTTTCGGGGTCCCGTACGCGGCTAGGCTCCCAAAAAGTCTCACACATGTGGTATCCCCGTACTCAGGAGAAGCAACAGAATGTATTTTGGGGTGTAATTTCACATATCCCCATGGCATGTTTGAGCAATATATCATTTAGTGACAACTTTGCGCAAAAAAAAATAAAAAAAATAAAAAATTGTCTCTTTCCCGCAACTTGTGTCACAATATAAAATATTCCATGGACTCGACATGACTCTCAGCAAATAGCTTGGGGTGTCTACTTTCCAAAATCGGGTCATTTGGAGGGGTTTTGAACTGTCCTGGCATTTTATGCACAACATTTAGAAGCTTATGTCACACATCACCCACTCTTCTAACCACTTGAAGACAAAGCCCTTTCTGACACTTATTGTTTACATGAAAAAGTTTTTTTTTTTTGCAAGAAAATTACTTTGAACCCCCAAACATTATATATTTTTTTAAAGCAAATGCCCTACAGATTAAAATGGTGGGTGTTTCATTTTTTTTTTTCACACAGTATTTGCGCAGCGATTTTTCAAACGCATTTTTTGGGGAAAAAACACACTTTTTTAAATTTTAATGCACTAAAACACACTATATTGCCCAAATGTTTGATGAAATAAAAAAGATGATCTTAGCCCGAGTACATGGATACCAAACATGACATGCTTTAAAATTGCGCACAAACGTGCAGTGGCGACAAACTAAATACATTTTTAAAAGCCTTTAAAAGCCTTTACAGGTTACCACTTTAGATTTACAGAGGAGGTCTACTGCTAAAATTACTGCCCTCGATCTGACGTTCGCGGTGATACCTCACATGCATGGTGCAATTGCTGTTTACATTTGACGCCAGACCGACGCTTGCGTTCGCCTTAACACGAGAGCAGGGGGGACAGGGGTGCTTTTTTTATTTTTTTTTTTTTTTTTTTTTATTCTTATTTTTTTTTATCTTATTTTTAAACTGTTCCTTTCATTATTTTTTTTTTTAATAATTTTTATTGTTATCTCAGGGAATGTAAATATCCCCTATCATAGCAATAGGTAGTGACAGGTACTCTTTTTTTGAAAAAATTGGGGTCTATTAGACCCTAGATTTCTCCTCTGCCCTCAAAGCATCAGACCACACCAAGATCGGTGTGATAAAATGCTTTCCCAATTTCCCAATGGCGCTGTTTACATCCGGCGAAATATAAGTCATAAAATGCTCGTAGCTTCCGGTTTCTTAGGCCATAGAGATGTTTGGAGCCACTCTGGTCTCTGATCAGCTCTATGGTCAGCTGGCTGAATCACCGGCTGCATTTTCAGGTTCCCTGTTGAGACAGGAGAGCCAGAGAAAAACACGGAAGACGTTGGGGGGGGGGGGCATTCCCTCCCACGGCTTGTAAAAGCAGTCTAGAGGCTAATTAGCCGCTAGGATTGCTTTTACATGAAAGCCGACCGCTGGCTGAAAAGAATGATACCAAGATGATACCTAAACCTGCAGGCATCATTCTGGTATAACCACTCAAAGTCGTGAATGGCGTACCTGAAGACAAAAAAATGGTTAACAATAAAGCACAGTAAACGGTAAAGTATAAAAAATTGCATACCTGAAAAGCAAACATGATAAAACATAACAACAATAAAACATTGCAGAATAGAATACAGTAAAAAAGAGCAGAACAATAGAGAGAATAGAGAGAGAGAGAGAGAGAACAATAAAACGACAACTATTTTTTTTTATTTTATGTTTGTTTTTTTTACACTTTTTTTTGTAACTGTAACTTTTATAACTGTAACCGGTTCCAGGTTCGGGTCTCTCAAAATGCGATGGCATCTTGGGAGACCCTGTGAAAGTGTGCCTAGTCTGTGCAATGCTGTACCCTACGCTAATACTCAACTAGTGAATGGTAGCGTTCAAAACATTCACCAATGCAAAGACCAGGATTGTCAGGACAGGAGGGACAATAATAGCGGGTGTCACGCCTATATTCGCGCTTGCTGCAGACACATCTTTTTTGGGGGGGTTCGTTGGGTAGGGGTACTCGGGAGGACATAAAGAAAATGCCTCTCATGCAGCCGACTGCATTTGGTTGGGGATGTGAATGGGGGAAGTACGGGCGCTGCAGAAGCGGTGGGTTCCCAATTAGGATTGGCGAATGCAGCAGGAAGGGCACTATGGGTACGACGGGCCTGTGTTTGTCTTTTTGGTGGCAGCGGGACACTACTTGTGCTTGCCACCTCACCAGCTTGAACTGCACTTATGGGACTCGCCACGTCACCAAGTGTTACTGCAGTGCTGGTTTGACTACGACCGGGGTGTACTAGGCCGCTGGTGCTTGCCAGTTCACCAAAACGCTACCAAAAAAACTGTTAGCGATCGCAGGATCAGGCCTGACTCTTTAGTTTAGTGTTTTGTAAGTGACAGTGATCGATCGATACTGCACTTGGGTGGGCTGGGCTGGGCCGGGCGGAGGGGCAAAACGCAGGTGCTAGCAGGTATCTGGGCTGATCCCGCTAACACTGCGTTTTTGGGAACCCTAAACTGCTGGGGACGCTAGTATAGATCTGATCGGATCAGATATTGATCCGATCAGATACTATACCACTAAGGGAGGTGTACGGTGCGTGCGTGGGTGTTAGCGGTACTGGCGCTAACCTGACGCTGCCTGGGGCTGGTGCTTGCCAGTTCACCAAAACGCTACCAAGAAAACTGTTAGCGATCGCAGGAATCAGGCCTGACTCTGAACGCTTCAGTTATGCGTTTAGTGTTTTGTAAGTGACAGTGATCGATCGATACTGCACTTGGGTGGGCTGGGCGGAGGGGAAAAACGCAGGTGCTAGCAGGTATCTGGGCTGATCCCGCTAACACTGCGTTTTTGGGAACCCTAAACTGCTGGGGACGCTAGTATAGATCTGATTGGATCAGATATTGATCCGTACAGATACTATACCACTAAGGGAGGCGTATGATGCGTGCGTGGGTGTTAGCGGTACTGGCGCTGATCTGACGCTGCCTGGCGCTGCCTGACGCATATCACCGCCGGGCGATCAGGGGGCTAAACCTTTATTCGGTAATAAACGGCGGGTGCCCTGACACTATAAAAAATAAACGAACTAACCAGCGTCACCCGTAACAGTTATATGGTGATCAGTGGTGAAAGGGTTAACTAGGGGGCAATCAAGGGGTTAAAACATTTATTAGGTAGTATATGGGGGTCCCTGTCGCTATAAAACGCTGACGGCGAACCTAAATATTTACGTCCCTAACTAGCGTCACCAGCGACACTAATACAGCGATCAGAAAAATGATCGCTTAGTGACACTGGTGACGGGGGGTGATCAAGGGGTTAAAACTTTATTAGGGGGGGTTAGTGGGGTACCCTAGACCTAAAGGGGGGTAATACTAACTGTCCCAACACTGTAACTGTCACAAACTGACACTATGCAGTAATCAGGAAAAAAAAAAAAAAACCTGCTTGGTGTCAGTTTGTGACAGGGGGGGGGGGTGATTGGGGGGGGATCGGGGGGGGGGGATCGGGGTGTTTTGTATGCCTGGCATGTTCTACTGTGTTGTGTGTGTTGTGCACTCACTCACATGTCTTCTCTCCTCGGCCCGGAACGGAAAATACCGAGCTGAGGAGAGATGACATCATTTCCTCTGCCTCTGTGTACAATACAGAGGCAGGGAAATGATCCCATTGGCTGGGAGCGATCGCGAGGGGGGGGCCACGAATGGATGGCCTCCCCCTCACCACCGATCGCCGGGGAAGATTTGCCGACCGCCGCAGGCACCGGGGGGGGGGGGGTCCGATCGGACCCCCCACCCGCGGGCAGGCAGGGACGTACAGGTAAGCCCTTTTGCCTGCCCGTGCCGCCCTGTCGACGTACATCTGTGTGCGGCGGTCGGCAACTGGTTAAATAGAAGAAATGTTTTTGTTTTGTTTTTTTTTTTGCAAATAGTCAAAAATGAAAAACGCCTGTAAACGAAACACGGCTAAACGAGAGTTACCGTGTTTACATGCGTTTATAAGCTGTTACAGGCATTTGGCGTTTCAAATGCCTCGACATCCGTCCTGAACGCATTTTTTTTTTGCTTTCCAAAAAATGCTCCTAATCTCAACTGCCTAGAAGGACTATAAACAACCCTGTGTACATGTACTGATAGGATAACATAGAGGAGAGTTCAGGGGCAGCTGAGAAAAATGCCCAACTGCTCCTAAACATCCATTTACCAGCAAGCCTAAGTGTCCTTTGGTATGAAATTGCTTGCATAAGCTCAGTTTTTCATAAAAAAACAGGCTTGTGTTCACATATCCAAATGACTGCTTCCTTAATTAGTGTTCACCACTATGTGCTCCAGTCATCCACATGCATTAGTGATAATCCCTTCATGCAATGTGCCCTCACCTGAGGGATAAGACCAACTAATGGTCTATATGTGCTTTTGTCCCTCTCATCTCCATACGCCCAAATCGTAAAGAGAGAAAGCTGGACATAATGCTTTTATCTTTTAAAACAACCGGTTTATTAAACACTCAGGCCTCATGTACAATGTTGCTGCTGCTAAACGGACGTTTAGGAGTAGTTGGGCGTTTTTGTTTTTTTTTCAACTGCCCCTGAACTCTTCTCTGTTATCTTATCAGTACCTGTACACAGGGTCGTTTACAGTCGTTTCAGAAGCTGAGTTTACAGGCATTTCAAGCGCCAAACGCGTCTAAATGCGGTAACTCGCATTTAGCCGTGCTTCGTTTACAGGCGTTTTTTCATTTTTGGCTATTTTGAAAAAAAAAAAATGTTTTTTTTTATAACGCTTCTAAATGCAAACGCGGCATGTAAACGTGGCAAAATGGACGTTTTAAACGTCAGTTACTATCTGTCAAGTTAAATTCAGGAGAGGTTGTAAAAGCGTCCCATGTACATGAAGCCTAAGTATAAAAACACTCACATTTTCTGGTGCTTAGAGTGCACAGAACTGTAAAAAGCATTCAGTCTTCGCAGTGCATCGGACAGTATTTCCACAGTATGCTCACAATGCGCTCTTTAGCGTGATGACAGATTGGCCCCTCTCCTACGTGTTATGCCACGTGGCTTTTCCCTGAGGCCCCGCCCCCTCTCTCCCTTGATTGGCTAGCTGACTTTGACAACAGCGACAGCCAATGGCTCCACTGCTGTGTCTCAGCCAATCGGGAGGGAGAATCTCGGAAGGCTGAGATGCTCGTGGACCTCAGGTAAGTGTGATGGAGGCTGCTACATACAGAAGGCTATGTATCTTAATGCATAGAATGCATTAAGATAAAAAAACCTCTGCCTTTACAACCCCTTTAAAGGGATACTTACAGATTAGTATTTGGGAGAGCAGCACCATTTTAGAATATCATTTTTCCCATAGTAAGCTGCTTGCTATGGGGACACTCATGCGGGCTCGATATTGAGCTGGGCTGTGTGTGTCTATAGACGCATACAGCGCAGCTCTGCCCTGCCCCCGCTTCTTTCAGCCAAGCCTGTGAGACCGGGGAGAGGAGAGAAAAGCTGCTGCAAATGGGACAGCGCTGGATTGAGAGAAGACTCGGTAGATTTTTAAGGGGGGGGGGGGGGGACTGGGGGAGCTACTATTAGTAATCCTAAAAAAAAACTTTTACCTTTTTTATAACCACATTAAAGTGGTACCGAATTCTGAGGTGTGTGGTTTTTTTATTAACTTTTTTTTTAACCTTAACCACTTCAATACCAGGCACTTTCGCCTGTTCCTGCCCAGAACAATTTTCAGCTTTCAGTGCTATCGCACTTTGACAATTGCGCGGTCATGCTACACTGTACCCAAACTAATTTTTTATCATTTTCTTCCCACAAATAGAGCTTTCTTTTGGTGGTATATGATCGCCTTGGGTTTTTATTTTTTACTAAACAAACTAAAAAAAACTAAATTTAAAAAAAAAAAAAAAAGTTTTTCTTAGTTTGAGGCTGCGCTGATATGTAAATTGATGGGCACTGACCGGCGGCACTTATAGATGACACTGAGGTACTGACAGGTGTTACTGCTGGGCACTGTGGGCACTGAGAGACTTTATTGAGGGGACACTGACTGGCAGCTGTTGGGCACTGATTGGCAGCTGATGGACACATCTGATGGGAGCTGTGCTGATAATTAATGTGCAGATTATAAGCACAGACCCCCCTTAACCCCCCCCCCCCCACCCGACAGGGAGAGCCGCTGATCAGCTCTACCTGTCAGCGTGAACAGAGGAATGTTGTTTACCGGCACTTTCTGGTTCACGCGATGATCAGCTGTGATTGGTCACAGCTGATCACGTGGCAAGAAGCCTGTGTCAGAGGTTCCTTACCATGATGTCGGGGATCCGCCTGGGCCAGCACCTGGGTCAGCCTGTCAGCGAGCCGCTCACAGCCCAGCGCTCCAGTGAGCAAGGTGGAGGCAGAGCAGACAGTGGTGACTGACAATCGCCAGCTCTGTGTTTAGTGAGCCCTGAGAACTGTTCTTGCCAACAAGGGTTTCTCCACCAAGTACTAAGTCATGTTTTGCTTCAGGATCAAATGCTTATACTCCCTGAACTGCAGCTCAATTTATAAGTTTTGTATCGTGTGTGTGTTTTTTTTTTTTTTATGGATTTTAGGTTGATATTTTATCATTTTACCACTTCCGGAGCGCCGCACGCCGATATACGTCCTAACTTTGAAGTGGAATATCGTTGTTATGACAGCAGCTAGCTGCATAACCCCGGTATCCTCTTCTTCGGCCGGCGGTCAGGTTTCAGATAATAGTGGTCTCTGCGGCGGATTCGCCGCAAGATCACTTTTGTCGGCGATGGGAGAGTGTAAATATGACATCTGAGGTCTTTTTTTTTTTTTTTTTTTTTTTTTTTTTTTTTTTAAAGAACGGTTTAAAAATAAAAGGTAAAATAAATAAAAAAAAAAAAAACAAATCATTTTTAAGCGCCCCGTCCGGCTGAGCTCGCGTGCAGAAGCGAACGCATACGTGAAAAGGTGTTTAAACCACACTTGTGGGGTATCGCCTCGATCGGTAGAGCGAGAGCAATAATTCTAGCCCTAGAATTCCTCTAACTCAAAACATGCAACCTGTAGAATTTTTTTTTTAAACGTCGTCTATGGAGACTTTTAAGGCTAAAAGTTTGTCGCCATTCCACGAGCGGGCGCAATTTTGAAGCGTGACATATTGGGTATCAATTTACTCAGCGTAACGTTATCTTTCACAATGTAAAAAAAATTGGGCTAACTGTTGTCTTATTTTTTTAATTCAAAAAAGTATATTTTTTCCAAAAAAAGTGCGCTTGTAAGAACGCTGCGCAAATACAGTGTGACAAAGTATTGCAACGACCGCCATTTTATTCTCTAGGGTGTTATAAAAAAAAATGTATAATGTTTGGGGGTTCCAAGTAATTTTCTAGCAAAAAAAAACTGTTTTTAACTTGTAAATAACAAATCTCAGAAAGAGGTTCAGTCCTAAACTATGGACCCTTAATTTCTTTGTAAGTAAGCAAACTTACAAAATCTACAGGGGATTAAATAATTAATTTCCCCGCTGTATGTGCGAATTGGATGCATTTTGAACCGTATCAGATTCGCATGACATGTGAACCCGAACCAACTTTGGAGCCAGTTCACAAATGTCTGGCCTGGCCGCAGTCTATTCTTAAAAAAGTGTTCTGTACGTTTTTCAGTCCGGTTCAGGTACGATTTCAAGTAAAGATTTGCACCTGAAACCGCGAACGAAACTGCACGGGACTTTTTCTTTTTTTTTTTTTTTTTTAATTGAACTGAAACCGCGGCTGGACATATGTGAACCGGCTCTTAACCACGGTCTTACCTAGCATTGCATAGTCATTCCTCCTGTTACACCCCACTACTCCATTTGCCCTCTCAAAAACTGAGAAATACCTGGTATTTCTCATCCTCTGATGTGACAGCGCTGGTGATTGGCCATTTGGGCACCCATCACTGTCACATGGAGATAGGTAGAGAGTGCTTAGGCGTGTGAAATCTGTAGTTTGTAACTTGGAGCTTATACAGGGCTTGCACCTGTTAAAGCGGTTGTGTAACCGCAAACGAAAAAAAAAAAAAAAAACTGTACGACAAAGGCATAATGAGCTAGTATGCATCGCATACTAGCTCATTATGAAATACCTTTACAACGAGTTCCCTGCATTGCATCCTGGTCAACCCTGAGAGCTGACATTTTCCGCACTGCGTTTCTTGGTTCGAGGCTCCGGCGCTGTGAGGGGCCAGAGCCGCGATGATGTGTGGGAGTCCTCAGTTTCAACAAGGTCCGGCACGATATGCCGGACCTTCGCCAGACCTTCACTGCGCATGCACCGCTGACGTCAGCAGCTGCATGCAGGGTGAATATCTCCTAAACCATGAAGGGTTAGGAGATATTCATTTTACCTACAGGTAAGCCTTATAGGCTTACCTGTAGGTAAAAATGTAAAAAAAGGGGTATACAACCGCTTTGTTTAATGATGTATTTATTTTAATTGACAATCGCTTTAATGGGGAAAAAAGTGCTAGTGGTTCTTAGCTGAGTGGTACCATGCTGTAAGTAATGGATAAATGTTGTTAAGCTATTGCAGTCCCTGTATAACAGAGCTTGATTGTGAGGGGGGGGGGGGGGGGGGGGGGATTATAAAAAAAATCTTTTCTGACAAGAAGCACTCTGATAGGTGGAGGAAGCAGAGTGACAGAGGAATAAACTTATCACTGTGTTGCTTCTGCTTTCATGGTCCAGTCAAACTAGGGCAGGTTCAGGACAACCTGGATTTAGAGGAAGTAGGTTGAGAGATGCTTTAACTGTTTATTCTTGGGTTTACTTGTTCTTCAAGACTAAAATAAAGAGAAGCATAAAGTTTCTAAACTGTGCGGCCATCCCATTCGTTCTGCAGAGATCCACGGTTGTGAGCCGAGCTGGCACCCGGTTTTGGGTCTGTACATTGGATGCTGAATACCTATCTAGAGCTGTGTATCGGTAAGCTGGAGCAAAACCCAGTAGTGTGAGCCGGGCACATAGGAGTCCAGGCATTTTGCCTTGTCCATGCAGTGGGACTGTGCTTAAATAGCTGCCTACCTAGAACAGGGAACACATCAGCCACAATCAATAAAAAGAGCACAGTCACCCAGTGTCCTCAGTATTTCTGTTTCCTCTGCCTAACAAGAACATCAAAATGTTTTTTTTATTTGTCCCTCATGCCTTTGTACTAGTTGCAGGGCCCTCCTGGTATATGCTTCCCATGATTTCAGGGACAGTGGACTTGAAGATGTTGCATATCTGGGGTTTTCTAGGCTACTTTTGTTAGTATTCTAGTTGTAGAACCTTCCATCCCCATCACTTTGTCCGTTTTCTCCAAGCTTCCTTCTCTGCCAGAGGAACAATAACTATCCCTGTGTCTAGTAGAGCTCTTCCTTACTCACATATGGTCAGACTTCAAAGTCCTCCCTGTGTGGCCGATGGAGGTGTGGAGTAGGGGGATCCCTCAGTGGCCAGCTGAGCCCCTAAGGTATGCTGCAAATTGCTATGGATTGACCATGGCCGCCGGTGTCTCCAAATTATTTGGGGGGAAATATGCCCAGATAAGCATGTTCATGGTCCAGCTCCCTAGGTATCAGCAAGGTTGGAGCAGTGGCATTCGGAGTCCTGGACTACTTTCAGATAGGTGACACATGTCTGCTGAGCTTGGTGGAGCACTGTGTGTGGGCCAGGATGGCATGTGGCCTGCTATGCCATGGTCCCCCTGAAAGAACAGCAATATGGTGGGTTTGTGAGTATACCCTGGTACCAGTATCTGAAGACACCATGGCGGAAAACAAGCAGGGTAGGGCAGTAGACAGACCTGGACCTTCCCAGGAGTATTATGGCAGACTTCATCCCATCAATAATGCTACACCATAAAGTCTGATTTTGCTCCTGTGTCCCTCAATGGACAATCCTAAAAATATTATATAAAAAATGAATTGATTAGTTGGAGATCACTCGCTCACTCTCAAAGTATAAAATAGGGATTGTCACACATGACTTTCTCGTGATATGAATGATCTTTGCTGATGTTGAAAGAGACTTTCATATCCAGGCTGAATTAGATAATGCTTTTTAAAAGTTCCTTGTGTGGAAGATTGTGGAAGATTGCTCATTTCAGTGAATTTCTGTGGGTAATCCAGCACAATTATTAGCTCTACCTGTACTTTCCAAGACTATACTGCAAGCTGCAAAATATCAAACCAATTATCAGTTATGCTTGGTCTCAGAAGACCGCAATTTTGGCAATACCTGAAAACAGCATGTTTTGGTTTTCATTTACTTAAATACATTTTTTACTTTAAAGCAGCAAACGTGTCACACCATTTCCACTAATTACTTTGTAGTTGACGTTTGCCTGCACTTTTTGTTCCTGTTTCCCCTGAGGAATTGCTCGTTGGTAAATGAAAGTACAAATTTTAGCTTTGCAAATTCTGTTCCAGCCAGTTAAAAGGAAACCTTCACAGGAAGTGTGTGATACATGAGCTGCCATTGCGGGCCCTCGTCTGAAAATGTTAGTTGACTGGCTGTCTGTCTTCTGAGTCACTGAGCAAGCAGGCAGCAAATGAAATGAGATTGCTGACCGTTGGTGCTTCGCTCTTTTTCTCCCATTCCCCCCACTTACCATGCTACATCGCTAGTGAACAAGATTTGAAGAGTGAGCTCATGATTGATTGAGCCTTGCCTCATGGCAGTTGCCTAACCTCGGCTCAACTGTGCTGACCAAAGATCAGTCCCATTCTCTCTAGTATCTGAAACATGAGACTGTCAGAACTTTCTCATTTAAAGCGACTCTGTCCCCACAGGGAGGGGGTTAACACTAGGGGGCGATCAAGGGGTTAACTTGTTCCCTCACTGTGTTCTGTGTAGGGGGGATGGGACTGTCTAGGAGAGAGAGATCGGTGTGCATACTTAGAATGAACACACGGTCTGTCTCTACTGCCCTGAAAGAGCCGGATTTTGTGTGTTTACACACACAGATCCCGGTTCTCGCTTTGTCACAAGTGATCGTGGGTGCCCGGCGCGCGTCCCTAGTGCCCGAAAGGAGAAGCGACCTAAGGTAACTGCGATTTGCCCAGCCGAGCCAACCTGCTGCAGTAAAACTGCGGCAGTTGGTCCAGATGTGGTTAAAATGGTAGTAAAATGGTAGTAAACTCTGTAGTACCTACAGGCATATAAGCAACTATAGTATGCGATGCATACTAGCACATTATGCCTTTTACCTTGCAGGTACAAAAAAAGAATGTCTAGCGGTTTGCAACAGCTTTAAAGTGTTTAAATACTAGAGATGTGAGTTTCTGCTTTCCATAGCTAAACTTACTTTCTGTAGTCTCACTCTTTGCTGTGATTAATGCAGGGACTCTGCCATGTCTCTAGATAGTGGGAAGCATTGAATGCATGCCAGGCTACAGTGTGAAGTGTGTTTTGTAATATGTTAATGCATCTGTTGCTATGTGACCAGTTTCTCTGATATCTGTAATCTGGTGACCAAGAAGCCATTTCTAGTAAAGAAACCTCGTGATGTCTTGACTATTGTTTAAATTATTTTCAGCAAGGAGTGGTGTCTGTAATTATAAAGTCATGATGAGGTGTTGGTTTTTATGCCAGCTGGCACTTTTCTTTGTTTTTCATTCTAGTTTGTCACAGAAGCACGTTTGTGTGAGACAAGCCTTCACTTGCTACAAACACCAACCAGATGTGCAAGTAATATTTATTGCAGTGGTGAAATGAACATTCACTTTACAATTTGCTTTCCCGCCACCAGAGTTTTGAAGCAGGTATACAGTGGATATGAAAAGTCTACACACCCCCTTTTTAAAATGTCAGGTTTTTGTGATGTCAAAAAAAAGAGACAAAGATGCATCATTTCAGAACTTTTTCCACCTTTTAACCCCTTCAGCCCCGGAAGATTTGGCTGCTCAATGACCATTTTGCGATACAGCACTGTGTCGCTTTAACTGACAATTGCACAGTCGTGCGTGCTACCCAAACAAAATTGACGTCCTTTTTCCCACAAAGGGCTTTCTTTTGGTAAACGATGATAGATCGCTGTTCCTAGCTAGTAGGAACTCACAATCTGCCTCTCCTCGCAGAGCAGGGATTTGTGTGTTTACACACACACACACACACGTACCTGTTCTGGCTCTCGTGCCCGCGATCGCTCGTGACCGGCGGTCATCGGCACCCTCACAGTGCAGCGGGCGCGTGTCTCCTATCCCGCTTAAAGGGACAGACGTATAGCTCTGATGGAACTGTACAACTCACTTTAAAATCAAACTGAAATCTTTTATGTGGAGGGAAGTAAAAATAAAAAAATAAAATAATATATTTGCACAAGTGTGCACACCCTTAAACTAATAATTTTGTTAAAGCATCTTTTTGATGTTATTACGGCATTCAGTCTTTTTGGGTATGAGTCTATCAGCATGGCACATCTTGGCAGTATTTGCCCACTCTTCTTTGCAAAAACACTCCAAATCTGTCAGATTGCGAGGGCAACTCCTGTGCACAGCCCTCTTCAGATCACCCCACAGAATTTTAATCGGATTCAGGTCTGGGCTCTGGCTGGGCTATTCCAAAAATGTAATCATCTTCTGGTGAAAACATTCTTTTGTTGACTTGGATGTATGCTTTGGGTCGTTGTCATGCTGAAAGATGAAGTTCCTCTTTGTGTTCAGCTTTCTAGCAGAAGCCTGAAGGTTTTGTGGCAATATTGACTCTTATTTAGAACTGTTCATAATTCTCTCTACCTTGATTAATGCCCTTGTTCCAGCTGAAGAAAAACGCCCCCAAAGCATGATGCTACCACCACCATGCTTCACTGTGGTTATGGTGATGTGCAGTGTTGTTTTTTGCGCCAAACACTGCTAGTGTGTACAAGGCTTTAACTATCAATCTCTGTAAATAGGGTTTTTTCACTGGAGAGTGCAGTTAAAACAGGAGTTATGTGTTACTGGCTAGATCATTAGGTGAAAACAGAGGTAAAAACGAGTGCAGCCAGCACATGTAAGGATTGGCAAGCTCCAATATAGGTTTAACACCAGTTTAAGTTTTTTGTTGTTTTGAGCAATACAGCTAAGGCTGTTCACTCGTAGTAGTAGAATTATTCACACAGATGATCCTTTAAAAAATTTGGGATACTAGAGGGAATTTACTAAATCTCTTCAAGCAACTTTGTCAGCTGTGTGGGTTTTGAAAGTAGCAGTGAAGGCAAACTGCAAGTGTTCTTAACTGCTTCAGATCCGGGCCATTGCCAAATGACGGCAACAGCGCGGATCTGAATTGCCGGGACTACGTCCATTGACGTCGTCCCGTGCACGAGCGGCCTGCGCGCCCCCTGCAGGGCGCGCGCGGCGCGCTCGGTGATCAGCGAGTCTATGAGACTCGCCTGATCACAGATCAGAGTAAGGGGTTGGTCCCAACCCCTTACCACATGATCAGCTGTCAGCCAATGACAGCTGATCATG
This sequence comes from Lithobates septentrionalis, assembly GCA_037952835.1. Lineage (NCBI taxonomy): Eukaryota > Metazoa > Chordata > Amphibia > Anura > Ranidae > Lithobates > Lithobates septentrionalis. The sequence goes on along the minus strand of JBBDGP010003118.1, from coordinate 177,008 downwards.
TGATGTAAACAGAGCCGGTAATCGGCTATTTTTCCTCCTCGCGCTGACAGCGTGAGGAGGAAAAAAAAACCCGATCACCGGCGGCCGTGATCGGGACATCAGTCCCGATCACGGCGATCTTACAACAAAAAGCAATAGGCAGCAGTGCTGCCTACCAGTGCCCACCATATTAACCCATCAGTGCCCACAGTGCCACCCATCAGTGCCCACAGTGCCACCCATCAGTGCCCACAGTGCCACCCATCAGTGCCCACAGTGCCACCCATCAGTGCCCACAGTGCCACCCATCAGTGCCCACAGTGCCACCCATCAGTGCCCACAGTGCCACCCATCAGTGCCCACAGTGCCACCCATCAGTGCCCACAGTGCCACCCATCAGCACCCACATCAGTGCCACCCATCAGCACCCACATTAGTGCCACCCATCAGCACCCACATCAGTGCAACCTATCAGTGCCCATCAGTGTCACCTACCAGTGCCCATCACTGCCCATCAGTGCCACCCATCACTGCCCATCAGTGCCACCCATCAGTGCCCCCCATCAGTGCCACCTATCTGTGCCACCTATCTGTGCCACCTATCTGTGCCACCTATCTGTGCCACCTATCTGTGCCACCTATCTGTGCCACCTATCTGTGCCACCTATCTGTGCCACCTATCTGTGCCACCTATCTGTGCCACCTATCTGTGCCACCTATCTGTGCCACCTATCTGTGCCACCTATCTGTGCCACCTATCTGTGCCACCTATCTGTGCCACCTATCTGTGCCACCTATCTGTGCCACCTATCTGTGCCACCTATCTGTGCCACCTATCTGTGCCACCTATCTGTGCCACCTATCTGTGCCACCTATCTGTGCCACCTATCCGTGCCGCCCATCTGTGGCCATCAGTGCCGCCTTATCTGTGCCCATCAGTACCGCCTTAACTGTCCCCATCAGTGCCGCCTTAACTGTGCCTATCAGTGCCGCCTTAACTGTGCCTATCAGTGCCGCCTTAACTGTGCCTATCAGTGCCGCCTTAACTGTGCCTATCAGTGCCGCCTTATCTGTGCCTATCCGTGCCCATCAGTGCAGCCTATCAGTGCCCACCAGTGCCGCCTCATCAGTGCATATCAATGAAGGAGAAAAATTACCTGTTTGCAAAATTTTATAACAAACTATTAAACATGATTTTTTTTTTTTTCAAAATTTTCCATCTTTTTTTGTTTGTTTAGCAAAAAATAAAAACCCCAGCTGTGATTAAATACCACCAAAAGAAAGCTCTATTTGTGGGAAAAAAATGATAAAAATTTCATTTGGGTACAGTGTTGTATGACCGCGCAATTGTCATTCAAAGTGCGTCAGCGCTGGAAGCTCAAAATTGGTCTGGGCAGGAGGGGGGTTTAAGTGCCCAGTAAGCAAGTGGTTAAACATACTGCCTCCCCCTTCTCCCTTCTGTGCTGCATAGCGCCTTCTTTTTCTTTTTTTTTTTTAAATCGACTGTGTAAGGGAGCACTTGACAGCAGCTGTCAAATTCCACCCGCTGGCTGCCATCATTCCTCCATTGTTTCTGCTCCCTCTTCTCTCCTGCAGCAGCAAATCTCTAAGACAGGAGAGGCCGGGCTTCTAGAGCATGTGACCACATAGGAGCATATTATGAAAAGGTATTCACACACACAGCTTTTTTTTTTTTACTGGTTTTGCAGCATAGGTAAGAAAAGGGGTGAGGGAGGTTGTTTTTTAACCACTTCAGCCCTGGAAGGATTCACCCCATTAATGACCAGGCCATTTTTTGTGATACGGCACTGAGTTGCATTAACTGCCAATTGCGTGGTTGTGCAACGCTGTATCCAAACAAAATTTATGTCCTTTTTTTTTTCACCCCCACAAATAGAGCTTTCTTTCGGTGGTATTTAATCACCTCCTGCGGTTTTTATTTTTTGCGCTATAAACAAATTTTGGGGAAAAAAAATATTTTTTTTAACTTTCTGCTTTAATACATATTCACAAAAAAATGTAAAAACACATTTATTCATCAGTTTAGGTCAATATGTATTCTTCTACGTATTTTTGGTAAAAAAAAAAAAAAATTCAAATTATAGCATCTACAAAATAGGGGCTATATTTAAAGAGGGAGTCCACCTGAAAAAAATGATTAAAAGCCAACAGCTACAAATACTGCAGCTGCTGACTTTTAATAAACCGACACTTACCTGTCAAGGAGTCCAGCGATGTCGGCTCTCGGCTGCTGCCGCCGCCATTCTCGCTGAGGGAATAAGAAAAGTGAAGCATTGTGGCTTCACTTCCCTACTGCGCATGCGCGAGTCGCGCTGCGCATCCTAAGTGGTCCCCGCTATCTCCTGGGACCTGTGTGTTTCCCAGGAGACAGCAGGGGGGGTGTGACCGGAAGTGGGTGCAGAAACCTGTCTAATACAGGTATCTACACCCCCCCCCTAAAAGGTGCAAATTGTGGCACCGGAGGGGGTAGGAATCAGATTAGTGGAAGTTCCACTTTTGGGTGGAACTCCGCTTTAAGGACTTTTAATTATTATTTTTTTTTTTTTATTGGTAATGGGGTGATCTGCGGTTTTTAGCGGGATTGCGGCAGACAAATCTGAGCCCAAGTGACACTTTTTGGGGACCAGTGACACCAATAACAGTGATCAGTGCTTAAAAAATGCACTGATCAATGTATAAATGACACTGGCAGGGAAGGGGTTAACAGGGAGGCAATCAAAGGGTTAACTGTGTTCCCTGGGTGAGTTTGAACTGTGTGGGCAATGGGCTCACTGGGACAACACAAAGATCGCTGTTCCTGATTACTAGGAACAGCCGATCTCGGTGCTGTCCCCTGTCAGAACGGGGATCTGCCTTGTTTACATAGGCAGATCCCCAATCTGCCTCGCTGTGGAGCGATCGCGGGTTGCCGGCAGACATCGAGTCTCCCAGACCCGCGCGCTCCCCCGGCGTGCAGCGGGTGCGCTTGCGCCCACAGTATCCCATACACGGACTGACGTACAGGTACGTCGCTTCATGCAGCCAGGCAGCCCCGCCGCAGTATGTGGGCGGTCCAGAAGTGGTTAAGGAACACTTAAACTTAGCCTTATCTTCTACTTTAAGCAAAAAAAGTAATGTATAGCTAAAATCTTTTTGTTTTGGATAGAGTAAGGCCGGCAACAGACGATCTGAATGTCGGCTGGTTCAGCAGGAACCGTCAAAGATTCGAACCACGTGGGGGCAAGCTGCATGTACCTAGTTGATCGATCAACTTGGGTACAACCAGCCTGCCGGATTCCCTTGCGATTATTGCTAGTGGCTGCTTTAGCTGCTATCAATAATCGCTGTCTTCGCTGGCTGAACCTGCGCCATCTATGGCCTGCCTAAAGCCTGGTACACACCATTAGTTTTTCTCATTCAACCCAGTGGGCTGCGTGAAAAAAAACAAACCTGACAATCCGATGTTAGTACAGGGATCTTCCCCGCTGAGCTATTGTCTGCTGACAGGGGGACAGCCTGCCAGAACGCATCGGTCAGCCATTGGCCTGAGAGCGCTAATCGGATGTCAATTGGCAGACCTTTTTTGGTCATGCCCCTTTGACAGAAGCTGGATCGGAGCATGTAGGGCACCCACAAACCATCTTTAGTTTCCCCTCAATGATGCATTTTGCATTTTATACATTAAAGAGTATCTTCAGTGCCAGCCAGCAGCTACAAATACTGTAGTTGTTGACTTTTAATAAACGTCTAAACTTTCCAGGCTACACGTTGTGGGAAGAAGCTCCCCATCCCAGATGCATGAGCTGACCGCTCATGGATTTCATACAAAAAGTGCCATCTTTTCTTCCCATGTGAGTTATTAATTTACAAGCATTTCCAAGTATTATTAAAGGGGTTGTAAAGGTTTGTGTTTTTTCACCTTAATGCATCCTATGCATTAACGTGAAAAAACACCTGGTAGTCACCGGCCCCCTAGCCCCCCCCCCCCCCATTTTACTTACCTGAACCCCTTCATTCAGTCGGCAGGGACGCGCTTTCTTTCTCTCCCTGGGCTCCCAGCTCTTGATTGCATAGATTGATAGCAGCGCAGCCATTGGCTCCCGCTGCTGTCAATCAAATTCAACGATGTGGGAGCCCGCCCGCAAGGTTTGGGGCCACTCTGTGCAAATCGAGCTGAACAGTGGAGGTATGTATGACATGTTTGTTATATTTTAAAAAAAGAAAAAAAGGCCTTTACAGTCACTTTAATTCTGCGCTTAGTTTGGTGCCCCCCCGGTGTGTTCTCTTGGTCCTGCAGGTGTATCCATCCACCCAGTACTTCTATTGGTCTGAGGTTCCCTGTTGTGAGACTGTCCATCAGAAGCCATTACTATGTGATGAGCCTGGTTTGAACTGTCACAATGTGAGTTGTCATTTCTTTTCACCACATTAAATTTGTTTAAAATACTACACTCAGATTTCGCATGCTGTTCCTCTGATCTGTTCCGATCAGATCCGCCTGTCCGTTTTTCAGAATGGTCCATTCACCCCTGTGGGCCGGCGGATATAAACAGAAGGGAATCTGTCCTTCCAGACACCGAGCTGTCATCCGCCTGCTCTGATCAGAAGGGGATCAGCTGACAGATCTCCTGCTAATCAAAACGTAGTCCGCCCCGAGTGAAAGGGGCCTAATAGAAAAGCAAAGAAACATACTGCATGCAAATAATAAAAAGCCTGCAATTATCTTTTATTATCTGTTTGTATAACGCCATTGAAAAACATTTTTAAAGCTGTTTTTGTTGTAATTTTTATGATAAGGGGGAAGTTCCTTTTTGAGAGGTTGTTGTTCCTTAGCAGGCATCTGATTGTGCTGTACTTTATGCAACAGGGAGTTTTATTTCTTTTTATTTTATTAATCCTGCGCTGGTTAATTTTAGCTGTAGTTGCTAGGAGAACCACTTTACCCCACCTAATTCGTGAGATGGCACATTACAGAAACAAATGGGTTCTATTCACTTTTTCCAGTAAGAGCATTGCTGTAGATAGAAGGTAAAATATGACAGAGCTAATCACTACATTTACATCTACTGAGTCTCAAGTGTTTTTAGGTACTTATTAATTTTTTTTTTCTGCCATTTGCTGCTTTTATGTGAATGTCATGCCCTAGTTTTGCTGTGTACACTCTTGAACAGTGTCTAGAAAAAGATGCATTTCTTTTTTTTTTTTTAATAATCAAAAATTTTATTGTTTATTTCATTTATATATACACCATTTATACAACATTCTATACCCCTTTGTTCAAACACTAGAAACATACTACACATTACATCCTACATCACCTACCACCGTTTTCCCCCCTGTCCCAGCGGCCGACATTTACATATGCGAGGGGGAAAAAAAATAAAAATAGATAAATAAATAAATGGTACCTACCCCACCGTGTTTATCGTGCTTATGTTTATAAAGTGTTAAAAGAAACTATATATAAGTTCCCCCTAATTCTTATTAGTGTCCTTAATCACTTCAATTCATAATTATATATTGTGTGAAGAGAAAAAAAAGAAAAAAAAAAAAAAAAAAAAATTTTAGATAAATAAATAAATAAATGTTACCCACCCCACCGTGTTTATCGTGCTTATGTTTATAAAGTGAAATAAAGTTATACAGTTTATAAAGAAAAAGATGCATTTCACTGTGTTATTGATACAGTTTTCTGGAACAAAGGACTAGATTCTTAAAGACCCAGTTCACTCCAAAATGATCATTCTGTTTTAGTGGATATTGCTTAGCTAAATCACACACTAGATTCTTGAATCTCATGTTCGGAAATCGCAATCCTCTCCTAGATTTTTGTATGCCACCAGAATAAAATAAAATAAAACCAAACAATCCAAATGAATTTGATGTGCAGACTTTCAGCTTTAACTCAAGGGGTTCAACATAAATTTCAAGTACAAATTTTAGGAACTGCAACCATTTTTATACACAGTCCCCTAGAGCTGCACGATTAATCATTAAAAATCGTGATTGCGATTCTTTCCCCCTCGCGAGCTTAACAAAGCATTTTCCTGATTCTATGCAGAGTTCTCTGCTCAAGCTGACAGCTGTTAAAAGAAAAAAAAAAATAGGCAGTCTATGTTCCTCAGCCTCTGCGCTAACTATAAACATTGTAACAATTTATTCTTTAGATCAAAAGAATGAACTTCGGTCTGTAAATGAAGGAAGTTTTAACCACTTACAGACTAAAGCCTCGTACACACGATCAGATTGTTGGCCAACTGAACGTCTGCTTTTTGTCCAAAGGGCGTGTGCCAGGAACTTGTTTTGCATACTAACAGTATACAATTGTCGGCCAACAAACACGAACAGCTCTTGAGCGCCACCCTCTGGGCCCCTTCTGCTAATTTTGTGTTTGGTGAGCATTGATTCCGAGCATACGTGTTTGTACTGTCAACTTTTGTGTGACGGACTTGTGTACTGACCATCAGAAAATCTGACAACAGACCGTTGTCCACTGAAAATTTACTAGCATGTCATCCATTTGCTGGCAGAAAGTTGGATAGCATTTGTCAAAAGGAGCGTACTAACGGTCAGATTTTAGGCCAACAGTCTGTCAACAGACAATCCCATGCCAACAATCTGATCGTGTGTACGAGGCTTTAGGCCCCTTTCACACCTGTACAATTTGTCCTGCGACTTGGAAAAGCAAACTTGGTCCAACTTTGATGTGAGTTACACAGGCAATCCCTAAAATCGTGACAAAAATTGCGGCCGCAAAATCGCACGACCGTACCTAAACCTTTTTTTGACACTTGTTGGTTTCAAGTTAATCATTATTTTTTGCTAGAAAATTACTTAAACCCCCCAAACATTATTATTATTATTATTATTATTATTATAATACAGGTTTTATATAGCGCCAACAGTTTGCGCAGCACTTTACAACATGAGGGCAGACATTAAAGTTACATTACAATTTGGTACAAGAGGAATCAGTGGGCCCTGCTTGTTAGAGCTTACAATCTAAAAAGGAAGGGTCAATTGATACAAAAGGTAATAGCTGTGGGGGATGAGCTGATGGAGGAAGTAAAACAGTGTTAGTTAGAAGCAGGATAAGCTTCTTTGAAGAGAAGGGATTTCAGGGATCGCCTAAAGATGGATAGATTAGGGGACAGTCGGACAGATTGGGGTACAGAGTTCCAAAAGATGGGAGAAGCTCTGGAGAAATCCTGGAGGCGGGCATGGGAGGAAGTGACAAGGGAGCTAGAGAGCAGGATGTCTTGGGATGACCGAAGAGAGCGGCTTGGTTGGTATTTTGAGACTAGGTTAGTGATGTAGCTGGGGGCAGAGTTATGGATGGCTTTGTAAATTATTGTTAGTACTTTGAATTTTATTCGTTGGGTGAGTGGAAGCCAGTGGAGGGATTGGCAGAGAGGGGTGGAGGACACTGAATTGTTGGTAAGGTGGATGAGTCTTGCAGCGGCATTCATTATGGCTTGAAGGGGGGATAGTCTATGTTAAGGTAGTACAAATGAGGAGCGAGTTGCAGTAGTCAAGCCGAGAGATAACCAGGGAGTGAATTAGAAGCTTGGTGGTGTCATTAGTTAGAAAGGGGCGTATTCTGGAAATGTTGCGGAGGCTAAGGCGGCATGATTTGGACAGGGATTGTATGTGGGCCTGAAAGGACATTATATATATTTTAGCAGAGACCCTAGAGATGGTGGTTGTTGCAGTATTTTAAGTCACACTCTATTTCAAATGCAATATTTTGGGGGAAATAAATACACTTTGGTGAATTTTAAAAAAACCGAAACATTAAAGTTAGCCCAATTTTTTTGTATAATGTGAATTGGATCATTCTTTGCTGGGGTTTTTCGCCTTCCTCTGGATCAACTGTGGGTATAGGATTGTGTATATGGGATTGTTTGATATTATTTTTTGTGGTTGTATTTATTTTTGTGGTTGAACTAGATAGACTTGTGCCTTTTTTCAACCTGACTAACTATGTAACTATGAAAGATGATGATACGCAGCGAGAATCGTGAGAGAATTGTGATCTTTATTCTAAGTAAAAAAATCGTGATTCTCATTTTTCCCAGAATCGTGCAGCTCTACAGTCCCCCTAATTTCAGGGGCTCAAATGTAATTGGACAAATTAATATAATCATAAATGTTCATTTTTAATATTTGATTGAGGATCCTTTACTGGCAATGACTGAAGTCTGGAACCCATGGACATTACCAAAGACTGGGTTTCCTCCTTTCTTGTTTTTTTTTTTCTTTTACCCCCCCAAAAAAAAAGGGTCCTGCTCCTTTAAAGCATGTTATATGACACCGTGCTTGTCCTGTGTCATTTGGCCACCTGTAACACCTAAAAAAAAAAACCTGGCTGATCCTGCCAGTTTCTGCCCTCCCCTATGTAATCTGACCAAGGTGTATCATAGCTGTTGAGCCCTGACACCATGGTCAGTTTACGTGCCTCCATCATCCGCAGCCTGCTGTCCCATCCCTCTCCTCTGTGCTCCTGTGTCGTCCTCCCCCGTCCCTGCCTGTCAGCTTGTGACAGTGCCACCCCCTCCACTCCTGCTGCTCAAATATCTGTAATTGGTATACACCATCTCCTTATACAGGGTTCTCACTCTGGTCTGTTTTTTATAAAAATAAATGCTGTAAATGCTTCATGTAAGAGCAGGGTTCGCGATCACATGACCGGCAGGGTCTCTCCTCCTCTCTCCCCGAGTGACGTCAGCAGGGGAATCTCTGCCCCTCCCGCTGCATCTGACAGGAGGAAAGAAGAGACCCGGCCGGTCATGTGATCGTGGATATCGGCTCTTGCATAAGGTATTTACAGCATTTATTTTTATTAATCACACACCGAGGGGGACACTGCATAAGGAGACAGCACGGATGGTGCATACTTGTAAGAGTGGCTTAACAACCACTTAAATTCAAGGGGTTCAACATAAATAATCGAGCACAAATTTTAGGAATGACAACCATTTTTATACACGGTCCCCCCATTTTCAGGGGCTCAAATGTAATTGGACAAATGAATATGATCATAAATGTTAATTTTTAATATTTGGTTGAGAATCCTTTACTGGCAATGACTGCGTGAAGTCTGGAACCCATAGATATTTTCAAAGACTGGGTTACCCCCTTTCCGATGCTTTGCCAGGCTCTAACTGCAGCTGTCTTCAGTTGTTTGTTTGTGGGTCTTTCTGCCTTTAGTTTTGCCTTCAGCAAGTGAAATGCATGCTCAATTGGTTAAGATCAAGTTATTGACTTGGCCATTGCAGAATATTCCACTTTTCCTTCAAAAGCTCCTGGGTTGCTTTTGCAGTGTGTTTTGGATCATTGTCCATCTGTACTGTGAAGGCCATCCAATCAACTTTGCTGCATTTGGCTGAATCTGGGCTGACAGTATATCTCTAAACACTGCAGAATTCATCCGGCTGCTTCTGTCTTCTGTCACATCATCGATAAACACGAATGACCCAGTGCCACTAGATGCCAAGCATACCCATACCATCACACTGCCTCCACCATGTTTTAAAGGTGACGTTGTGGGCTTTGGATCATGAGCTATTCCAAGCCTTCTCCACACTTTTTTTTTTTTTTTCTTCCCGTCATTCTGGTACAGATTTATCTTAGTTTCATCCATCCAAAGAATGCTTTTACAGAACAGGTCTGGCTATTGTAGATGTTTTTTTGGCAAAGTCTAATCTGGTTTATGAATGGTTTGCACCTTGTGGTGAACCCTCTGTATTTGCTCTCGTGAAGTCTTCTCTTGATTGTAGACTTTGTCAATGATACGCCCACCTCCTGGTGAGTGTCCTTCACTTGTCTGGATGTTGTGAATGGGTTTTTTTTTTTACCATAGAGGGGATCCTGCGATCATCCACCACTGTTGTCTTCCGTGGACATCCAGGTCTTTTTATGTTGCTGGGCTCACCAGTTTTTTGAAGCCCTACAATGGCCTGTTTAACTTGCATGGACAGCTCCTTTGAACCATGATGTAGGTTCACAGCAATAGATTCCAAATGCAGATACCACACTTAGAATCAACTCCAGACCTTTTACCTGCTTAATTGATGAAGAAATATTGAAGGTGTAGCCCACACCTGGCCATAAACGGCTTTTAAATCAATTGTCCAATTACTTTTGGTGCCTTGAAAAAGGGGGGTGGCTATTAAGAGCTGTAATTTCTAAACCCTTTCTCCGATTTGGATGTACATATCCTCAAATTAAACCTGAGTGTGGACTTTCATCCCATATCCATTATATAGCTATAGCTTGAATATCTTTTGGTAAATACCTTAAAAGTAAACTAAAATTGTGCCTGTGTCCAAATATTTATTGACCCAACTGTAAAAGGAGACCTTTGCAAGAGTGCCTTGGAATTGCCATGTGCTTGGAATTATTGAGGCTAAGTGCATCTGTACTGAAATCTGAATACTAAACTAGAGATAGAGGAGCTAGTGGGTAATTCATTCCCCCAGAATACACTTGGCAGTGAAGCATCCATTTTGAATGCTTAGACCCTTTAGACTAGTGGTCAGCAACCTTTTTGGATCTCTCAGAACACTAAACTCACAATTTTGAATCCTGCGGAGCCCTAACATGAATTTTACATGCCTTATACACAGAATTCTCTGGCTCTCTGAACATTCATTTTTATGAAGTCAATATCTTTTTTTACTATTTGTAGTACTATTTACAATTTAATGAAATTGTTATATAATTGAGGGTGGTTGAACAATCTAGAACTACATGAAGAGGCCGAAGAGCTCTTTCTCTATAAGAAACTTGTCAGGAGATGCACTGGCGGTTTCTATTGTTTTTTTTCTGAAAATGTTAGTAGCCTGGCTGTCAAGCTGACCTTCTTGCTTTACTACTTAGAATCCACATAGTCTCACTTAATCCAAAATTATCAAGGTGGAACTGAAGGCTAAACTTTATTTTTTTTATTTTGGAAAGAGTAGGGGAGGGTTAAAACCCCCTCCTTTTTTTTTTTTTTTTTTTTTTTTTCATGCCATATGTCCCATGGGAAAATTTCCTATCATTCCCTGTCCCATAGCCAAAACAAGAAGTGAAAGGAAACCCTTCCAAAGTGTGGTTATCCCTGGTTGTCACCAGAACTAGTGTCCCCCATTGGAAGGTTTCCCATTTATTACTATTTTGGATACAACCTCAAATTTGGTATTTTCCTTTATTTTCGCTTTCAGTGATAATGATAAATATGACATAGAGGGGGCAAATCTCCCCAATGGTGTCACAGACAGACATCAATAAAACCTGCAGCATTCAACTAGGGCATTCAGTTTAGGGGTCACCTTCATATTTCTATCTTGAGAGCTTTACTTTTAAAGTTTTTCCTTTGCCCCACTGAAATACATTTTACAGAATACTCATCAGTAGTTTCTCAAAATAAGGCTTCATGCCAGAGCCATGGCTATATTCATGCACATTTACAAAGTACGGTATATAGATGTGGATGAGATGTTAGAACAGGAAGAATAAAGTGCTTGCTTGTAACATATGTCTACCCATATTATTATATGTGAAAACCCATTTGGAGTTTATTATAAATGATCTAAATTCAGCCAAAAGATACATTTCAAAAGTTTTATACTTGTTTTGTGTGTCAGTGATCCCCACCTCGAGTGTAAACTCCTAACCCCCAGTAGTAATTTAAGAGAAAAGCCACTTGCTGTGTATAGTAGTCCTGCACGACCCCTGCTTAAGACATACATAGTTACATAGTAGGTGAGGTTGAAAAAAGACACAAGTCCATCAAGTCCAACCTATGTGTGTGATTATATGTCAGTATTACATTGTATATCCCTGTATGTTGCAGTCATTCAGGTGCTTATCTAATAGTTTCTTGAAACCATCAATGCTCCCCGCTGAGACCACCGCCTGTGGAAGGGAATTCCACATCCTTGCCACTCTTACAGTAAAGAACCCTCTACGCAGTTTAAGGTTAAACCTCTTTTCTTCTAATTTTAATGAGTGGCCACGAGTCTTGTTAAACTCTCGTCTGCGAAAAAGTTTTATTCCTATTGTGGGGTCACCAGTACGGTATTTGTATACTGAAACCTGAAGGACCTGTTAAAGAATATGTAAACCCAATATTTCCTTTTCCTGATATGTGCCTGCTGTACCATGTACTTGTATGAAAAAGTATCCTGTTCTTTGTATTGCTTTATTTGTGTGAAATCCTTGGTGTTCCTGCCAATACCTCTGCTTTCCTTTTAAAAACTGACCACACTAGGCATGATAGCACAGCACGGTCAGCTCTCTAGCTGTGCTGAAAACACACAGCCATTCAATGTAAAGATCGGAGTGCTACTCTTTTCTCTTTCCCAAACTCTTATGTAGCTGAGACCAGAGGGGAATGTGTGAGAAAATGGAAAAAATTATCTTTTTATAATGTTTTTTTCTATCTAGACACAAATACTTTGCCTTTCATTTCGGTTTAAACTGAATGGGTTATTTTACAAGATGAGGCTTTACAATTACTTTAGTGTGTTGCTTTACTGCGTTTGTGCATTTCATTAAAAAAACCACTCCCTTCAAATGGACAGCAACACACACAAAATTTTGATTGCCACATTTTTTTTTTTTTAATCCAGCCCTGCATAATGCATAGGTCGCTTTGTACGCTGTTGTGCTTTACAGGGCACTTGTGTCGCAATGCATATTGATTGTTTAATGACACCACAACACGTCACACTGGTACACACGTTGCTGTGTGTTTGTGGTGCTATACTAGCCAGCACGCTGTTGTGAACAGACCCCGTGGTCAGATTTAGAGCTCTGCAATCCATAAGAATTGTGTGTTGCTGATTGCAGATCTGTTTTGCTGACTAAGCAGAGGACATGTCTGACCATTACTTGCATACAGAGCAGCCTTCCTTCTCCGCAATTTACTGTTGAAGAGACTTTTGTACTCTATGTGGGTAATATTTACACACATAACAAGAATAAGACCTTTTAACTAGGTTAATATTCAACTTCCATTGGTCTTGAGACTTTAGCCCACCAGCATTTAACCAGTAATTAAATATAAGTTATAGTGCTATATTTTGGACATGGGTGGATACTTGGCCACCCGCTGGTTTCTTGCATCTCCTGGGGAATTTAGCACTTGGGCTATTACACAAATCTTACTGCCAGAGGGTGGTTCAAGCCACCTGAGATGCTTTTGATACTAACCTGTTGCCCAGGTTCACATTGGGCCGATTTTGGCATGCGATTTGACATGTCAAATCGCATCCCGAACCGGAGGCTATTGCCAGCAATAGCATCATCTGAATCGGTGGGACGCCGACTTTACGGTGCCGCACTGATTCCCAAAAGTAGTTCCTGTACTACTTTTGGCAACTTCGGGGGCGATTTTAACAGACATTTGTCAAATCGCCCCCGAAGTCGGACTACATTGACAGTTTGAAATTGTGCGAGTGCAGCAGCACTCGCATGATTTCAAACCCACCCTGAATGTGAACCTGGGCGTTGTACTCCTGTAAGAACCATTAATGGTGCTAAAGCTATTCAGACTGTCTACACCAGCATTTTTCATCATTCTTGCCCCAGAGTAACCACTTAAACGTTTAGGTCTTAAGGACCCCCTGCTAACACCAATGAAGTGGGGGTCAATGAAAAAATACTCCCTTTGCAGTGTTAGTCAAAATACCACCTTTCAGATGACTTAAAGTGGTCCTAAAGGCGGAAGCTTTTTTAACCTTCATGCATCCCCCCCCCCCAATCCTTATCTGAGCTCCCACCAATCCAGCGATGTTCACGATATCCTTGGCTGCCCCAGGACTCTCCCTTCTCATTGGCTGAGACAGCAGTGGGAGCCCAATAGCTCCCACTGCCGTCAATCACAGCCAGTGAGCAAATGAGGAACGAGTAGGGGCAGTGAGGCCAAGCCACGGTTCTGTTTTTTGGGCGCATAGAGCAGGGGTGCCCTCAGTGCAAGCGGTTTTCTCTGGGGGCACTGCTCGAGGGGGAGGAGCCAGGAGTGCCAGTTGTGGGACCTGAAAAGAGGAGGATCAAAGCTGCTCTGAGCAAAACCACTGCACAGATCAGCTAAGTATAACATGTTTGTTATTTAAAAAACAAAAAAGGAGCTTTAATACCACTTTAAAAGATTATTGGGGGTGCTTTGTATCTGGCTCTGCCAAGTGGTGTTGACCTCAGAATCCTACAACTACCATCAAATGGGTGGTCAATTTGCCACAGTTCGAGGAACCCCAGGGTTCCCCCGAAACCCCTAAATGAGGCTGGTCTAAATTCTATGAAATCGGAGGTCTTTTATCTGCTATATTGACTTTTCAATTAGTTATTCCAGCATAGTTCAAAGTCATAAAAGATCTTTCTATCTACTGCTTTATTGACGGAAGCACATTCCCGTCTTGTTAGGTTTATATGTCATTGAGTTCATAAAGTTTGTTCAGGGACAAGAGCGAAGGTCAATATCCACATTAAAGTGAAAGTAGCTGTTTTATGTAGGGAAGTAAAAACTTGATTCTATGGTTTGAAAATACTGGAAGAAAGAAACCATGTAGAGCTTGGCTATTGCAATATGCAAATTTATTCTAGAAAAAAGATATTTGAAAATATAGGTTTCCTATCTGTCATGCTTCCAGCGCATTTAATACTTTCTAAATCTGTGACCAGGAACATGTATTTGTGTGGTTACTGGGGTCTTTATGAATCAGTAGCTTCCAGAGAGAGAGAGTGCTGTATTGTACTAGGGGTAAAAATTTGGGTGCTTTGTGCATAGATGGGAATTATGATATTAAAAATTTGTGAATGGAATGGGGCAACAGGATTTTATTGGTACTGTCATGAGACATTACAAAAGAGTTTGTTTAAAAACAGTATATTTTTATTATTGTACATATACAGTTACTGCGTAGTATAAAAAGCCATTTGGACACACACAGATTACAGGTTTAACCCTCCTGATTGTTACTACATCCCCCAGAATTGGGGTCACTTCTACCCTGAAGGCTTCTCCAGAGAGGATGGATGGATGTGTGTGTGTGGTCACCCGCTTCTTCAGGAGAATAACAGAGGGAACAGGACACTAGAATTAAAAAAATAGACACGTATGGTCTATTTTGAAGAAACAGTATCTGCATGAAGTGTTTGGCTTAAAAATAAGTATCAATATTATCACCATACATGTCTATTTTTTTAATTCTAGTGTCCTGTTCCATCTGTTAGTCTCCTGAAGAAGCGGGAGACCACGAAACATGTCGAGCTAGACGGCCTACTCGCGCATCTACCCTCTCTGGAGTAGCCTTCCAGGTAGAAGTGACCTCAATTCTGGGGGTGTAGTCGGCATCAGGAGGGTTAAACCCAGGGTGGGTTTGATTTAAATCAACTCAATTTAATTAATAATTTTTAAAGAGCAACTGTCATCTGTCCCACAGCGGCTCTTCCTCTGACCCGCTGTTGACTCACCGACGGTCCCATTTACTTTAATGGGACAGCTGGTGATGCGGCAATGACTAAACAAGGTGAGGGATGTGGCGGCAGCAGGTGAGTGGATGCCCGCTAACAGGCGCTAACATGATGGATCTGAAATGATAGGTGCTCTTTAAATGTAAGGACTCATTCTTGCTGGTAGTTACTGTGAAGTTGTGTGAATGCATCAATGCAGTGCATGTTATTTCAGATTGCAGAGCTTAGATTAGTTGAATGAGTTTACCAAAAATGGAAATATTGCAGAATATACAGTCTCATGCTACATAACTAAGCTCCATTTCATCAATAATTGGTGTTGCGCTCTAGGTAGAAACTAAAATGACAGTGATATATATATAGAAGGTGTTGTAAAACCAAAGTAAATAAAAAGGTGGATGCATCTGAGATCAAGTCCTAAATTCTAATTAAACAATAATGTAAACAACCTAGATACATTCTAATATATAAAGCGCAAGTGACAAAAGTGACATATCTTCAGACTGAATAGATAAAGTGCACGCAATTAAAATTATCCAAATAGAAGACTCTTCAAGTGAATATAAAAGTGCTCCAAGAAGATGGTGTCCATATGGACGAGTAAACTGAAGCTGTGAAGTGCTGCTCCAGTTAACACTCTGTGCGGAGAATGTAAACAGTGACTTTCTTCAGTGCAATTGCACCTTTGTGTGAATTAGCCCCTTACCTTACTGCTGTAAGGTAACAGCGTGAAAGAAAAATAGCATCCAACGAAATCCAGGCTCCTGTAGTAGATAACTAGTGGTTTCTCGTCTGTGCAGCTGGTAGTTTCTCATCTGTGCAGCTCATAAATGCATGGGGAAAAAGGGGAAGGTTTCCAGGTGCAGTGCCGGTGTATAAAAGGAAAGAAATGGGGGCCCAGATCGTGAAGTATGTTGAAACTTGAATTTATTAAATTTAAAACAGCCGTTTGGTACTCACATGAACACATAAAAAAACAAACACGGCACCACGAGCGGCGAGCTTGCAACCTGACGTCACTTCTGGTGCCATATCTGTTCCAACGCGTATCGTCATGTGACTTCATCAGGGTTGATCCATCAGCTATCTACTACAGGAGCCTGGATTTCGTTGGATGCTATTTTTCTTTCACGCTGTTACCTTACAGGAGCAAGGTAAGGGGCTAATTCACACAAAGGTGCAATTGCACTAAAGAAATCAACCACTAAGTCACTATTTACATTCTCCGCACGAGTGTTAACTGGAGCAGCACTTCACAGCTTCAGTTTACTCGTCTATATGGACACTATCTTCTTGGAGCACTTTTATATTGACTTGAAGAGTCTTCTATTTGGACAATTTTAACCACTTAAGGACCGAGCCTCTTTCTGAGATTTGTTGTTTACAAGTTAAAAAGTTTTTTTTGCTAGAAAATTAGAACCCCAAACATTATACATTTTTTTTCTAACACCCTAGAGAATAAAACGGCGGTCGTTGCAATACTTTATCATATTTGCGCAGCGGTCTTACAAGTGCACTTTTTTTTGGAAAAAATACAATTTTTTTGAATAAAAAATTAAGACAACAGTAAAGTTAGCCCAACTTTTTTATATTGTGAAAGATAATGTTACGCCGAGTAAATTGATACCCAACATGTTACGTTTCAAAATTGCGCCTGCTCGTGGAATGGCGACAAACTTTTAACCTTAAAAATCTCCATAGGCAACGTTTAAAAAAATTCTACAGGTTGCATGTTTTGAGTTAGAGGAGGTCTAGGGCTAGAATTATTGCTCTCACTCTACCAATCACGGCGATACCTCACATGTGTGATTTGAACATAGTTTTCATATACCGGCGCTACTCACGTCACGTATGCGTTCGCATCTGCACGCGAGCTCGTCGGGACAGGACGCGTTTAAAAAAAATTTATTTATTTTTTCTTATTTTACCTAATTTTTTTTTTTTTTACACTGTTTTTTTTTAAATTGTGTCACTTTTATTCCTATTACAAGGAATATAAACATCCCTTGTAATAGAAAAAAAGCATGACAGGACCTCTTTAAATATGAGATCTGGGCTCATGTGACTCCCGCCTCTCTCCGCTCACGTCTCCTGAGTCCTGACGTCAGTGGGGAATTCTCAGCCCCGCTCGCTGACTATAGCTATCGTATCAGAAGAGAGGCGGGCGGGGCTGAGAATTCCCCGCTGACTTGAGAGGAGAGCGAAGAGAGGTGGGACGGGCCAGGAGTCACATGAACGGGATGTATTATACTACTGTGAAATTCGGTATGAAGTGACATATTTTTTTTAAAAAAGCACATACAGCGGGGCACATCATTGTAACGCGGCATTTATTAAAATAAAATAATTTTAACAACAGTAAGTAGAGTACAAATGTGTACTCTAGTTACACCTCTCGCTCCGTGCTGACAGCTCCCTGGCTTCCCTGTGCACATTCCACTGTTAACTCCTAGTGTGCTGTAGGGTGCAAACAGGAATGCCAAGGAACTGTCAGCACCAGTGGTGGCCCGTGCATTGTGGGGGGGGGGGGGGGTTAGTGAAGTGATGGCTGCATTTAATGGGCACAGGTGGCTGCGTTGGGCACAAGTGGCTGCGGTTGACGGGCAGTTCCAGCTTCACAGCCGGGTGCGCATGTCTCACTGCGCTTTCCTGCATAGCCGGGCAATCTTTTGGGAACTGTGATGTGTCCCAGAAGATTGCAGGGTGGAAGGGCGGCCTAGGAGGCCCAAGCGGAAATGGGAGCTTGTCGGTAATCGTGATGCATCGAGGAATTGAATCAAATCGTTGACCAGGTAATTGTAATGGAATCGTGAGACCAGTGAAGATGCGCACCCCTACGATTCATTGTGTTGGTTTTGGTTGACCAATTGGGTGTATGCAGGAGCTAGTACACTTATCCCTATAGCCACAGGTAGAGTGGGAATAATTCATTCTCTTATTCAAGCTCCATTTCATGCTGAATAAACTACATTATAAATGTATCTTAAATAGAAAACTATCTTTAGATAGATTTTTACTCCAAAAGCATTTTAAATAGATAAAAATCAAAAGAATCTGTTTTGAATAGAAGAAAGTCCGATAATTGTTTGTTAAAAAAAAAAATAGATTTTTATCCACCATGGTTAACCACTTGGCGATCGCCTTCGGCATATATACTACGGCAAGGTGGCTCGGCTGCGCGAACCGACGTACCTGTACGTCGGTCTATGCATGTGATACTGCGGGCGTGCACCGCAGGAGCTCGTCTGCGGGCCTGGCGGACTCGATGTCCGCCGGCCACCCACTATCCCGGTGAAGAGAGGCAGAACAAGGATCTTCCTATGTAAACAAGGCGGATCCCCGTACTGACAGGGGAGGAGAGATAGAGATCAGCTGTTCCTAGTGATCAGGAACAGCGATCTCTCTCTCTCTCTCTCTCTCTCTCTCTCTCTCTCTCTCTCTCTCTCTCTCTCTCTCTCTCTCTCTCTCTCTCTCTCTCTCTCTCTCTCTCTCTCTCTCTCTCTCTCTCTCTCTCTCTCTCTCTCTCTCTCTCTCTCTCTCTCTACTCCCAGTCAGTCCGTCCCCCTGACCGTTAGAAACGCCTCCCTAGGGAACACTTAACCCATTGATCGCCCCCTAGTGTTAACCACTTCCCTGCCGGTGCCATTTATACAGTGATCAGTACATTTTTATTGCACCGATCACAGTATTGGTGTCACTGGTCACCAAAAAGTGTCACTTGGAGTCAGATTTGTCCGCTGCAATGTCGCAGTCACACTAAAAAATTGCTAATCCCAGCCATTACTAGTAAAAACAATAAAGAAAAAAAAAGTCCCTAAATCTTTCACCTATTTTGGAGACTCTAACTTTTGCGCAAACCAATCAATATACGCTTATTGCAAAATTTTTTGGGAAAAAAAAATGTTGGCCTAAACTTATGAATACATTTAGTGTGTGTGTGTGTGTATATATATATTTTTTTATGTATTAAATATTTTTTTGTTGGATATGTATTCTAGCAGAATGTAAAAAATTTTTTTTTTTTTTCAAAATTTTCAGTCTTTTTTTTGTTTATAGTGCAGAAAATAAAAACCGCAGAGGTGATCAAGTACCACCAAAAAAAAGCTCTATTTGTGGGAAAAAAAAGGACATCAATTTTGTTTGGGTACAACGTCGCACGACCACGCAATGTCAGTTAAAGCGACGCAGTACCGTATCGCAAAAAAATGGCCTGGTCATTTAAGGAATAAATCCTTCCGGGGCTGAAGTGGTTAAACCTGTAATCTGTGTGTCCACATGGCTTTTTATACTATACTGTAACTGTATGTGTGCAATAAAAAAAAAATTGTTTTTAAACAAACTCTTTTGTAATGTCCATTCACAAATGTTTCCTATGACATTAGGATGCGGGGACCTGATCTTTTTGTAAGTTCTGAGCAGTTTGTTTATTAGGAATTATGATATGCGCTGTTACTAGAAAGAGGTGTGCATGGTTGTGTGTGTGTTTGTTTTTTAGGGGCATAGCAATCTGCTTAAAGTGGTATTAAACCCAAAATCAAACATTTATTACATTGCAGCACCATTTCTTACATGTGATGGCTGTATCCCCCCCCCCCCCCCCCAAAAAAGCTTGCTTTCTTCTATTTTCACCTAGTGATCTGGCCAGTAGGTCAGTTTTTGTTTTTTGTTTTGTTTTGTTTTTTTCAAAAGAACAAGCACTCCAGCAGAATGTATTCATTACAGAGATGAGACAAACCATTTAACACTGTCAGGGCCCGGGGTGCTTAAAGTGATCACTGTGCTGCTATAATAGTAAATGTAGCAATTATCGTTTTTCTAAATTCGCAAGCTCTAGTCAGAACCTGATCAGAATAGTATCAGAAATGGTGAATGCAGGGTCCTGGGTTTAGTACAACTTTGTTAAAAAAAACTTCTGTGTCATAGAATCCCCCCTCACCCCACTAATTTCCTGAGCCCATTCTCCATCCAGCGCTGTGCATGAGAGCAGTGGCTCTCTCCGTTCTCTCCCTCCTCACATGGCAGATTTTTAGCAGCGGGAGACATTGGCTCCTGCTTTTGTCAATCAAATCCTGTGATGAGTTTTTTTTTTTTTTTTTTTCAAAAGAACAAGCACTCCAGCAGAATGTATCCATTACAGAGATGTGATAAACCATTTAACACTGGGGTGCTTAAAGTGATCACTGTGCTGCTATAATAGTAAATGTAGCAATTATCGGTTTTCTAAATTAGCAAGCTCTAGTCAGAACCTGATCAGAATAGTATCAGTGGCCTGTTCTTTTTAGCTTCAAGTTGTTCTAAAGCCTAATGCCGCGTACACAAAAGCGGACTTTATGGCAGACTTTGCCCGGCGGACGGGATTTCGTCGCACAATACGATCGTGTGTGGGCTCCAGCGGACTTTGTTTTCTCAAAAGTTGGACGGACTTCGATTTGAAACATGTTTTAAATCTATCCGTCGAACTCGAGTCCGGTCAAAAAGTCCGCTCGTCTGTATGCTAGTTCGACGGACAAAAAGCCACGCTAGGGCAGCTATTGGCTACTGGCTATGAACTTCCTTGTTTTAATCCGGTCGTACGGCATCAGGTACGAATTCGACGGACTTTGGTGCATTGTGTGTAGGCAAGTCCGTTCATTCGGAAAGTCCGTCATAAAGTCCGTCGCAAAGTCTGCTGTAAAATCCGCTCGTGTATACGCGGCATTAGGCTGCATTCACACCTGAGCGTTTCAAAGTTGCACGTTTTTGTTCAGGTCACCAATGTAAAAGGCAGAAAAATGCCTGTAATCTGCCCCAATGAAGCTCATATTTTTTTTTTTTGAGCTTAGGGTGTTTTTTCAGGCGTTTTGCTTCAGGTGACAAAACGCTCAGATGTGCCATTGAAATGAATGGGATTTTGCTCGTGGGGCATTTTTCAAGTGTTTTTTTAGGCATTTTACGTGTGTTTTGTGAGCTGAAAATGCTCAGGTGTGAATGCAGCCTAAAGGTTTTTACCTTTTGCATTCTCTGCATTAAAATGTTACTAAACCCACAACAGTAAAATCAGATTGTATATGCAGTAAAGAATGCTTGTTATACTCACTGTGGAACTTAAAGGAGTTGTAAAGACAGAAGGTTTTTTATCCTAATACATTCTTTGCATTAAGATAAAAAACGTTCTGTGTGTAGCAGCCTTCCCAGCCCCCCTAATTACTTACCTGAGCCCCATCTCTTTCCAGCGATGTCCACGAATGTCTAAGTCATCCAGGACACTCCTCCTGATTGGCTTAGACACAGCAGCACCACCATTGGCTCCCGCAGCTGTCAATCAATGGCAGTCAGCCGATCAGAGGGGAGAGGGGGTGGGGCAGAGTCCGGGGCTCTGTGTCTGAATAGACACACGGAGCTGTGACTCGGCTCCAGTGCCTCCATAGGAAGCTGCTGACTGTGGGAGCAGCAAAGAGGGGCTGCTCTGTGCAAAACCAACTGCACAGAGGAGGTAAGTATAACATGTTTGTTTAACCACTAGAGATCCGCGCTATAGCCGAATGACGGCTACAGCGCAGACTTGCTTTGCCGGGACCATGTCCATTGACATCATTCTGTGCACGAGCGGCCTGCGCGCCCCCTGCAGGGCGCGCGCAGCACGCTCTGTGATCAGCGAATCTGAGACTCGCCTGATCACTGATCGGAGTAAGGGGTCAATCCCGACCCCTTAACACGTGATCAGCTGTCAGCCAATGACAGCTGATCATGTGACATCAACAGAGGCAGCAATCGGCTATTTTTTCTCCTCGCGCTGACAGCGTGAGGAGGAAAAAAGACGATCACTGGCGAGCGCCACCAGATCCTCGGTGCCCACCTGTGCCCTCTGCCAGTGCCACCTAGCAATAGGCAGCAGCGCCGCCTTCCAGTGCCCACAGTGCCACCCATCAGTGCCAAAGGTGCCACCTATCAGTGCCCACAATCAGTGCCTCAACAACAGTGCTGCACATCAGTGCCACCTACCAGTGCCGCCCATCAGTGGTACCTATCAGTGCCCATCCGTGCCACCCATCAGTGGCAATCAGTGCCGCCTTATCTGTCCCCATCAGTGCCGCCTTATCTGTCCCCATCAGTGCCGCCTTATCTGTCCCCATCAGTGCCGCCTCATCAGCGCATATCAATGAAGGAGAAAAATTACCTGTTTGCAAAATTTTATAACAAACTATGAAACATGATTTTTTTTTTTTTTCAAAATTTTCCATCTTTTTTTGTTTAGCAAAAAAATAAAAATCCCAGCTGTGATTAAATACCACCAAAAGAAAGCTCTATTTGTGGGGAAAAAATGATAAAAATGTCATTTGTGTACAGTGCTGTATGACCGCGCAATTGTCATTCAAAGTGCGTCAGCACTAAAAGCTGTATATTGGTCTGGGCAGGAGGGGGGTTTAAGTGCCCAATAAGCAAGTGGTTAAAAAAAAAAAAAGACTTTACCATCACTTAAAGGAGTTAATCCTGTGCATTGTGTAAAAAAGCTGTTTGATCATGTCTTCTCTGATCCTCCCCTTCTTCCAAAGTCCCCAATCCATCTGCTAATAGTACGGAGCCTTGGAGTCACTCTGCACATGCTCAGTTTGGTTTGTATTGCTAGAGAGGTTTTTATTTTATTTTTATTTTTTTGGGAGGGTGCATGTGATCAGCACAGGGCCAGTCAGCACTGACTAAAAGTCAGGGGTCATGCCAGTCTCATTGGACAGTCATGCTTGCCTCAAACTGACAGAAGTCAACAAGACCGCTATATACTGCTGATGAGAAAAGGTATTTAGCAGTTTATATTTACTAAAATAATCGCATTTCCATGTTCTGCGTACTGTGGGAGACAAGAAATGGTGAATGCAGGGCCATGGCTTTAGTACAACTTTGTTAAAAAAAACCTCTGTGTCATAGAATCCCCCCCACACCCCACTAATTTCCTGAGCCCATTCTCCATCCAGCGCTGTGTATGAGAGCACTGGCTCTTTCTGTTCTCTCCCCTCCTCACATGGCAGATTGATAGCAGTGGGAGACATTGGCTCCTGCTTTTGTCAATCGAATTCTGTGATGAGGGGGCGGAGCCGAGCCGTCCTGTCTGTCTAAAGATAGACATGACGGCTTAGAATTGGGACCCCCACAAGTGTCCCCATAAAAAGCAGCTTGCTATGGGGGCACTTTCTAAAGAAGAGAAGCCAGGAGCACCGGCATGGGACCCGAGAAGAGGAAAATCAGGGCTGCTCTGTGCAAATCCATTGCACAGAGCAGGTAAGCATTAAATGTTAATTTTATACAAAAAAAAAAAATAAGCTTTATTTAACTTTCATTAGGTCTGCATAGACTAGCCTATAAATGGGAGTAGGATATAGACTGCAAGTCAGAGTTCAAACAGTTAATCTATTAACAGAGGGCCGACCGCCAAACTGAAATGTGTGCGCAAGAACAGCTGCACTATAGACTATGCTTGGTCCTGGCTTTTAGTGCGTTCAGTTTGTAGTCTAGCCATACCGAGCAGTACAAAATCATTTCAATCAAGTCTCATCCTCTGTGTATGATATTATTATTTAGAAGCCCATTTTATGAAGCAGAAGTATTGCCTTACAGTGGTCGTAATGCTGCAGAAAAAAAATAAAAAATGCATTGCTATGATTTACATTTGTGCCCTCTTCTTGCTTATTTTGGGACTGGGAGTCAAGCAAAGGCCCTTTTTTTTTAGTAAAGAGTTGGGGGAACAGATAGTGGTATCTGCTCTCTGTTTTAAATATCCCCACATGTCAAGCTATATATTGATAATTCATTTTATACTGGAGTGCATTAGGCCCACATATTTACTTTCAATCAGGCCCATGTATTTATATATAGTTTCTGAGCATTCGTTATTGTGATAACTGTAAAATGTTAAATGTAAAGAGGCATTATACATTTTCATCATCTTTTTAAGATGGCCTTCTTCATGTGCCACCCCTTCTAGTCTTGTCTTGTAATCTAGCTGGCTCCTCTTTGCATTGCTGCTGTTGTATATAACTGAAAAGCTAAAGCTATGTGCAGTGAGCTGAGGCCTTGCGGGGAAAGTAGGTAACTGGGCCAGCAGGTTACTAGGACAATGGAGCACAAGTGAGTTCATTGACTTGCTCTGCCGTCTTTTTCAGCGCGTGCCAGATTAATCCCTTCAGATCTGTTTACACAACATGCTATTTCTGTCTGATTCCTCTGTGAAAAGCTTTTTCCTTCACACCAGAGCTACCATCTTTCTATTTCTGTTCAGTCCCTCTGTTTCATGCAATGTGTGCCTCGCTTGATTCA
The DNA here is from genome assembly GCA_037952835.1 of Lithobates septentrionalis. NCBI lineage: Eukaryota > Metazoa > Chordata > Amphibia > Anura > Ranidae > Lithobates > Lithobates septentrionalis. The sequence goes on along the minus strand of JBBDGP010003118.1, from coordinate 152,282 downwards.
TATGTAAGTGACGACTGTTCTGCCTCATTTATTCATGTGTCTGGAGGGAAGAGCTATGAGCTACTGGAAGGCAATACAGACCGTTCTCTTTTGTTTTTGATCTAAGAAAAATTGGGCACATTTGCATTGGTGTATATAAAGTTGAAAATACATGAATAAACTAAATTAATTAAGTGGGATTGAAATCATTCGCTGAAAAGGATCTTTAATGGGAGATATGTTAATTGCACAGAGGGGTAGTGGTGATGCAAAGTCTGCTACATCACTAGCATATACAAACAGAATAAATCACTGCATAGAAAAATCATTTGCATTCTGCAGTTCTATAGAGCATATTCATATTGTTGCATCTTTCTTGTGTCATTTAAAATATCACCTCTCCTGCGATGGCCTCCATCTTTTAGATTTGTGGCCCTTTTTTGTTTTTTAAATTCAACAGCGTGATATACAATTTACCCATGGCAGTGTTCTATATATAAACCATAATGCTTCGCTATCTCTTCTTTAATTCCGTTATCTTCAATGTGTCCCCAGGAAGATATAAAAGGCGCAAACTAATGCAACTTTGCGATTGTTATACTTTTTTCTTATGTTTTGTTTTAAATGTAGTACAAGAAGTCATTCAGGTGTGCTGCAGTGCACAGATCAAGCTGATATGAGGAGAGATCACAGTGGACAGTAAGGCGCCTTTCACACGGATGGCTATTCTGCCGCAGTTAAAAGCATGCTTTTTTTTTCTGTGAAATTCAAGACACCAGGCACTGCGATCAGCTGCATTTGTACAGTGCGATTAGCTGTGGTTACGTTTAGCTGCGGTTTGCCATTTCCATAGCAACCCCCCCCCCCCTTTTATTTCATATGGGCCATTTTCCTGAGACGGGCTGCTACCTATTAGAAGAGGTTCCCCAAAATTTTTGGATGCCTTTGGAGTTCCACTGCCATTCATTTGAAAGGTCCTCCTTTATTATGGTAATACAAGCCCTTCTGACTCATTGAGCATATGTTCTTATGAGTCCAACCCCTTTGGTAAGCCTGCATTACTTCTGTGTGGAGGGTCCATCACATTCACTTTTCTGTACCAGTGAATAGGACCGTTTTATTCAAATATTGGACTATGAACAATTCTTTGCACTTAAGTGATATTTGAAGACTACCAGTGACTACACTTTGTGCTCTGTGAAGTGATAGAGACATTTGTATTCTTTTTTGTCTTCTGTATGCAATATTACACTCATTTGCTCATTTGATACAATAAGCGCTACACGTTTTATGAACCTGACAGGGTACCGACTCATATTGAACGGGGATCCGACTTGGATCCCTGCCAATACCAGGCACTGTGTTTGGTATGAATCTTGAGGGGGAACTCCACACCAAATTTTAAATAAAAAAAACCGGCATGGGTTCCCCTCCAAGAGCATACCAGGCCCTTCGGTCTGGTATGGATTCCAAGGGCACCCCCTACACCGAAAAAACGGCAGGGGGGTTCCCCCCAAATCCATACCAGACCTTTATCCGAGCACGTAGCCCGGTCGGTCAGGAAAGGGGGTGGGGACGAGCGCCCCCCCCCCCCTCCTGAACCGTACCAGGCCGCAAGCCCTTAACATGGGGGGGGTTGGTGCTTTGGGGCAAGGGCCCCCCCCACCCCAAAGCACCTTGTCCCATGGGGCCATAGGAAAACATTGTGTGCTTTTAGCTGCGGTAGAAAACTAGAAAATCTGCAGCTAAAAGCATCATTCTATCCATCCGTGTGAAAGGGGCCTAAAAGAGAAGCGTTTTTTTTTCCCCAACATGGCAAACCTGGCTTATCATTTTCATCCTCACATCCGACAACAAGTCGTGCAAACAAGACAGACATCAAGACACTTAAATTAATAAATAAATAAAAAACATTGCTGGAGATTTAAGTTTTAAGAGGTAATGGAAAATATCTCTGTGGGGATACTTTTTTATTTTATATATTTATTTATTTTTCTAGTAAGGGATGTCAGACGTTGGTCTTCTTCTCCACTATGGAGAAATTGTCTCGGTCTCTAGGGGCAAAATCATAATAGGGACAGAGACAGCAACAAAGATGATGAGGATTCTAAATCTTCTATGCTGTAAAAGAAAAAAAAAGGCTGAAATTCCACTAGACGTTGAGCAGTATTGTTTCACGATTCGTTCATAATTTAGGAACGTTATGTGGAAGTCCTTTGTATTTGTGGGTGAGATTCTCTGGCCAAGATTTGTGATTTCAGCCGAAATCATGGCATTGCAGAAAAACACTGTCCTGGGAAAAAGGGAAGGATTTAAAATATGCTTTTAGGCCTTATTTTTCTCTTTTTGATTAATTAACAAAATTGTAATATTTGATAAAAATTTGGGTGCATTGAAAAGACACCAGTAATAAACCGCAATCATTAATATTTACATGACATTACATCTTGCTTTAGATCAGTAGTGTTTCCTGTTTTTTATTTGGCAATCCAGGAAGAGCGCCCATAAATACTGTATTTGGATGGACCTTTGTTGGCATCCATCAATTTAGGGCAGAGCGGACACAAACTCAGCCCGCTCTGCTCCATGGGCAGTCAGATGTAAACGGATTGGCTGTCCGTTTACACCTGACTGCCCTTTCATCCAACCAGATGGAGGAAACGGATCCCCTTCCATTTGCTATTGGATTGGAGGTAGGCGGGGGTGTAAACGGACACAAGTTTGTTTTCATCTGCCACTCCATAGGGGAGAATGAAGGGTCTAATCTGATTTTCTTAAGTTTTTTTTTTTTCTTAGAACACACAAACCAATACACACATCTTTTCCCTGTCTTTTTACAAGTTAGGCAAAGTAAGCAATGGCCAAACATAGATTACAGAAGTATATCCCTGAATCATCATATCAAACACAGTAGGTACAGCGTATATGTAGATAGCAAAGTTGGATCATGATTGGTAAGATAATTAGATAAATGCAAAAAGGGTGTGCAAACTATTTTCCTTATGCAGCAATAAAGATTACCTAAGCTCAAGACAGATTTGCTTCAGCTGTTAGAATATTACTTCAGTCTCCGTGTTCTCTTAATATATAAAGGGTAAAGAGAGAATTTTGCTTGTTGCAGAGTAGGCAAAGGTAGAACTTGGCTGTCTTGAGGCATTGTGTAAATTATGTGGCCCTTCCTTATGTATTTAAGAGTGTAAACAGGCCACATACTGGCACATGCTCATTCGACTTCGTAAGTGTACACAACAGTCGTATTTTAGGTGTGTAGTGAAAACTTGGTTGACATTGATCAGTTGTAGTATTACTTTATTGGGTACACCTGTTAAATTGGTAACACAAATTGCTAATCAACAAATCACATGGCAGCAACTCAGTGCATTTAGGCATCTAGACGTGGTGAAGACGACTTGCTGAAGTTCAAGCCGAGCATCCGAGTGGGGATGAAAGAGGATTTAAGGGACTTTGAACGTGGCATGGTTGTTGGTGCCAGGCAGGCTGGTCTGAGTATTTCAAAAACTCTTGATCTACTGTGATTTTCACGCACAAACATCTCTAGGGTTTACAGAGAATGGGCCGAAAAAGAGAAAATCTCCAGTAAATGACAGTTGTGTGGACGAAAATGCCTTGTTGATGTCAGAGGAGAATGGGCAGACTGGTACGAGATGATGGGCAAAAGTAACTCGTATAACCACTCGTCACAACCAAGGTATGCAGAATACCATCTCTGAACGCACAACACATCAAACCTTTGAAGCAGATGGGCTACAGCAGCAGAATTCCACACCGGGTGCCACTTCTGTCAGCTAAGAACTGGAAACTACAATTCGCCCAAGCTCACCAAAATTGGATAATGGAAGAAGAGTGGAAAAACGTTGCCTGGTCTGATGAGTCTTGATTTCAGCTGCGACATTCAGATAGTAGGGTTAGAATGAAAGCATGGATCCATCCTGCCTTGTATGAACAGATCAGGGTGGTGGTATAATGGTGTGGGGGATATTCTCTTGGCACACTTTGGGCCCCTTAGTGCCAATTGGGAATCATTTAAACGTCACGGCCTACCTGAGTATTGTTGCTGACCATGTCCATCCCTTTATGACTACAATGTACTCCTCTTCTGATGGCTCCTTCCAGCAGGATACTGCACTATGTCACAAAGCTCAAATCAGCTCAAACTGGTTACTTGAATTTGACAATGAGGTCACTGTACTCCAATGGCCTCCAGTCACCAGATCTCAATCCAATAGAGCACCTTAGGGATGTGGTGGAATGAGAGATTCGCATCATGGATGTGCAGCCGACAAATCTGCAGCAACTGCGTGATGCTATCATGTTAATATCTGAGGAATGTTTCTAACACCTTGTTGAATCTATGCCTTGAAGAATTAGGGCAGTTCTGAAGGCAAAAGGGGGTCCAACCCCAGTACCAGAAAGGTGTACCTAATAAAGTGGCATGAGAGAGTGTGTGTGTTTCTTCAATACTGTATGAGTTGTCTTACTTAGGTGTGAAATATTAAGACATGTAGAGAATGTAACAGTGGACTGTGTAAAAGCATTATTGTGTATTCCTATACTTCTAGTGTATCCTCTAAGTTTGACAAATATATTTTTTGGTCAATTTCTTTAGCCATTTGTAAATAATTCCCTTATTTTTTGCAGAATTCTTATTGGAAAATGCTACTGACGAGCACATTTATTGAGACCTGACTTCTAATCACCGGTCATCCAGTCTGAGAAGAATATCATTCACATTGACTACATATAGCAAGGTAACCTTATGTCATGGCACAGTCCTGTTGCCTCCACTGACTACACATGGATCTTGTAAATGGCTTTCTGAAAAGCGGTTCTATCTATCTGAACATTTTGGTATAATCACTTGTCAACCGGGCCAGTTCTGACACTTCTCACCTACATGTAAAAATCCTGTATTTTTTTTTTTTTTGCTAGAAAATTACTTAGAACCCCCAAACATTAAATATATATTCTTTTAGCAGAGGCCCCATAGAATAAAGCGGTGGGTTTTGCAATTTTTTTGCGCATGTTTTTTGCACAGAGGTTTTTCAAATGCCTTTTTTTTGGGAAAACATACACTTTAATGAATTTTATTGCACACAAACATGATATAATACCCCATTTTTGGTAAAATGTAAAAGATGTTGTTACGCCAATTAAATGAATACTAAACATCTCACACTTTAAAAAATTGCATATGCCCGTGGAATGGCACCAAACGACGGTATTGTTCTCACTCTGATGTTCGCGGCGATACCTCATATTTGGGGCAATCACCGATAACATTTGCGTATGCATTTGCGCATAAGCACAGGGGCGGGGTGCGTTTATTGTTTATTTTAATTTAAAGGTGTTTTCCCATTTACGTCTTTCAGGACAGCACCATAGAGAGACCTTGACTCCTCCCCTTCTGAGGAAACACCGCCTTCAAATTTCAGATTTAAACCTCACCGCTTCCCCCCGGCCCCTCAGTTCTGGTGTTTCCTCCGGTGGGGAGACATCGCAAGGAACCTGGGCTAATCAGCCAGGGAGGCTGAGGCTAATTGCAGGCTGAGCAGAGGGGGGTGGATCGGGCGCTCTCTCTCTCTGTCTCTCTCCTGCTCATTTTTCCTTAAAAGTCTGCAGTCTAAGGGGCTAGTGTGGCTGGGTACCTTTTTAAAGACTGCACATCACGCTCCTCCAGCCTCTCTTAGTGAAGCTGTAAGCTGGAGGGGTCCGTTTTCATTTTGCCTAGCAGTGGCATAGGCGGAGGCACAGGAGACCGCCCTGCACTAGCAGCCAGCGTGGGAGCTCTGAGCGCTGGGTCGGAGGGCGGGTGACGTCATTTCCGGCGGAGGTCAGTGCTTCCGTCTGACCCGTGACTTCCGGTTCCGGTCGTGGTGATGAAAACGGACCGCGCGTTCGGCTGGTGCTGCCTCTGACCTGCTGTGGGGACAGCATACAGAAGCTTGGAACACCACTGTGCTCTAAAGGAGATGTCGGAAGCAGAGGCTTCAAGAACCGCTCCAGGAGAATCCTGCACCAGCCACTCCAAGGTAAGAGGAACCCTGGGGTGGTGTTCCCTTACCGATTCCTGTAAGCTCCACAGGTGTAAAACTCCCCTTGGTGGTGAGGGGGGAGGGTGTGACTGGGTCCCTGGTGGTGGTCGGTCCCGGGAAGTGCACCCCTGGTGGCCCTCTGTGTTAGTGTTGGTGGATAGGTTTGCTGATTGCTCCCTCTTTTTTAACTTCTTTACAGGGCAAGGCTACAGAGAAAAGCAAGTCGCCCCACAGTACCAAGAAAAAATGCCCCTCATGCAGAATCACAATGGGGGAGTCTTGGTCTAAGCCCCTCTGCAGGGAATGTATAGAGGGGTTAGTGAGGGAGCAGTCTGAAGAACAGTCTTCAGATTTAGCAGCATCCGTTAAGGAGCTTTCTAATACGGTGCAGACCTTTAAGGCACTATTTTCCAGTCTTCAGTTGCCACAGCCGCAGGTTATTCCTCCACCAACACAGCTGAGTGTCCCTCAGTCCTTAATGGATGCTCCCTCGGGAAGTGGAGAGAATCCAGGAGGTGCCAGACTCGAGGTTGAGGAAGAGCCTGATAGCGACTCTTCAGAGCCCCAGGGGGAATCAGAGGGAGAGGAGGTGGAAGGGGAATCCACAAGATCCTCTCGATACAAGCTTTCCCTAGAAGAGGTGGAGGAGCTCCTAGGAGCCATTCATACCACCCTAGGAATCCAGGAGGAAAGAAAAAAACTTTCACTCCATGACCAGATGTATAAGGGACTAGGGGAACATAAAAGGAAGGTGTTCCCGGTCCATGAGGTCTTGGTCGACGCCATCAAGAAAGAATGGCAAGACCCCGAAAGGAAACCTTTCCTTTCAAGAGCACTTAAGCGTAGGTTCCCCTTTGCAGAAGAGGAGGCGCTGGTATGGAACAAATCTCCTAAGCTAGACGCAGCCTTTTCGCAGGTCTCTAGGCACACTGACTTGGCCTTTGAGGACATGGGGGCACTCCCAGATCCCATGGATAAGAGGATAGATTCCCTTCTGAAAAAATCCTGGGACTCTTCCCTAGGGAACCTCAAACCCGCCATGGCGTCCACAGTCGTGGCACGAAACATGGAATACTGGCTGACGCAAATTAAAGCGCACATAGAGGCAGGAACACCTAAGGAAACAATCCTGTCGTCTTTCCCCATGCTCCTGAAGGGAGTAGCTTATCTGGCAGATGCTTCAGCTGAATCGGTGCGTATGTCCGCAAGATCAGCCGCATTGTCTAATTCGGCAAGAAGAGCCTTATGGCTTAAAACGTGGCAGGGAGATACCGCATCCAAGGTTAAACTTTGCGGCATTCCTCTCACAGGGGACTTGCTTTTCGGACCAGGTCTGGAAGCCGTGTTGGATCGAACGGCTGACAGAAAAAAGGCGTTCCCTTTTAAAAGGAAACCGGCAGAGACTAAAAGAAAGTCTCGGCCCTGGAAGAAATTGGACCCCCCAAAATCTGATCAACAGAAAAAGGGGTGGGGACAAAAAGGGAAAGGGCGTGGGGGGGCTATTTTTCGCCCTCCTGAACAGCCCAAAAAGACAAAGTGACAGAATAACGGTGGGAGGAAGATTGGGGGCCTTCCTTCCACAGTGGGAGATGATCACCTCCAACCATTTTATTTTGGAAGTCATAAGAAGAGGGTACAGGTTAGAGTTTGCAGAACCTCCACCATGCAGACTCCTGGTAACCACGCTACCGAAATGTGCAGAGAGGTCAGAGGCTCTCCTTTCCTCCCTCCAGGAGTTGGAGGAACAGGAGGTGGTAGTTCGAGTTCCAGAAGGAGAGACGGGCAGAGGCTTTTACTCCCACATTTTTGTGGTGCGCAAACCCTCGGGGAAGTTCAGGCTCATCCTGAACCTGAAGCCTCTGAACGTCTCGCTCACCTACAGGAGGTTCCGAATGGACTCGATCTATTCAGTAAAAACGCTCCTTCCTCCGAACTGCTTTATGGCATCGGTAGACTTGAGGGATGCCTACCTGCACATTCCCATTGCAGATCAGTGTCAGAAGTTCCTCAGGCTAGCGGTAAATACCAGAGAAGGGACGTTTCATTGGCAATTCAGGGCCCTTCCCTTCGGGCTATCCTCGTCCCCCCGCATCTTCACCAAAGTCATGGTAGAAGTCTTGGCTTTCCTACGGATCAAGGGCATCTCAGTGATCGCATATTTAGACGATCTACTACTTTTTGCCTCTTCCCCGGAACAACTGTCACAGGACCTACAGTTCACAAGGAACATTCTAGAGGGTCTAGGTTGGCTATTAAATCTGGAAAAGTCCAATTTGACTCCATCGCAAAAGGTAGTCTTTTTAGGTTACCTGTTGGATTCAACAAAACAGAAGGTCTTCCTGCCAATGGAGAAGATCCAGAAGGTAGACAAGGCTATGTTGTTACTCCAGGGCAGCCAACAAATATCAGTAAGAAAGGCTATGTCAGCCTTAGGGTTACTGACGACAGCACTTCCAGCAGTTCAATGGGCAGGGTTACACTTTCGCCCTTTACAACTCTTCATCCTGAGTACTTGGGACCACAGTCAGGGGTCTTTGGACTCCCTGATAACCATACCAGACCAGGTCAAGAGATCCCTATGGTGGTGGCGAAGAGAGGCCAATCTCTCACAGGGTCTGGAGTGGGTGCTGCCGGTGTCCAGATGCGTCACGACCGATGCGAGTGGCAGAGGTTGGGGGGCGCATATGGAGGACCGGGTGGCTCAGGGCGTCTGGCGGAGGGAGGACGCAAGAAGATCCTCCAACTGGAAAGAGCTGAGAGCAGTGGCCTTGGCCCTCAGAGCCTTTCAAAAGGAACTTCAGGGACAGCATGTGAGAGTCCGGTCGGACAATTCCTCAGCTGTAGCCTACATAAACAGGCAGGGGGGTACAAAAAGCAGGCCCTTGTGGACCCTGGTAGAAAGCATTCTCAAATGGGCCGAAATAAATGTCCTATCCCTCTCGGCAGTGCATCTGAAGGGGGAACAAAATCTGGTGGCAGATTTCCTCAGCAGGAAACGGCTAAGAGAAGGCGACTGGGTTCTGAACCAGGGGGTTTTCGAGGAAATATCCCAAAAATGGGGAAGGCCATGCATAGACCTCTTTGCCTCGAGAGAGAACAGGAAGGTGCATCTCTTTTTCTCCCTAAACAGGTGGGATGGAGCTCTAGGGGTAGACGCACTGGCTCAGAGTTGGACTTTCGACAGGTGTTATGCCTTCCCCCCACCTGTACTGATCCCAGCCGTTCTAAGAAAGTTCCAGCTGGAAAACACAACCCTCATTCTTATTGCGCCACATTGGCCCAGGAGGCCTTGGTTCTCCATCCTGAGAAGTCTGGCAGCGGAACCCCCCTGGCTTTTGCCAGTTCAGGAGAATCTCCTTTCCCAGGGGCCAATCTGTTGTCCCCAGGTGGGGAGATGGAACCTCGCGGCTTGGCTACTGAGGAGGGATTGTTGAAGAGCAGGGGTTTCTCAGATAACTTAGTGAAGACCCTCCTAAATTGCAGGAAAAAAGAGACCCAGGCTATCTACCAAAAAACGTGGAAGCGTTTTAATAGCTGGTGCACAGAGACTTCCTTTGATGTTCACAGCTCTATAGCGGTCTTAGAGTTCCTGCAAGCAGGGGCGGACAAGGGTTTAGCCCTTGGCACCCTGAAAGGACAGGTCTCCGCTTTAAGTGTGTTTCTGGAGAAACAACTGGCCTCCGATCCTTGGATCGTTAGATTTTTTAAAGCATTGAGTAGGCAGAGACCTTTGAGGGTCTCCCCCTTCCCAATGTGGGATCTTTCTTTGGTCTTACAAGCGCTTACAGGGGAACCTTTTGAGCCATTGGAGACGTGTACGCTAAAATGGATTAGCCTCAAAACGGTGTTTTTGGTGGCAATCACTACGGCAAGAAGGGTGAGTGAACTCGAGGCCCTCTCCATTAGGGCACCTTTTTTTCAGATATTTCCGGACCGGGTAATTTTTAAAACCGATCCGGCCTTCTTGCCAAAGGTGGCCTCGGTTTTCCATAGAGGCCAGGAAATTGTTTTGCCCACCTTTTGTTCGAATCCTGTGAGGGAACAGGAACATAGGTTTCATAAACTAGATGTAAGAAGGTGTGTCCTGCAGTACTTGGAGGATACAAAACCATTTAGAAAATCTGATTCCTTTTTTGTGTTATTTTCAGGAACCAAGAAGGGAGACAGAGCCTCTAGGCGCACCATAGCTAGATGGTTAAGGTTAGCCATCAGCCAGGCCTATATAATTAGCGGGTTGGAAGCCCCCAAAGGTATCAGGGCACACTCCACTAGGGCAGTGGCGACCTCTCAGGCCGAGTGGGCTGGTGCGTCTCCAGAGCAGATCTGTAGAGCGGCAACGTGGTCCAGATTCGACACGTTCGTGAAACACTACAGATTGGACCTTCTGTCAGCAAAAGACCAGGCTTTTGGGCGTAAGGTTCTGCAGGCAGTAGTCCCACCCTAAGGTAAGGTGCTCGCTCATCCTCTCTATGGTGCTGTCCTGAAAGACGTAAATGGGAAAATCGGAGTTACTTACCGGTAACGTCCTTTTCCAGGAGTCTTTCAGGACAGCACAGTTACCCACCCTACTTTAGGGACATTCGTGAAGAGTTCATCGCAGAAGAACGTCAGGTAAGATCAGAATTATTATGACGTGTTCTTGTGTCTCCCCAGCTAACCGGAGGTCCTCTTGAAGAACTGAGGGGCCGGGGGGAAGCGGTGAGGTTTAAATCTGAAATTTGAAGGCGGTGTTTCCTCAGAAGGGGAGGAGTCAAGGTCTCTCTATGGTGCTGTCCTGAAAGACTCCTGGAAAAGGACGTTACCGGTAAGTAACTCCGATTTTTTTTTTTTTTTTTTTTTTTTACATGGTTTCCTTTCATTTCTTTTTTTTATTTTTTTTTATTAACTTTATTGCTAGGGATGAACAACATCTCTTGTGACAACATCGGCTGTGACAGGTCCTCTTTATGGAGAGTTCTGGGGTCTATTAGACCCCAAATCTCTCCTGTGTCCTCCAATGCAGCCGACCAGACACATATCGGTCTGATTGATTTGCTTTCACAGCTGCTAGTGGCCAGGTAAACAGAGGCGTAACTGGAAGTGCCGAAATCCTCGTCCCTTCCGCTTCCTAGGGTCGCAGAGAGGGAGCAACAATGTCCGTTCCTCTCTCTCTGTTCTGTGTAGCCGTCGCCGCCGGTCGGAGAGCTTCTGGACTCTGCAATCGGACATGAGAGCACGGGAGAGGCAGCGGCAGGAGGGGGACCACATTCTGCTGCCCGCAGGAGTGATTGAGTGGCTGTAGAGTCACTCAAATTGCTTCTGCCCTAAAGGCACCCCAAACCAAAAATGCTATTTAATTTTTAAAATATTTAAAGCAAACTCGCCCATCCATCCATATTTTTTTTTTTTTTTTTTTTTTTTTTTAGGTTAGAACATATAAAATATTCCCCAGTAAACTATTTGTTAAACTTCTTACCCCAGCGCTTACATATTTCATTGCTGCTGGTTCCTGTTCTCTCCATGCTGCTTCATTCAACTTCCTATCTTCACAGGAAAGGGTTAACAGTGGACAGTGCAGTCTCCAGCCAGTCTGTTGGCCTGGAGAAGGACGAGGGGAGGAGCAGGAGAGTGCCTTACCATCCTAGACTTATGGGGTTGTGTGTTTCTACTGATGCATACAGTGTAGTTATACAACTCTAGTCCTTGCATTCAAGGGTGGCTCAATAGGACGCTGCAAGAGAAAAGAGCCACCCTGAAACAATAAACCTGAGCAGCGGTCATTTCACAAGCTTAAACTTGTACATAGGCAAGGATTAATAGATAAAGAAGCTGCATACTCATTAATGATTAAATCAGAATCTGAGAGTGTTTAACCATTTCCTGTCCACATGACATACCTATATGTCCTTGGATGAGAAGGTAATATCTCAGTTATAGCTTCAGCAATGATAGAGGTAACACTGGGCTCTCCCATCCTATCAGGGGGGAGGGTTCTCCTAAGAATGCCTATCTGATGCTGTACACCGAGTGAAAGTAACTGCCATTCAGATTTCTATCTGTGATTTCAGACACTGGAAGCGATGAGGATTTCAGTTTGAAGTAAACAAGCAGGTACCGGCTTCTGAAAGCATCTGATCAAACTGATCTCGTTTTGGAGGCCAGCGGAGAGATATGGGGTTTAATATCTCCAAGATCGCTTCGTAAAGAGGACCTGCCACGGCCCATGCAATAAAGTTGATCCAAAAAAAAAATTGAAGGTGCAGTGTAAAAAAATTTAAATAAGTGTTAAAATGTAAAAAAAATATAAAGGGCCTCTGTTCCCCTGTGCTCACTCAGGTCCAGCATACATACAAAAATGGTGATCACAACACACGTGTGAGGTATCGCCACAAATGTCTGCATTAATTCTAGCGCCAGACCTCCTGTGTAACTTTAAACTGGTAACCTGTAAAGGTTTTTAAAGCGTCACCTATGGAGATTTTTAGGTGCTGTAGTTTGGTGCCATTCCATGAGTGTACGCAGTTTTAAAGCATGTCATGTTGCGTATCTATTTATTCAGTGTAACATCATCTTTTATGTTTTATCAAATAAATTGGGTATTATATTGCGTTCGTGTTCACTAAAACTCATTAACCACTTGCCGCACGCCATATAGCAATGTGACGGCGACAAAGTGGTTTAGTTATCCTGATTGGACATCATATGACGTGATCAGGAAACAAGCCAGCGTGTGCCCCCCAGGGGGATCGGAGGTGCTGTGTGTCAGTCTGACACACCGCAACTCTGATTGTGGTATGGAGCCCCTGATAGAGGCTTCTTACCACGTGATCAGCTGTGACCAATCGCATCTGATCATCGCGTGAACCAGGAAGTACCAGTAAAAGGCTTTCCTCGGTTCACACTGACAGGGAGAGCCCTGTCCTGGGCAAGAAGGGGGTAAAGTGCCCCGTATTGAAGTGGTTAAAGTGTGTTTTTTTTTTTTTTTTTGTTTTTTTTTTTGTTTTTTCTGATAATTTTGTGTTTTAAAGCGGGGGTCCACCTAAACCTCCAAAAAAAAAATATTAAAAGCCAGCAGCTACAAATACTGCAGCTGCTGACTTTTAATACATGGCCACTTACCTGTCCCAGGGTCCAGCGATGTCGGCAGGCGACGCCGAGAACCCGCTCGGTTCTCGGCAGCTGCTGCCGCCATCCTAGGTGAGGGAATCAGGAAGTGAAGCGTTGCGGCTTCACTTCCCGGTTCCCTACTGCGCATGCGCGAGTCACGCTGCGCTTCCTAACTGGTCCCCCGCTGTCTCTGGGACCCGTGTGTGTCCCAGCAGACAGCGCGGTGGGGACGGGAAGAGGCATAGACTCCCATGGGAGTCTATGCCGGAAGTGGGTGCAAATACCTGTCTTAGACAGGTATCTGCACCCCCCTCCCCCCTGAAAGGTGCCAAATGTGACACCGGAGGGGGGGGGGGTTCCGAAAAGCGGAAGTTCCATTTTTGTGTGGAACTTCGCTTTAATAAACCACTGTGCAAATATTGGGCAACATAACAAATTGCAACAACAATCATTTAGTTCTACAGAGTCTTTTGCTTAAAAAATATATATAATATACACATATATAGTTTGGAGGTTCAAAGTAATTTTTCTAGCAAAAAAATTCTGTTTTTTACATGTATGAGAGAATGGTAGAATTAGCCCAGACTAGAACTGGTTAGAAAACAGAGGGCTTTATATTACTTCAATTGTCATTCAAAGTGCGACAGCGCTGAAAGCTGAAAAATGGCCTGGGCAGGAAGGGGGTGTAAGTGCCCGGTTGGCAAGTGGTTAAAGTGAATCATTTGCTTTGCCATACATGGGTGAAGCACAAAGTCATGTAAAGGTGAACTTTAAGAATGTGGAAGCAGCCATTTCTTACCTTGCCTTTGAAAAGAATAGATCCTTGGCTATTATGCTGATCCAGTTACTTCCATACTTTCTAAGTGGTTTATTGAACGTTTTTTTCAAACCTACAATACTTTGTACAATAATCTGCAGTACAGTGAGAAGGAGGCATCAAGTAGTCATTACAGTAGTCATTACAGAGGAAGTAGCATCTGTAAACCAATGATCAGTCTCCAGCATCAGACATTTGGTAGCCAGTGTACTTCTTAAAGAAGGATTCAAAAGAATAAAAAAAGAGTAATATCTAAGGCTGTTATATATATATATATATATATATATATATATATATATATATATATATATATATATATATATTCATTGTACAGCAGAGAGCAGCATGACTGATGTGCATTTTTGTTTCATGTCTGTGTCATAAAGTATTGAAGACAGAAAATGAAAAACCATGCCAAAAAATGACAACACTGGCAGTCTGAATATTTCTCTCAGTTCTCCAACAAAAAAGTTATATTAAAAGAAGATTGGTAGACAGCCATTTGCAGTGTTACATTAAAGTACATAACAAAACTAGCATAGAACAAAAACATACCACAGTAAATGCTACACTTCCACATCAGATATTACCCCCTTTTATCCTGTCTAAACTATTCCTCAATCCACATTCAGTCCCAGAAGCCTATCCATGGCCAAGTCCACCGGGGCAAGCCCTAGTGTAGCCAACCATGGAGCCCACAATCTCTCGTATTTCCACGTACTCCCTCTATGTTGGTATATAAGTTTCTCCATACGTAATTGTTCCCCGATATTATGAATCCGTTCCCTTATTGATGGGGGATCTTCTGACCTCCAATGCACCATAATCCGTTTCCTGACCTGGAAAAGTACTCTATGAATGACCTCTCTAGTATACACCTCCCAGTCATATTCTTCCAGTACTCCCAGTAGGCAAGCTCTCGTGTCCAGAGGTAAAGAAATACAGAATTAACAGTATTCCCCATTCCGGCCCAATAAGTATGCAGTTTGGGGCATCGCCACAAAAGGTGAATAAGGTCGCCATGATCACGTTTACACCGTGTGCATGTGGCCTCATCCTGCAAGTTCATCAGCTGCAGTCTGTGTGGTGTGTAGTACACCCTCAGTATGATATACAGCTGAGTAAGGCATTGTGCTATGTTCAATGAACAGATGTTCACCGCCTGAAATATCTCCTCCCATCCATCTGGCCTACATCCCTCTCCCACCTCCCCCTTACTTTCAGGGGATACTTCTCCAAGTAGGATTGTAAAAGTATGGCATAACATTGGTAAAAAAAAACCCTTAGATGAGTCGGCATCCCTGATGAGGCAAAACACTGGGGTCGGTGAAAGGTGCCACTCCGAGGATTTACTCTGTGCCTTAACTGTATGCTGGAGCTGTAAATAGTAAAAGTGGATTGAAGTCTGAAACTTATATTCCACCTCTAATGCTATGAAGGTCCAGAGCACTCCATTTTGAAATATGTGCTTAAGGTGTGTAACCCCGTAGGATTTCCACCGGGCCCCAGCCTGCAGTTTGGCCAATTCAGTGTAGGTATTGATAAACCAAATAGGGCTATAGTCAGTGTATCCATCGGCCCGCTGGATGTATTTGCACTTGTTCCACACCTTTTGAATGAGACTGTATGTTGGGTACTTTTTATGCCGCTTTGCAAAAGCCAGAGCTTCCAGTGCCATCAGAATGGGACCCCTACCTATGGATTAGAGCATGATTGCCTGGGAAGAAACAGCTGGCTTGTGTGTGGGCTCCCCTTCAGCTTTGAATATACCAATAAGGTGTTGCAGCTGTGCAGCCAAGTAATACAACAACGGGTTGGGTAATGCAAACCCGCCATCGTCTTTGGAGATATTCTAGCTTGATCCTAGGTGGTCTATCCTTCCAGAAGATAGAGTTCACTATTTTATTCTAGATTTTTAAAGTGACAACCACTGGGGCATTGTGAAGACGGTAAAGCAGTTGTGGCATGAGAATCTGTTTTTTTTTTTTTTTTCAAGTTCACCTTGCCCGCCACCAATAGGCGGAAGTTTTTCCACGTTTTGACCCTTTCCGTAAACCTTTGAAGTAAAGGTGAAATGTTTTGATGGCTAAAATTCCGTGGGTTTAAGGTAACCTGGATCCCCAAGTACTTGAAGGATGTAGTAATGGGTATTGGACATGAAGTGGCAATTCATTATGTAGCATCCCCATCCAACAGTAGCAAAGCAGATTTTGTCCAGTTTATATGCAAGCCAGAAAAGGTACCAAATTTCGTTATGGTTGTCATGGCTTCCCGCAGTGAAGTGTCAGTATCTCCCAGCATGAGTAATGTGTCATCGGCATATAACATCACTTTTTCCTGCAGGTTGCCATAACAAAATCCTATAACACCTGGCTTAGCCCTGATCTCTATGGCCAAAGGCTCGATAGCCAGTGCAAAAAGAAGAGGGGACAGCGGGCAGCCTTGCCTCGTCCCCCTTCTCAATGCAAAATTATGTGACAGACAGCCAAAGGCCCTAATAGCAGCCCCCGGCTGACTGTACAGCAGGCGTACCCAAGATATGTACACAGGACCGAACCCAAACTGCTCCAACACTGCCCACAGATAATTCCAGTCTATGCTATTAAATGCCTTTTGTGGCATCTAGTGACAGCAGAGCCCTGCTCCCCAAATTGTCCGCTGCGGATTGCAAATTCAGAAATAACCACCTTAAATTAATGGCTGTGGACTTGTTGCGCATGAAGCCTGCCTGATCATCATGTACAAGGGAGGTAATAACTCTATTCAGCCGTATTGCCAACACCTTTGCCAGGATTTAGAGGTCGCTTTGCCGCAACGAAATTGGTCGACAGGATTCCGGGTCTACTGGATCCTTACCTGGCTTAAGAAGTAATATGATGTTTGCTTTCGACATGGATGGTGGAAGAACTCCACCCTCCAGGGCTACATTAAAGACCTGTAGCAAACGTGGTAGCAAGACCGTGGAGTACTGTTTATATATTTCCATAGGGATCCCATCCTCTCCTGGCGCCTTGCTGTTGGGAAACAAACCGACTGCCTCCAGAAGTTCTTCTACAGTAGGTGGGGCTTCCAACCCCTCCCTCTGGCCTGCTGTCAGTTTAGGGAATGCCATGTGGTGAAGGTAATTGTCTAGCTCTTGCTGCACTAAAGTATTGCCAGCACAGTACAAGGACTCCTAGAATCTCACCAATTCCTGCATGATTAATTCAGGTGAACTGACTAGGGCCCCAGCCTGGGACTTTATTGCTCCTATGGCTGGGGACCTTTGGTATGAGTTCGCTATTCTTGCCAACATTTGTCCAGTTTTTTTTTTTCCCCTTCCTCAAACGCCTGTTTAGCAAAAAACCACCTTCTCAGCCGAGGAGGAGAGCACATGCTCATAAGCAAGTTGGGCAGCCTGCCACGCCTCCTTAGTCGAGTCGGAGGTATCTACTATGTACCGTTGATTCAATGCCTGTACTCTAGATTCCACCTCATCCTTAAGGGCTGATGAGGCTCGTTTGACCCTGTTCATTTCTGCTATTAACAAGCAACTCAAGAAGGCCTTAAAAGCCTCCCAGTGCTGTAAGCAAGAAGCCTCTGGATCCTGAAATGTGAAGAACTCTTGCATGCTCCCCTCTATTTTATCATGACATTGGAACAGTTTCAGCCAAAATGCATTTAATTTCCATGGGGCTTTAGGTAGTGAAATGGGCTGGGAAACTGTTGTGTGCTACCAATGGAGAATGGGCAGAGACACTGCGGGGTCTATACTCCAAATTCGATACAAACGGGAGCATGCTCAAGTTGCCCACCCCCAGGTCAATTCTGGACAGGCTACCATGAGACTTAGAAAAACAGGTAAATTGCTTGACACTAGGGTTACGATGGCGCCAGATATCCACCCAGCCCACCTCTTGCAACAACCTCGCCAAGGGGGTACTCCTGGAGAGGGCAGAGGTGCTAGGGACTGGGTATCTATCCAAGACAGGATCTAGACAGCAATTAAAATCCCCAATGACAAGTAATGGGACATCCGGTCTGCCATCCACGTAGGAAATTAAGAGCCAAAGCACCGTTGCCGTAAATGGAGGAGGGATGTATACACAAGCTAATATACAGGTTAGTGCACCAAACGACAGTGAATAAACACAAAACGCCCTTCCGGGTCAACTTTAGTGTTGAGCTCCTGGTAGTCCAAGGACCCATGAATCAGAACACTCACACCCATTGAATAGGAGGTGTGAGTGGAGTGATATGCCCTTCCCACCAAGTTGTATTGTAGACATCTCACCATCTCCTCAGTCAAGTGGGTTTCCTGAAAACAAAACACCCCTGGGTTAAATCTTTTGAGGTACATAAATATCATGGTTCTTTTAAGAGCCAAGTGGGGCCCCCTCACATTCCAGGACACTATAGGAATCCCTGCCATTCATTAGGGTGAGTCAGTGTTACAAGATAGTGTGTTGACGGCGGCACAGAGTACCATCAGGATAGGCAATGCCCTGAGTGCAACTTGTATCTTCTATATTGTCCAACCAAATCTTCATCTGTGTCAAAAGCGCTGGGAGAACTCCAGCTGAAGAAAGTTTTTCAAGAACTGCAAACCAAACTAGCCATTGTTGGTCTTGCTCCACCAACAGGGCAGAGTGGGACATTGCAACTTCAGTCAAGCGCATAGGCGCGAACGATGTCAAAGATTGTAAATCCACAATACGATTCTCCAAATCTTCTGCTCTATCGCTGGCTTCCTTCGCCATTTGGTATGCTAAGTTGGTATCCCTTGCAATGGGGGTGTAATTGATCCTCAATTTCACTGACTCTGCTTTCCATGGCCGTGGTGCGCTCCCAGATTTTTTGTAAGTCCTGTCGCAGCAGCGAAACTTCTTCCCGCATGCCCCCAAATTGCTCCTTCATAGTGTTTACAGAGGCATTACATATGTTCACTGCTCTGAGGATGTCTGTGAAAGTGGGCTGAGCTGGGTCATTTTTGTCTGGGTTGTTTTGGGCCTAGGATATAGAATCAGCCTGATCTGTCTCCTCATCCCCACTGAGTGCAGCTAAGATGGCCGCCTGTGCTTGTGTCCCAGAGAGGCTAGGCTCTGTGTGCAGTAAGTGTCCAGCTTTGTCGGACCCCGTGAGCCCATTCATCTTCTGGGTGTAATACACTATATCTCTGGGGACCTCCTTACTCTGTGTCTTCGGCTTTTGTACTTTGGGTCCAAGGTCCTTCATTCTGTCAGTGCCTCGTGGAGTCCCCTTCAGTGTGATCGTGGCGGAGCCATCTTGGATTTCGGGACCTGCTGCTTCAAACTGCCCTTTTTGGGTCATTCTTCTAGTACAGAGGGCTGGCGGGGGGTCCACAGAGATCACGGAATCAGGGGCAAGCTGCATATAGCAGGGAAAAGGCGGTATCTGGGCTGGGCGGAGGATCGGTAATGGATCAGTCACAGGAGCTGTGAGAGATGTCATCTCACGTCGGCCACGCCCCCTCTCTGTTCTCTACACCTGTCTTGATTAAATATGGAGTCTTCCGTTATTTTATTGTTAGGCACACACTTAACCCCTCAATTTACCCAGAGTTGTTAACCCCTTCCCAGCCAGTGTCATTAGCCGCACTTCACATCCCCACTACAAGTCGCTGATCACCACCATTACTAGTGTATGTATGTATGTGTGTGTGTGTGTATATGTGTGTATGTATATATATATAGATATATAGATATATAGATATATAGATATATAGATATATATCATATAGATAGATAGATAGATATATATATATATATATATATATATATATATATATATATATATATATATATATATATATATATATATATATATATAGAGATAGAGATAGAGATAGAGATAGAGCTAGAGATAGAGATAGAGATAGAGATAGAGATAGAGATAGAGATAGATATAGATATATATATATATATATATAGAGAAATAGATAGATAGATAGAGAAATAGATAGATAGATAGAGAGATATATATAATGTTATATTATAACATAATTATGTGTATATATCTATATCCAGTGTATATTTACCATAGTTTGTTGAAATTTACAATTTTCACACAAACCAATCAATATACACTTATTGGGATTTAGTTTTTTTTTTTTACCAAAGACAGCTCCGTGTGTGTGTGCCTGCTTGGGTGCCCCCATGTTTATTTTTTTTTTTTGGGATATGTATTATAGCAGAAAGTAAAAAAATGTTGTGTTTTTTTCCAAAATTGTCGGTCTTTTGTTTATAGCATAAAAAATAAAAGTACCACCAAAAGAAAGCTCTACTTGTGTACAGTGTTGCACGACTGCGTAATTGTCAGTTATAGTAACGTGGTGCCATATCGTAAAAAATGGTCATTAAGGGGGTAAATCCTTCAGGGGCTGAAGTGATTAATATCACTTTAAGCAAACAGTGGCTAATATCCTTGTTACGGTTCGCCTGAAGCTTTATTTTGCTGTTTTTGGTATTACTTGTGAACTTTGTTTGCTCCTGGATGTTATTTGCTCAAATTGGTAGCTGCCTGGTCATTATTACGCCAGCAGAAAGTAAACATGAGGAAGGACTGCTGTAAAAATAGAGAGAAAATCATAAGATTAGGCTGATTTATTTTACTGGATGTCCTGGTTAAATATTAGAGATGTAGTTTTAGTTTGTTAAAGAATAAAAAAAACCGCGCTACATGAACTTAAATATTAAAAGGTAAATGCACATCAAACTCATGAGTCCATAAAAGAAAATGATGTCAATAAATGTCCAACAGCAGATCACCATGGGATACACATCTTCATCCCCAACAATAGTGACATCACACTTGGTTCACCATGGAAAGTAGTGTTAGAGATAGGACAGTCCTCCACCTTCAGAACAACTGCCTCTTACCAGCTCCCTTGATCTCTGGTCAGGAGATCAAATGCGCCTTTTGGCTTATAACCCAGCCACAGTCTCAGATAGGGATGGGTGAAGGTCAGATCAGCTCCTCCTATTGTCCTAAAAGCCCATACACAACTTGTCCAGTGGCCAGTCATAGAAGGAGAAAAGAAGCTCCCATAGTGTAAAAACGTTTAAGAAGTTTATTGTTAAAAAACAGTATTGCACTCACATGTATGCGTAATAATTCAGGCAAAATACGGATAAACGAGCCGGCCGGCTCTCTCTGCAACCGCCCGTAACTTCCGGGACTGCGTGTGTGTGTTGTGGTGGCGTCAGCACGCCGCTCTCCCTACGCCGTTTCGTCAAACCTGACGTCGTCCAGGGGCACGGGCGGCGTGCTGAACGCCACCTATTATACGCCTGTTCATTACAAAAGGGAACCGCCCAGTCCTGAGGTCCGAGCAGTAAGTGATACTGTTGCCGCCATATTGCAATGGGGCAAACGCCAGTAAAATCTCAGGGAAAGACGCTGATAACAATCAATGTCCTCCCTTAGTTACAACTGTGTGCTATGCTGTAGTTCGTATATACACAGTCCATAATATAAAGGGCTGTGTATAACTATTATGCATGTAACCAATTAGTTATAAATAGATGTACCACACGGAACACGGTGGCGGCATCTAGTGGCCAAAATTTATATGGCCTGGCCTAAATCCTAAGGTCCATTTATGGAATCACCTGGATACATCAGTTAAAATTCCTAAAAAGCAAAAAATGTTACTAAAAATCTAACAAGTGTATCCTTCACTGCCCTCTCCCTGTAAAGGAGAGGACAGGAAGGAAAAAGAAAAGAAAAAAGGGAATAATAAGAAAGAATAATATAATTATGTTGGACCAGGTTATATAAAACCCTCACTTCTCAACTGCGATTATACTGCAATTCATCTAAGAAAATAAAAAAAATTTAAAAATATAAAAAAATGAATCACAAATAGGCACAAGCGTGTCAAATCACTGGGGCCTATGTGTGCGCCAAGTAAACTATCATGTTGACAGATAATCCACATTCATTGTTACCCTATAGGGCAACCTACAGGTCCAATCGTCAGAAAATACTGAGAAATGATGAAAAAATAATGGCGTATATGCACCATCCCCATCCTCCCCCTCGCATTTTTGTGACCGCAGCTTATTATTCTACCTAAAGTATATACATCAGATCAATTTATGTATGTCATACTATATTTTTTCTGACAGCGCTGTATTCCTTTATTATTTTGTACAGTTATTTGAAGATACAAACTTTATAGCAGCAGTCGGACACATTCTTTTGTGTTTTGCAGATGTGACAAATTTTTGCTGTCATATTCGCATTTAAAGTGTGCTGCCAATCACTCCAGGTCTTTCTCCGTTTAAGAGGGACTGGTGCTTTTGGATAGCACACGTAATGGACATCTTTGAATACAGGGCAACCAAGGTTGTCAACACAGATGGTGTATTCGAAGTTTACAATGACAGGGAGAACGATCTAGGAGGTTTTTTTGTCAGATTAAAAAACCTTACCATCTCTGAAATACACACACAATGGGACGTGGTTTTTTTAGAGACATATATCAAGACAGGTATGGTCCCAAGAAGTCTCCGATGGGAAGTTTGCCCCCAAAAAGGAGAATCGGAACTGGAAGAATGGTTCCGTTACTTCAATGAGGCAGGGGTTAACTTCTTAAGATTTTTAGTAGCCAGAAAAAAGAGCAAACTGACCAGACTAGACGGTGAGATAAAAGCCCTCAAGGATAGTCTTTTGCCCTATAAAGAAGTTGAGGAATATAAGGAGAGAACCATTAACCTATTAAAAACATTAGATAAAGAAGAAAGGGAACAAAAATTCAAAAAACGTAAGAAATACAATAGAGATTATGGGGATTACCAAGCTAATAATGTGTTTGCATGGCAAAGAAAACTGGCCACGGAAGCAAGTGGCGGACAGGAACCGTCTATGGAAGTTACTGCACAAGAGAGTGAGGTTCCACCACATCCCCCGGGTCGGATCCAACACCCCCCATCGAAGAATGGTACACAGAGAACTCCAAAAAAACCCCATGCAAACAACAAACAGCCCAAGAAAGGTAGACGAGTGTCCTACCAATCACCTCAGAGACCAGCCGTCTCCAACAGAGGGGGCCAACACACACGAAAGGTTGGGGGATATCAGCAGTACAATCAGAATGCGAATCGTGAACGAAGGCAGTCTCAACCATATAATCCAAATCGGTATCAGAACTATAGGACTACCCCGTACTCTGATACCAACTATGATCAACCAAGATATAATGAATATGGCTATGATACACAATCTAGCCAATATCATTATGGTGATAATCCTCAACATTATAACACGGAGGTGGACGAGGATGAAGTGGATTATGGGGTGGATACGCGTAACCGCTTTTACCCTTTGAGAGATAGAGCAGGCCCTATCCACAATGACAGAGGGGACTATCCCAATTATGAACAGGGATACTATAGATCAGTAAAGGACAGGCCTAATAACACCCATGGCAGGAATCAGGAATCGCACCCTTGGGGTTTTCCCAGATCCAATCAGGGAATAAAAAGGCCAGTAGAAAACAAAGAGGAACCAGAGGGGGGAGGAGAGCAAGACACAAAAAAGATAAGGATGTAAGGGCCGATGGTATTTTCAATCTTAGTACCCAAGTCCTAACCCAACCAGAATTGGCACTCCTAAATAAGGGTCTGAAATTTGCACCTCCAAAAAAACTAAACAAATTCCAAACATATATGGACGTCCACAAATACGTCCGAAAGATCAATATCAAAAGACATTTTGCCAATTGTTCAGAAGGATGTAGGCTGCCTGTCGTACAGGAGTACCAACATACTGGATTAGCTAATGCCTCTACCTTCAACCCTCCGGGCACTCTGGCACCGTCTTTAAGGGTGTTTAGGGACGTGGTCCTTAGAGACCTAGATTCCCTGAAAGTGACCAACCAGAGGATGACTAGAACATTGAAGGAAGGATTGGATTCCCTTTGTAATAATAAGGGGATTGTAATCCGGCCCGCGGATAAGGGTGGGGGGATAGTTATTCTAGACAGGAGCGACTATTTACGGGAAATGTCTAACATCGTGGGAGATCAGGATACCTATACCCCCTTACCTGGAAATCCGGTGATTAGATATAAAAGTGATCTTGAGAAATTGGTCACTAAGGGGTTTCAAGAAGGGATACTCAATGACAAAGAAAAATCTTTTCTAGTCCCTAGGGCTCCAAGAGTCCCGATTCTGTATTGTTTGCCGAAAATTCATAAAAGTTTAACTTGCCCCCCGGGACGACCGATAGTCAGCGGCATTGATTCGGTTACGTCCCGGGTGGGTAAGTACATAGACTTTTTTTTGCAACCCCTGGTACAACAAATGCCGTCCTACATAAAGGACACAAAGCATGTGATTAACTTGCTGTCTCAGTTGAAACCCAATAGCAGAACATGGTTAGTGACGGCGGATGTAACTTCGTTATATACTATAATTCCACATCATTTAGGATTCGCAGCCGTAAAACATTTTTTGAACAGTCTTTCTAAAATTCCATCAAGACAGCAGGATTATATCATGGAGCTATTGGATTTTGCGGCTAATCACAATTACTTTTGGTACAATCAATGTTACTATCGACAACAAAGGGGTGTTGCTATGGGCGCTAAGTACGCCCCAAGCTTGGCTAATCTCTTCATGGCCAAGTGGGAGGAGGACGTCATCTATAAGGACCGTTGTCCACACCTGGCTTTCTGGGCCAGGTATATAGATGACGTCCTCCTCCTTTGGGAGGGATCTATCCCTGAACTGGAAGTCTTCTTTTCTCAAATCAATAACAATGAGAGGGGTATTAAATTTGTTCATGAAGCCAGTCAAGAAAGGATCAATTTCTTAGATCTAACCATCTATAAAGAGACAGACTCCTTTAACCTCCCTGGCGGTATGATTCTGTCTGGAATTTTGTGCTGAAAGCAGTACAATTATTTTGCATGGAAATTTGATGCTATGTATTATAGGCCTGCAATTCTTAGTAATTACTTACTTAAACCTGACCAAACAAGACTCTAGTAGACATCCCAGATGTGATAAAGTTTGAAACACAAAATCATGATTTTAAGTTTTTAAATAATATAATTTTATTCAATAATGTAATACAAACTAAAGAAATTTGTCAGACAAAGAAAATTCAGTAAACATCCTGAGTGTGATAAATTTTAAAGCAAGGTACAGCACACAGTCCCACGTCACAATCCGGACAAAAGAACCTGCTTTCTTTTCGAATTTTTTTTCCCTTGTCATCTCTGTGTGAACAGCAAACCACACACATCCTGGTAGGTGCTGCCTTTTTTGCGGTTGGCGGTATGTAGTCCATAAAGTGCCGACCTGTTAGGCGTTCTGGGTTGGCAACACCAACAGCACGTCGTCCAGGTCTGTTCGCATCAACTGATGGCATCTGGTGTTTGGCAAAAATCTGCTCAGCCACCTTCCAGATAAAATCTGAATGAACAAGAGGCCTGTCACTCCCTGCTCGGTACAAGATGTAAGCGTTCCAAAGGCATTGTTCCAGAAGATGCCTGAAAATCTTTTTATAATATTTTTTCTGTTGTTTCCGCATAGTCGGGTAAAAGGTCATTGCCTGATCGGCTCGGTCGACACCTCCCATAGTGCAATTATAGTCTATGACGACTTGCGGCTTCAGCACATCTTTCCCACTTTTTGTGTGGACCGTGGCAGTGGAGGTATTGTGCACAGTGCTCATGAGACACACGTCCTTCTTGTCTCGCCAACGTATTGCCATCATCTTACCCTTCTGCCAGGCAACCATTTCTCCGGGTTTTAGTTTTTTTTTTCCAAACATTGATGGCATGTCACGTCTGTTAGGCCTAACTGTACCATAGGCATCCGTCTTGTTTTGGATCAAAACCTCAAACAGTTCCGGCGACGTATAGAAATTGTCCATGGTCACACAATATCCCTGGTTCAGTAATGGCTCCAGCAGTGTAAGGACAGATGATGTGGCCATCCCATAATTGCTGTACCTGGGGTTGAACTTCGTGCCTTTACCGGTGTAAATGACCGAGTTCCATATGTACCCAGTGGATGACTCGCAGAGCATGTATGATTTGATGCCAAACCGCGCTCTTTTGGATGCAATACACTGGATCCAGCTTAGGCGTCCTTTTGTAAGCCATCAAACTCTCATCCACGCTGACGTCCCTTTCTGGCACGTAGGCCCGCTGGAAATTGTTCCCAATCATTTGGCATACCTCCCAGATTTTTTTTAGCTTGGGCGCAGGATGCGTGCCCTCATCAAACTCTTCATTGTTAGTGAAGTGAAAATATTTCATGATGAGGGAAAAACGGTATTCGGACATCACAGTACCAAAAAACGGAGTGGCCAATAACTTGTTGGTGGTCCAGTACCATTTCTGGCGTGGTTTCCCCACCACCCCCTGAAGAATAATGAGTCCGAGAAACAGCCAGATGTCCTCTTTAGTCACCGGTTCCCACCTTCTGCTTCGGGAAAACCTGGCATGCAGCGTAGCGGATTGCTGCTGTTGGTAGCGATTTGTCTCTATGACAATTTTTTCAATCACCTCCTCTGTGAGAAATAATTGCAGGTATGCCAGAGGGTTGCCACGCTCAACTTCGACCTTCATCCCAGGTGATCCAGTGAAGGGAAATCTTGGGGGCGCTACCTGGTCCGTATCGCACTCAATAGGGCACCAAGTGCGCACATCGCTGATGTCAGGTGCAGGATCATCACCGCTGTCATCGCTGTCACTTGTCAGCTCAGTGTCAGACGACAAATCTCCCCACGACTCGCTATCGCTGAGTTCTGGGAGCAACTCCATGTCGCTGTCATTCAACTGCTCCAAAGGCGATTTTGTAGCGAAATGGCGCTTTTTGGATTCCATCTTCTCAATATTTTATTGGCAATGGGCACTGGGGCAAGGGGCACTGTATCAGTGAGATCTGAGATGATACAATGTAATCCTCTCAGATTACACTGTATCACCTCTTTTTATATGTGTGTTTTGTGTTTGAACTTTTGAACTTTTGAATTTCCCGCCTAGTTCCGCTCGCAGGGAACGGAACTAGGAAGTGAGATGCTGTGATCGCGCTGGCGATCACAGCGGAGACAAGCCGAGGACACTGGAGGGCATCGCTGGAACCCAGGAGAAGGTAAGGGCTCCGCTGGATGCTCTGCAATGTTACCCCGAGCGTGACTCGGGGTTACCACTCCTGACAGAAAAAGTCAGACCCGAGTCGCGCTCGGGATTACCGCCAAGGAGGTTAAAACAATTACCTTCTTCAAACAGACAGATCGTAATGCGTTTATACCTCTTGACAGTTGCCATAAGGACAGCTGGCTTCAGTCGGTGCCTAGGAGTCAGTTCATCAGAATGAGACGTAATTGCTCAAATATAGAGGACTACAGAATCCAGGCAGACATTCTAAAAAAGAGGTTTTTGGAGAAAGGTTATGACGGAGATCCACTAGATACCATCATAAAAGAAGTGGAAAGACGCAATAGATCTGAACTTTTGGATATGGCACTTATAAAAAAGAGGGAGAGCCCAGTTATTCCTTTTATTACAGCTTACTCAACCCAACATTACCAGATTAAGAAAATCATTGCCAGACATTGGCACCTGTTGGGCAATGATACATTGATTAAAAGCTTTTTGCCCAAGAAACCCCAGGTGATATTTAGAGGGGCTCCCTCACTAAGAAATATTATTGCTCCCAATGTAGTAGACCCTCCTGGCAAGAGATTGTCCTTTTTTCAGGGCCTTTCAGGTTATCACCAATGCCGCAGATGTCAAATCTGCACATTAAATCGCATCAAAACGAAAAAAACATCGTCATTTGTTTCAACTAGTACCTCTAAAGAGCACAAAATAGAATCTTTTATCACCTGTAGCTCCACGGGGGTTGTATACCTGCTTCAATGCCCGTGTGGTCTACAATACATAGGTCGGACCAAGCGGGCCATGCAGGTACGTTTAGGGGAACACATTACTAATATCAAAACGGGTTTTAAATTCCATTCTGTCTCCAAACATTATGATAGGGTCCACAATCGGAACCCAGCCAACACAATGTTTTTAGCCATTGATAAATATAATGCCCATTGGAGAGGTGGATCCCTGGTTAGAGAACTATCTAAGATGGAGATGGGGTGGATCCATAGGGTACGATGTTACAGCCCCTATGGCCTTAACATAGATACAGATGTTAACTCGTTTATTGATAATAGTTAGGGTGATTGTATGTAAACCAGTCCTGAGTCCCTAGTAGTTCGTTTGGGGGGGAGGATGGGGATGGTGCATATACGCCATTATTTTTTCATCATTTCTCAGTATTTTCTGACGATTGGACCTGTAGGTTGCCCTATAGGGTAACAATGAATGTGGATTATCTGTCAACATGATAGTTTACTTGGCGCACACATAGGCCCCAGTGATTTGACACGCTTGTGCCTATTTGTGATTCATTTTTTTATATTTTTAAATTTTTTTTATTTTCTTAGATGAATTGCAGTATAATCGCCGTTGAGAAGTGAGGGTTTTATATAACCTGGTCCAACATAATTATATTATTGTTTCTTATTATTCCCTTTTTTCTTTTCTTTTTCCTTCCTGTCCTCTCCTTTACAGGGAGAGGGCAGTGAAGGATACACTTGTTAGATTTTTAGTAACATTTTTTGCTTTTTAGGAATTTTAACTGATGTATCCAGGTGATTCCATAAATGGACCTTAGGATTTAGGCCAGGCCATATAAATTTTGGCCACTAGATGCCGCCACCGTGTTCCGTGTGGTACATCTATTTATAACTAATTGGTTACATGCATAATAGTTATACACAGCCCTTTATATTATGGACTGTGTATATACGAACTACAGCATAGCACACAGTTGTAACTAAGGGAGGACATTGATTGTTATCAGCGTCTTTCCCTGAGATTTTACTGGCGTTTGCCCCATTGCAATATGGCGGCAACAGTATCACTTACTGCTCGGACCTCAGGACTGGGCGGTTCCCTTTTGTAATGAACAGGCGTATAATAGGTGGCGTTCAGCACGCCGCCCGTGCCCCTGGACGACGTTAGGTTTGACGAAACGGCGTAGGGAGAGCGGCGTGCTGACGCCACCAGAACACACACACGCAGTCCCGGAAGTTACGGGCGGTTGCAGAGAGAGCCGGCCGGCTCGTTTATCCGTATTTTGCCTGAATTATTACGCATACATGTGAGTGCAATACTGTTTTTTAACAATAAACTTCTTAAACGTTTTTACACTATGGGAGCTTCTTTTCTCCTTCTATGACTGGCCACTGGACAAGTTGTGTATGGGCTTTTAGGACAATAGGAGGAGCTGATCTGACCTTCACCCATCCCTATCTGAGACTGTGGCTGGGTTATAAGCCAAAAGGCGCATTTGATCTCCTGACCAGAGATCAAGGGAGCTGGTAAGAGGCAGTTGTTCTGAAGGTGGAGGACTGTCCTATCTCTAACACTACTTTCCATGGTGAACTAAGTGTGATGTCACTATTGTTGGGGATGAAGATGTGTATCCCATGGTGATCTGCTGTTGGACATTTATTGACATCATTTTCTTTTATGGACTCATGAGTTTGATGTGCATTTACCTTTTAATATTTAAGTTCATGTAGCGCGGTTTTTTTTATTCTTTAACATTTACATTGTGGGTATCTCGCATTTTTGTGACCGCAGCTTATTATTCTACCTAAAGTATATACATCAGATCAATTTATGTATGTCATACTATATTTTTTCTGACAGCGCTGTATTCCTTTATTATTTTGTACAGTTTTAGTTTGTTGCTTGTATGAAATGGCCTATCCTGCATGTATTGAAATACAGTGCCAGTTTTTTTTCTTAT
Source organism: Lithobates septentrionalis (assembly GCA_037952835.1). Taxonomy (NCBI): domain Eukaryota; kingdom Metazoa; phylum Chordata; class Amphibia; order Anura; family Ranidae; genus Lithobates; species Lithobates septentrionalis. The sequence continues at coordinate 122,511 of JBBDGP010003118.1, read as the reverse complement.
TAATCACAAATAAACCGTTTTTCCGTTTTTTTATTTTAGACCTGTTTACTAATTCGCACCCTCTTCAATTTTTTTCAGACCAGCATGCAAATGTCTCCTACAAAGCTAAAGTGTGGCATTTTCTGCTCTTTTCCATAAGCTGCCATAAGATGAGCTCCATTGCTGACAGGTAATATCATTCATAGAAGCTTTCTTGTGTCTGGCAGTGTGTGACGTGGTGATTTTGTTAAAACTGACCAGTTGCCAAAAAAAAGTTGCGTTTCTGGAACCACCAGTTTTCTACACTCCAGTTCAAATCAGAGCTGCACAATTAATCGTTAACAAATCGTGATGTCGATTCAACCCTCCTCACGATCTTAATCTGGAATTTCCACGATTCAGTGCAGAGCCGTTCTCTGATCACAGCTGACAGCTGTCAAAAAAAAAAAAAAAGGCGACCAGCAAAGTTTATCACAACATTGCTCAGCGTTGAGATAAAAAAACAATGTATCATTTGCGCCGATTGGCGCTCTGAAACGGGTATATAGCTGCATTATTTTTATTAGGCACAGACACAGGGGCACATTACATGATTAAACAGAGAGGATGGTGTAAAAATGTGTGTAACTTCAGAAGCAGGGGGAAGAGACGGGGAGTAGAGCGGCATGGACACAGAGCTGACAGGCAAGGAGGGGGGAGAGGACAGAGGAGAGCACAGATGAGAGAGCAGATGACGGAGGCACGTAAACTGATCATGGTGTCAGGGCTCAGCAGCCATGATACACCGTGGTTGGTTTACAAAGGGGAGGGCAGAACCAGGCAGAATCAGCCAGATGTTACAGGGGGCCAAATGACACAGCACAAGCACTGTGCTGTATAACATGCTTTAATTGAACAGGATCCTTGTTAACCTAAAAAAAAAAAAAAAACGCTTTAAAGACTAAGGCTGGGTTCACACCTATGCGTATTGGATGCGGGTTTCCCCACATCCTATTTGCATAGCAGGAGATTGTGACCGGCTTTCTCAGCTGCTCTGGTGCGAATTGCACAGTCCTGTGCGTTTTTTGGTCCATTTCAGGTCCAAATTTAGCCGAAAATTCGGGCTGAAATTGGACCTGTAACGGTGAATGGAGATGCACAGGACTCCTGCTGTGTGAGCCTCTCTGTGCTCCAGTCTGAACCCAGCCTAAGCATTTTTCTCACATTTGTTGCTTACAAGTTAAAATCTGTATTCTTTGCTAGAAAATTACATAGCACCCCCAAACATTCTATAGATTTTTTTTTAGCAGAGACCCTGAAGAATAAAATGACAGTTGTTGCAATATTTTGTGTCGCACTGTATTTGCGCCGTGGTCTTTCAAAAGCTATTTTTTGGGAAAAAAACACTTAAATGAATTAAAAAAAGATAAACAGTAAAGTTAGCACAATTCTTTTGTATAATGTGAAAGATATTACGCCAAGAATCGCGAAAGAGTTGTGATCTTTATTCTAAGCAAAAACAGTCGTGATTCTCATTTTATCCAGAATCGTGCAGCTCTAGTTCAACTACACAATTAATAAGTGGCTTATCCAATGTGGTTTAGGTTTCTTATCTACTTATTATTAACTCTTTTTGTAATTTTATTTTAAAGTGGAACTACACTCCAGCTGAGCACCACAAATCAAAAACGCTATTTAATTCATTTATAATATTCAAAGCAAACTATCACCCTTCCGTCCATGTATCCATGCTTTATTTTGCCAGGCTACAGTGCGGTCGCATAATTTTGGGAGGGCGTACTATAACGTCCTCCCAGAATCGTGCTCCCGTATGCCCCCTGGGACGCGCACCTGGGAATGTCCGTGACCATCGGGTCTCCCAGACCCGGCGTGTCACGGATCGGGGTAAAGGGTCAATGACAGCGGCCCTTTACCACGTGATCACGCAGTCCAATGACGCCGTGATCACTTGTAAACAAACCGGAGCATGTCCGGTTCGGCTCCTCCCCTCTCCTCATGCCGATTGGTACAGCCTGTGAGGAGGTGTTGGAGCCGGTGCAGCAGTTCTGTGGGCTGCATCTGAAGTGCCCACAGCGCTGATCTGTATCTATCCCTGGCTCATCCATCCACATTCATGCTCCATCCCTGGCTCATCCATCCACATTAATGCTCAGCCATGCTCCATCCCTGGCTCATCTATCCTCATTCATGCTCCATCCCTGGCTTATCGATCCACACTCATGCTCATCCGTCCATCCCTTGCTCATCCATGCTCCATCCCTGGCTCATCCATCCTCATACATGCTCCATCCCTGGCTCATTTATCCACATTTATGCTTATCCATGCTCCATCCCTGGCTCATCCATCCACATTTATGCTCATCCATCCACATTCATGCTCATCTATGCTCCATCTCTGACTCATCCATGCTCATCCACCCCCATCCATGGCTCACCCGTGCCACGTCGGTGCTCATCTGTGCCACGTCGGTGCTCATCTGTGCCACGTCGGTGCTCATCTGTGCCACGTCGGTGCTCATCTGTGCCACGTCGGTGCTCATCTGTGCCACGTCGGTGCTCATCTGTGCCACGTCGGTGCTCATCTGTGCCACGTCGGTGCTCATCTGTGCCACGTCGGTGCTCATCTGTGCCACGTCGGTGCTCATCTGTGCCACGTCGGTGCTCATCTGTGCCACGTCGGTGCTCATCTGTGCCACGTCGGTGCTCATCTGTGCCACGTCGGTGCTCATCTGTGCCACGTCGGTGCTCATCTGTGCCACGTCGGTGCTCATCTGTGCCACGTCGGTGCTCATCTGTGCCACGTCGGTGCTCATCTGTGCCACGTCGGTGCTCATCTGTGCCACGTCGGTGCTCATCTGTGCCACGTCGGTGCTCATCTGTGCCACGTCGGTGCTCATCTGTGCCAGGTCGGTGCTCATCTGTGCCAGGTCGGTGCTCATCTGTGCCACGTCGGTGCTCATCTGTGCCACGTCGGTGCTCATCTGTGCCACGTCGGTGCTCATCCGTGGCACATCGGTGCCACAGCCATGCCACTACAGTGCCCATCAGTGCCTCACAAAAGTGTAATAGGTAGTCAAATTAGACTTGAAATGTATATCCCTAGAACACCTGACGGTGCTCCCTGCATGTTGGGCCTTTGTGGCCAGGCTGTGTAAAAGTCTCACACATGTGGTAACGCCATACTCCGGGGTAGTAGAATATATTTTGGGGTGTAATTTTTGCTACGTACATGCTATGTGTTAGAAATATCTTATAAATGGACAACTTTGTGTTTGAAAAACGCATTATTATTTTTTTTTTTTTCTTTACACATTTTTCCAAAAAATTATGGAAAAAAATCTCATAGAATATATGTTGGGGTGTTTACTTTCTAAAATGTGGTCATCTTTTGGGTGTTTCCATTGTCCTGGTGCTCAAAAGTGTAAGAGGTAGTCAAGAAATGATATGTGTAATTTATGCTCCTAGAACGCCTGATGGTTCTCCTTGCATTTTGGGCCTCTGTATGTGGCTAGGCTGTGTGAAAGTCTCACACATGTGGTATCACCATACTCTGGAAGAGTAGTAGAATGTGTTTTGGGGTATATTTGAAAGTATGCATATGCTGTGTGAGAAATAACTTGTTATGACAATTTTGTGAATAAAAGACGAAAAAAGGGGTCATTTGGGGGTTATTTGTACTTTCCTGGCTTGTTAGGGTCCCAAGAAATTAGATAAGACATCAGTACACAAGGTGTGATCGGATGTGATCTATTTTCAATGATTGGCACCATAGCTTGTAGACTCTATAACTTTAACAGAAAAAGGGAATGTGGGACATTAAATGAGGCAATTGACTTGTGGAGGTAGAGTGGTTGGTAAACATTATTTATTTGTAACAATAATATAAAACCGATAAAGTATTTTCATATATCTGCACATACACATGGCATAAACGTAATAGATACATATATGTCAACTTGGCAGCACATAAGAGATATAGTAAATATTAATAAAGTATAATACAAGGTATTTCCTTTTAGCAGGCATTGGTAAACCATATGCAAAATAGCTGCTGTAAGATAGATGCCCATACACATGAGTGGTTACATACTACTCAATGAATTTTAAATGTATAAAAGATATATATGGGCCAGTGAATAGGTAGTGAGCCAGGCTCGACTGAGCATCCCATGGAAACTCACTACCTATTCACTGGCCCATATATATCTTTTATATATTTAAAATTCATTGAGTAGTATGTAACCAGCCGCTCATGTGTATGGGCATCTATCTTACAGCAGCTCTTTTTCATATGGGTTACCAGTGCCTGCTAATAGGAAATACCTTGTATTATACTTTATTAATATTTACTATATCTCTTATGTGCTGCCAAGTTGACATATATGTATCTATTACGTTTATGCCACGTGTATGTGCAGATATATATATTTTTTTATCTGTTTTATATTATTGTTACAAATAATGTTTACCAACCACTCTACCTCCACAAGTCAATTGCCTCATTTAAAAACCCACATTCCTTTTTTCTGTTTACGTACTCGTACCCGGGATGGAGGTACATATAATGTGCCCCATTTAAAGTCCCAAACAACCCCCCCTCTTGATTATATGCAACAGGGATGGAGGCAATTGATTTTTTGGATTGGCAGTGTTCCCCTGCCGTCCATGTGCATGGTCTGTCTTGGTTGGTAGTGCACCTTATTTAGGGTCCACACACTTGAGACATCTACTATGACATGTCTATGGCACTTGGCGGTATACCTGACATTGTACTATAAGTATAAATTAATTTGATCAACAAAACGTTTATATAATAATGACATATGCAATATCTGTATTAGATATACGATTTGATACCATGCCCATTTTTTCTAATTATTTGTAAATCAAAAATATTTTCCTGCTGGGCCTCTGTTGTTCTATATGACTCCATCCACACTGAGGCTGGTTGGGGATGCGGTGTGCCCCTTTTCTTGTCTTGATTCCGGAGCTGCGATGCGCAGCAGAGCTTCCCTTCGGAGTCTCTTTTGAGATATTGTCTGGGGGGGGCCTCCTGCACATCCGCATCATGATACGACCTGTTTGTGGCGTCTTTTGACGCCGCAATACAGGGATGTCCTTCGTCCATCTCACGCTGGAGATGGGGTTGGCGGGGCTCCACTTTGGCGCTTGCACCGGTGGTGGATTTCACTGCCAACTCCTATTCTCATTCGACGTTGTGCATGACGTTGGTCGGGGACCTGCCCCATACCTGGATTACATAAGCGGGTCAGCTTGATTGCCTTACCATTTCACTATGTGTTTGACACCAGGGAGGCAACACACACAACCCATTCACTGGACACAGACACACGTAAGGTATGCACAGTTTTTTCTTTTTGTTTTTTCAGCCCTTTTTCTTCCCTTTTTTTGACACATGCAATACACCCATGTACTATTGTGTGTGTGTGTGTGTGTGTGTGTGTGTGTGTGTGTGTGTGTGTGTATTTATACACACATAACACTCATTAGAACATACACATATCATTATATATATATATATATATATATATATATATATATATATATATATATAATATATTTATTTATTTATTTATTTATTTTATTATTATTATATATTTTTTTCAAACATTTATCATGTTTTTTCACCTTTTTACACTTTTTTCACACATGGTTTCTCACATCTTTTTATATATTTTTCCAGAACTCCATACTTGCAATCCTCCCCACACATGTTGAATGTGCTGTGGTGGTTGGGCATGCCATGTGGGCGTCTCAAATTCATTTAGTATGTAACCACTCATGTGTATGGGCATCTATCTTACAGCAGCTCTTTTGCATATGAGTTACCAATGCCTGCTAATAGGAAATACCTTGTATTATAAACTTTATCAATATTTACTATCTCTTATGTGCTGCCAAGTTGACATATATGTATCTATTACGTTTATGCCATGTGTATGTGCAGATATATGAAAATACTTTTTTATCTGTTTTTATAATATTGTTACAAATAAATAATGTTTACCAACCACTCTACCTCCACAAGTCAATTGCCTCATTTAAAGTCCCACATTCCCTTTTTCTGTTTACGTACTCGTACCCGGGATGGAGGTACATATAATGTTCCCCATTTAAAGTCCCAAACTCCCCCCCTCTTAACGCTATAACTTTCACTGAGCCCTGGTTCACATTGGTACGATTTGACATGTCAAATCGCATGTCAAATTGGCGGAAATTGCCAGCAATGACACCGTCCTAATCGGTCCAACGCTGCATTTGCGGCTCCGCACCGATTTCAAAAAGTAGTTTCTGTACTACTTTTTGCAATTTCTGGCTGTGATTTTCATTGACATCTGTGCAGAAACCCGAAATCGGGACTGACAAATCGGCACTGACACTCGCACGGCTTCTTTCCTGCAGCTCAGTGTGAACCTGGGCAAAGACCAGATAATATACACTGATTTGGGTTATTTTTACCAAAGATATGTAGCAGTATAAATTTTGGCCAAAATTTATGAAAAAAAATTACTAATTTGCTAAATTTCATAACCAAAACGCAGAAAAATGCATTTTTGTTCAAAATTTTCGGTCTTTTTTTTTCATTTATAGCGCAAAAAATAAAAAAACCTAGTGGTGGTTAAATACCACCAAAAGAAAGTTCTATTTATGTGAAAAAAAAGCACAAACCTTTCATATAGGTACAATGTTGCATGGCTGAGTAATTGTCATTCAAAATGTGAGAGCACTGAAAGCTGAAAATTTTGGTCTGGTTAGGAAAGGGGTTTAAGTGCCCAGTGGGCAAGTGGTTAAATACTTTAAGGGGATGAATAAGGTTCTGGAGGGCAGTTTTTTTCAATATGAAACTAAAATCAAGAACATGGGAACATGACCTCAAACTAACTGGAGGAAAGTTCAAAACTAATCTTAGAAAGTATTATTTCACTGAAAGGGTAGTTGATGCTTGGAATAGACTTCTAGTAGAGGTAGTGAGGCAATTTGACAGTAAATGGCTTCAAACATGCTTGGGAACAAACATACAGCTGTGGCCAAAAGTTTTGAGAATGACAAATAATTTCACAATCTGCTGCCTCAGTGTTTATGATGACAAATTGCCTATACTCCAGAATGTTATGAAGAGTGATCAGATGAATTGCAATTAATTGCAATGTCCCTCTTTTGCCATGAAAATTAATCCCATAAAAAAACATTTCCACTGCATTTGTGAAGAAAGCTTCAGGGCGCTCAAAGTCTAGCAAGCTGCAGGATCGGGGCACCACCAGTGCAGAGCTTGCACAGGAATGGCAGCAGGCAGGTGTGAGTGCATGTGAACATAGTGAGGTGAAGACTTTGAAGGTGGCCTGGTGTCAAGAAGGGCAGCAAAGAAGCCACTTCTCTCCAGGAAGAACATCAGGGGCAGACTGATATTCTGCAAAAGGTACAGAGATTGGACTGCTGAGGACTGGGGTATAATCCTTTTCTGATTGTTCGGGGCATCCAGAAAAAAAACCTTGTCCTGAGAAGAAAAGGTGAACGTTGCCATCAGTCCTGTGTCATGCCAACAGTAAAGCATCATGAGACCATTCATGTGTGGGCGTTACTTCTCAGCCAAGGGAGTGGGCTCACTCACAATTTTGCTTAAAAACACAGCCATGAATAAAGAATGGTACAAAAACATCCTTCGAGAGCAACTTCTTGCCCAACCACCCAAGAACAGTTTGATGCCAAACAATGTCTTTTCCAGCATGATGGAGCACCTTGCTATAAGGCAAAAGTGATAACTAAGTGGCTTGGGGAACAAAACACCGAAATTTTGGTTACAAACCCTAATTCCATTGAGAACTTGTGGTCAATCCTCAAGAAGCGGGTAAACAAAAAACCCACAAATTCTGACAAACTCCAAGCATTGATTATGCAAGAATGGGCTACCATCAGTCAGGATGTGGCCCAGAAGTTGATTGACAGCATGCCAGGGAGATTTGCAGAGATCAAGAAAAAGAAGGGTCAACAATGCAAATGTTGGCTCTCTGCATAAACTTAGGTTATTGTCAATAAAAGACTTTCTTTGACATTAATGAAATGCCTGTAATTATACTTCAGTATACCATAGGAACACCTGACAAAAAGATCTAAAAACACTAAAGCAGCAGACTTCAAACATATATATATGTGTGTAATGGATGTACACTGATCAGCCATAACATTATGGCTACTGGGGGGTAACCTTGATTGTCTTGTCACAATAGGACCTGAAAGTGGGTGGGTTATATTAGACAGCAAGTAAACATGTTGTCCCTGAAGTTGGTGCATTGAAAGCAGAAAAAATAGGCATTGCGATTTTTTTTCTGTCGGGCTGTGTAGATGTAGACCAGTCAGAGTGCCCATGCTGACCCACGTCCACAACCAAAAGCACCTACAAATGGGCAACTGAGCATCGGAACTGAACAACCGAGGAATGGAAGAAGCTGACCTACCCTGATGACTTGCATCTTCTTTTACATCATGTGGATGGCAGTGTGCATGTGCATTGCTTACCTGGGGAAGAGATGGCATTAGGATGCAGTATGAGAAGAAGGGAAGCCGGCGAAGGCAGTGTAATGCTTTGGACAATGTCTTCCTGGGAAACCCTAGGTCCTGCCATTCATGTTAGTTTGACATGTACCACCTACCTTAACCACTTGCCGACCGCCTCACGCCTATATACGTGAGCAGAATGGCACGGGCAGGCAAAATCACGTACCTGGTACGTGATTGCCTTTCCGCGGGCGGGGGGTCTGATCGGACCCCCCCCCCCCCCCCCCGGTGCCAGCGGGGGTCGGCATTTGTCTGGCAGCGATCAGAGATGAGGGGGAGGCCATCCGATCGTGGCCCCCCCCCCCCTCGCGATCGCTCCCAGCCAATGAGAAACATCCCCTGCCTGTGTATAGTACACACAGGCAGAGGATGTGATGTCATCTCTCCTCGGCTCGGCAGTTTCCGCTCCGGCGCCGAGGAGAGAAGACATCTGAGTAAGTGTAAAACACACACACAGTAGAACATGCCAGGCACACTAAACACCCCTGATCCCCCCCCCCCCCCGATCACCCCCCCCTGTCACAAACTGACACCAAGCTGTTTTGTTTTTTTTTCCTGATTACTGCATTGGTGTCAGTTTGTGACAGTTAGAAGTGGTAGGACAGTTAGGGTTAGCCCCCTGTAGGTCTAGGGTACCCCCCTAACCAGCCCTAATAAAGTTTTAACCCCTTGATCACCCCCCGTCACCAGTGTCACTAAGCGATCATTTTTCTGATCGCTGTATTAGTGTCGCTGGTGACGCTAGTTAGGGACGTAAATATTTAGGTTCGCCGTCAGCGTTTTATAGCAACAGGGACCCCCATATACTACCTAATAAATGTTTTAACCCCTTGATTGCCCCCTAGTTAACCCTTTCACCACTGATCACCGTATAACCGCTACGGGTGACGCTGGTTAGTTTGTTTATTTTTTATAGTGTCAGGGCATCCGCCGTTTATTACCGAATAAAGGTTTAGCTCCCTGATCGCCCGGCGGTGATATGCGTCGCCCCAGGCAGCGTCAGATTAGCGCCAGTACCGCTAACACCCACGCACGCAGCATACGCCTCCCTTAGTGGTATAGTATCTGAACGCATCAATATCTGATCCGATCAGATCTATACTAGCGTCCCCAGCAGTTAAGGGTTCCCAAAAACGCAGTGTTAGCGGGATCAGCCCAGATACCCGCTAGCACCTGCGTTTTTCCCCTCTGCCCGGCCCAGCCCACCCAAGTGCAGTATCGATCGATCACTGTCACTTACAAAACACTAAACGCATAACTGCAGCGTTCGCAGAGTCAGGCCTGATCCCTGCGATCGCTAACAGTTTTTTTTGGTAGCGTTTTGGTGAACTGGCGAGCACCAGCCCCAGGCAGCGTCAGTAGTCAGCGTTAGTGCCAATACCGCTAACACCCACGCACGCACCGTACACCTCCCTTAGTGGTAAAGTATCTGATCGGATCAATATCTGATCCGATCAGATCTATACTGGCGTCCCCAGCAGTTTAGGGTTCCCAAAAACGCAGTGTTAGCGGGATCAGCCCAGATACCTGCTAGCACCTGCGTTTTGCCCCTCCGCCCGGCCCAGCCCACCCAAGTGCAGTATCGATCGATCACTGTCACTTACAAAACACTAAACGCATAACTGCAGCGTTCGCAGAGTCAGGCCTGATCCCTGCGATCGCTAACAGTTTTTTTTGGTAGCGTTTTGGTGAACTGGCAGGCACCAGCGGCCTAGTACACCCCGGTCGTAGTCAAACCAGCACTGCAGTAACACTTGGTGACGTGGCGAGTCCCATAAGTGCAGTTCAAGCTGGTGAGGTGGCAAGCACAAGTAGTGTCCCGCTGCCACCAAAAAGACAAACACAGGCCCGTCGTGCCCATAGTGCCCTTCCTGCTGCATTCGCCAATCCTAATTGGGAAGCCACCACTTCTGCAGCGCCCGTACTTCCCCCATTCACATCCCCGACCAAATGCAGTCGGCTGCATGAGAGGCATTTTCTTTATGTCTTCCCGAGTACCCCTACTCAACGAACCCCCCAAAAAAGATGTTGTGTCTGCAGCAAGCGCGGATATAGGCGTGACACCCGCTATTATTGTCCCTCCTGTCCTGACAATCCTGGTCTTTGCATTGGTGAATGTTTTGAACGCTACCATTCACTAGTTGAGTATTAGCGTAGGGTACAGCACTGCACAGACTAGGACACACTTTCACAGGGTCCCCCAAGATGCCATCGCATTTTGAGAGACCCGAACCTGGAACCGGTTACAGTTATAAAAGTTACAGTTACAAAAAAAAAGTGTAAAAAAAATAAATAAATAAAAAAAATAGTTGTCGTTTTATTGTCCTCTCTCTCTCTCTATTCTCTCTCTATTGTTCTGCTCTTTTTTACTGTATTCTATTCTGCAATGTTTTATTGTTATTATGTTTTATCATGTTTGCTTTTCAGGTATGCAATTTTTTTATACTTTACTGTTTACTGTGCTTTATTGTTAACCATTTTTTTGTCTTCAGGTACGCCATTCACGACTTTGAGTGGTTATACCAGAGTGATGCCTGCAGGTTTAGGTATCATCTTGGTATCATTCTTTTCAGCCAGCGGTCGGCTTTCATATAAAAGCAATCCTAGCGGCTAATTAGCCTCTAGACTGCTTTTACAAGCAGTGGGAGGGAATGCCCCCCCCCACCGTCTTCCGTGTTTTTCTCTGGCTCTCCTGTCTCAACAGGGAACCTGAGAATGCAGCCGGTGATTCAGCCAGCTGACCATAGAGCTGATCAGAGACCAGAGTGGCTCCAAACATCTCTATGGCCTAAGAAACCGGAAGCTACGAGCACTTTATGACTTAGGTTTCGCCGGATGTAAACAGCGCCATTGGGAAATTGGGGAAGCATTTTATCACACCGATCTTGGTGTGGTCAGATGCTTTGAGGGCAGAGGAGAGATCTAGGGTCTAATAGACCCCAATTTTTTCAAAAAAGAGTACCTGTCACTACCTATTGCTATCATAGGGGATATTTACATTCCCTGAGATAACAATAAAAATGATTTAAAAAAAAAAAACTGAAAGGAACAGTTTAAAAATAAGATAAAAAAGCAAAAAAATAATAAAGAAAAAAAAAAAGCACCCCTGTCCCCCCTGCTCTCGCGCTAAGGCGAACGCAAGCGTCGGTCTGGCGTCAAATGTAAACAGCAATTGCACCATGCATGTGAGGTATCACCGCGAAGGTCAGATCGAGGGCAGTAATTTTAGCAGTAGACCTCCTCTGTAAATCTAAAGTGGTAACCTGTAAAGGCTTTTAAATGCTTTTAAAAATGTATTAACTTTGTTGCCACTACACGTTTGTGCGCAATTTTAAAGCATGTCATGTTGGGTATCCATGTACTCGGCCTAAGATCATCTTTTTTATTTCATCAAACATTTGGGCAATATAGTGTGTTTTAGTGCATTAAAATTTAAAAAACTGTGTTTTTTTCCACAAAAAATGCGTTTGAAAAATCGCTGCGCAAATACTGTGTGAAAAAAAAAAATGAAACACCCACCATTTTAATCTGTAGGGCATTTGCTTTAAAAAAATATATAATGTTTGGGGGTTCAAAGTAATTTTCTTGCAAAAAAAAATAATTTTTTCATGTAATCAAAAAGTGTCAGAAAGGGCTTTGTCTTCAAGTGGTTAGAAGAGTGGGTGATGTGTGACATAAGCTTCAAAATGTTGTGCTTAAAATGCCAAGACAGTTCAAAACCCCCCCAAATGACCCCATTTTGGAAAGTAGACACCCCAAGCTATTTGCTGAGAGGTATAGTGAGTATTTTGCAGACCTCACTTTTTGTTACAAAGTTTTGAAAATTGAAAAAAGAAAAAAAAAAATTTTTTTCTGGTCTTTCTTCATTTTCAAAAACAAATGAGAGCTGCAAAATACTCACCATGCCTCTCAGCAAATAGCTTGGGGTGCTAATTAGTGTGTGTGAATGCGCTACTCCCATAAATCAACCACCACTTACAATGTTCTTTTTCTGTTAATCCAAATAATCACTTATAAATATTCTCATGTGCATATACTTAAGACTTTAAATCAAAACAAACTCAAAAAAATTCCAAAAAATATACAAAAAAAAAATAACTCAACAAAATATATAACCATATATTATTCAATACATGAAAGAAAGTCCTTCAAACGTGCTGCAAAATTTTGTAACCATTAATGTGACTGGCGTGCTCCTATATTCCTTCAGTAATCATATGTGACTGAGTGAGACACCTCCACCATTCAGATTGGCCACTCACCAGATGCTTAATTAAAGATACGCCTTTGGTTCATTCAAGGGATAACCACTCCACCTAAGCAACACTCCTCACTGGCTAAAACTTGGACTCTAGTATTCCTCATAGGGAAGCATAGGGACAAAAAACGATCATAGCGCAATATGTCTGAACTATTTATTTTAAAAATCCAAAGTAAGAATATCCACTCACATTTAAAAGTGCCCTCGAGCTGGCACGAAGCTTATCCAGCAGTTATGGACGGGTATGGGGCTGTTTGCAGGGTCCGTCTGGTAGTAATATGTGGCCTCCACGCTCGGCTTGCGCTCCAAGCCTCGTTCACGTCCGGTCACCTGATACAAAAAACTCCCAGCAGCCTCTACGCGTTTCGCATCATAGAATGCGTCATTCCTGATGACGCATTCTATGATGCGAAACGCGTAGAGGCTGCTGGGAGTTTTTTGTATCAGGTGACCGGACATGAACGGGAACGAGGCTTGGAGCGCAAGCCGAGCGTGGAGGCCGCATATTGCTACCAGGCGGACCATGCAAACAGCCCCATACCCATCCATAACTGCTGGATAAGCTTCGTGCCAGCTCGAGGGCACTTTTAAATGTGAGTGGATATTCTTACTTTGGATTTTTAAAATAAATAGTTCAGACATATTGCGCTATGATCGTTTTTTGTCCCTATGCTTTCCTATGAGGAATACTAGAGTCCAAGTTTTAGCCGGTGAGGAGTGTTGCTTAGGTGGAGTGGTTATCCCTTGAATGAACCAAAGGCGCATCTTTAATTAAGCATCTGGTGAGTGGCCAATCTGAATGGTGGAGGTGTCTCACTCAGTCACATATGATTACTGAAGGAATATAGGAGCACGCCAGTCACATTAATGGTTACAAAATTTTGCAGCACGTTTGAAGGACTTTCTTTCATGTATTGAATAATATATGGTTATATATTTTTTTGAGTTATTTTTTTTTGTATATTTTTTTGAATTTTTTTTAGTTTGTTTTGATTTAAAGTCTTAAGTATATGCACATGAGAATATTTATAAGTGATTATTTGGATTAACAGAAAAAGAACATTGTAAGTGGTGGTTGATTTATGGGAGTAGCGCATTCACACACACTAATTAGCATTTCTAGCCCATCTCAATGAAGGGTTTCATTTGAATGCAGCAACCCTGACACATATGGTTGAAATAGTCTTTGAGGAATTAGGGATTTTGCGCCGGTGACACACACACAATAAATAGCTTGGGGTGTCTACTTTCCAAAATGGGGTCATTTGGGGGGGGTTTGTGCCATCTTGGCATTTTATGGCCTTCAAAACGGTGATAGGCAGTGAGGAGTGAAATCAAAAATTTATGCCCTTGGAAATCCTGAAGGTGGTGCTTGGTTTTCGGGGCCCCGTACGCGGCTAGGCTCCCAAAAAGTCCCACACATATGGTATCCCCGTACTCAGGAGAAGCAGCTGAATGTATTTTGGGGTGCAATTCCACATATGCCCATGGCCTGTGTGAGCAATATGTCATTTAGTGACAACTTTTTTTGTAAATTTTTTTTTTTTGTCATTATTCAATCACTTGGGACAAAAAAAATAAATATTCAATGGGCTCAACATGCCTCTCAGCAATTTCCTTGGGGTGTCTACTTTCCAAAATGGGGTCATTTGGGGGGGGGGTTTTGTACTGCCCTGCCATTTTAGCACCTCAAGAAATGACATAGGCAGTCATAAACTAAAAGCTGTGTAAATTCCAGAAAATGTACCCTAGTTTGTAGGCGCTATAACTTTTGCGCAAACCAATAAATATACGCTTATTGACATTTTTTTTACCAAAGACATGTGGCCGAATACATTTCGGCCTAAATGTATGACTAAAATTGAGTTTATTGGATTTTTTTTATAACAAAAAGTAGAAAATATCATTTTTTTTTCAAAATTTTCGGTCTTTTTCCGTTTATAGCGTAAAAAATAAAACCGGCAGAGGTAATCAAATACCATCAAAAGAAAGCTCTATTTGTGGGAAGAAAAGGACGCAAATTTCGTTTGGGTACAGCATTGCATGACCGCGCAATTAGCAGTTAAAGCGACGCAGTGCCGAATTGTAAAAAGTGCTCAGGTCAGGAAGGGGGTAAAACCTTCCGGGGCTGAAGTGGTTAAAATTGTTGCTGACCAAATACACCTCTTTATGGAAATGGTATTTCCAGATGGTAGAGACCTCTTTTAGCAGGAAAATGCGCCCTCCCACACTGCAAAAATGGTTTGAGAATGGTTTGAGGAACACAGCAATGAGTTGGAGGTGTTGACTTGGCCTCCAAACTCTCCAGATTTCAATACAATTGAGCATCTGCGGGATGTGCTGGAAAACAAGTCTAATCCATGGAGACCCCACCTCACAACTTGCAGAACTTAAAGGATTGGCTACTGATGGCTTGGTGCCCGATACCACAGCATACCTTCAGAGGTCTAGTAGCGTTCATGTATCGACAGATTGGGGCTGTTTTGGTGGCAAAAAGGGACCTACTCAATATTAAGTGGGTGGTCACAATGTTATGGCTGATCATGTATTATATAGGTGTGTGTGTGTGTATGAAAAATCCCCTGTATAAAAGGCCACAGTATCAATTTCTATATTAGAGCAACTTTCATGCAATGCCCTTGCCGTGGACAATTTTTCTGCTGCCCAAGCCTGCGGAAATACAACCCGGACCACAGGCCTGTTATGTCTGTGACACTGTTTTACAAATATTCTTTTTTGCACAAAAAAAAAATCTTTCTCTTGTAAATAAGGGACACTTTTTCAGCCAAGCTTTGGTTGATAAATAATACTTTAATGACACTTGTGTCATCCTATTGTAGAGATGACGGGAGTATTTTTGATGGACTTGTTGAAGAAGATGACAAGGATAAAGCAAAAAGGTATATTACCCCATTTCTGTGCAATATAAAATCTGCTGATTTACTGTACATGGTGGCTAGTGTCTCTTGGTTTGCTACTATTTAAAGCAACCCTTTTTATTTGCTAATGTTTATAGAAAATACTGCTGAACTCTGCTGCAGCCTGTCCCTAGAGACCATTTGATTTAAATTATAAAGGGTTAGGCTCCAAACTCCAAGAGTTTGAAAATGTTCTTATTTGTAACGGTACTGTTCTGTCTACTTAAAGGGTAAGTTCACCTTTACAGAAAAATATGTAAGGTGAACTCTCATAGGAAGGCCCCCCCTCCCCCGGTCCCGCTGACCTGGAGCGTGGTGATCTCCCGCTATATGACCTTGTATAGCCACCTGACTGGTCCGGGGCTTAGAAATCCCCTTGGCTTAATCTCCAAAACATACCTTGTCAGGAGGTACGTTTAGGAGCATTCTAATTGGTCGGCGCTCTCACATAGGTGGCGCCGACCATTTGGAACCCGCTTTGCCTGTCCTGTCATCGTGGACGAAGAGGAGAGAAAGCCACAGGGATTTCAAATCCCCTGACTGGTAAAGCGATGTCAGAATGGGAGATTCCTAGACTCCAGGTTAGCGGGACCGAGTGCGCTGGGGACAGAATCCAGTGTAGGTTCACCTTACAGATTTTCTGTAAAGGTGAACTTGCACTTTAAGCTGAACCAGACAAATTTTGATCCATGTGAGGCTGCACCTACTCCACAGAAATAGATCTAACAATCAACTTCTGTTGAACAGGCTTGTTGTAGAAAAAAAAATGTTTTGATCAGTGGTTGCAGCCGCTTATCAGTGTATTCTGACAGCAAGAATACATTTTTTTTTTTTTTTATTAAAACTGGAGAGTGCAAAATCTGGTGCAGCTCTGCATGGTAGCCAGTCTGCTTCTAACTTTAGCGTGTTCAAATAAGCTTTGACAAAAAAAAACCTAGAAGCTGATTGGTTACTATGCACAGCTGTGCCAGATTTTGCGCACTCCAGTTTTAGTAGGTGAACCCCGGTGTCTACGCAGGGAGAATTCCTCTATCCACCCTGATTGTGTGGATGAAGAAATCTGTATTTCATCTATGGTCAGCATTAAGCTCCACATTTTGGAAAAAGACCCAGCCAGTGGAATAGATTGCGAAGATATTGCTTTGTTTGCAAGGTTGGAGGATGTAAAGGTTCAGTTTTTTTCCCATGTTTATAAGAAAATGTTCTTTATGACCTTGTTTACATGCAGTGGTGGCTGGTGTAGTTTTAGAATGGGGGTACGCCAGACCCCACCTTTTTTGACCCCTCCCACTTCTCATAAGCCCCACCCCTTATATAATCCACCCGTTCCGTCCTCTGTATTCCACTTGCTTCCACCCATAGTGTTAGGAGTATACAGCTCAGCACCACAGGACAGAGTATATAGCTCAGCCTCACAGATCAGGGTATACAGCTCAGGGTATACAGCTCAGCATCACAGATCAGGGTATACAGCTCAGCATCACAGATGGGGGTATACAGCTCTGGGTATACAGCTTAGCCTCACAGCTCTGGGTATACAGCTTAGCCTCACAGCTCTGGGTATACAGCTTAGCCTCACAGCTCTGGGTATACAGCTTAGCCTCACAGCTCTGGGTATACAGCTTAGCCTCACAGCTCTGGGTATACAGCTTAGCCTCACAGCTCTGGGTATACAGCTTGACCTCACAGCTCTGGGTATACAGCTTGACCTCACAGCTCTGGGTATACAGCTTGACCTCACAGCTCTGGGTATACAGCTTGGCCTCACAGCTCTGGGTATACAGCTTGGCCTCACAGCTCTGGGTATACAGCTTGGCCTCACAGCTCTGGGTATACAGCTTGGCCTCACAGCTCTGGGTATACAGCTTGGCCTCACAGCTCTGGGTATACAGCTTGGCCTCACAGCTCTGGGTATACAGCTTGGCCTCACAGCTCTGGGTATACAGCTTGGCCTCACAGCTCTGGGTATACAGCTTGGCCTCACAGCTCTGGGTATACAGCTTGGCCTCACAGCTCTGGGTATACAGCTTGGCCTCACAGCTCTGGGTATACAGCTTGGCCTCACAGCTCTGGGTATACAGCTTGGCCTCACAGCTCTGGGTATACAGCTTGGCCTCACAGCTCTGGGTATACAGCTTGGCCTCACAGCTCTGGGTATACAGCTTGGCCTCACAGCTCTGGGTATACAGCTTGGCCTCACAGCTCTGGGTATACAGCTTGGCCTCACAGCTCTGGGTATACAGCTTGGCCTCACAGCTCTGGGTATACAGCTTGGCCTCACAGCTCTGGGTATACAGCTTGGCCTCACAGCTCTGGGTATACAGCTTGGCCTCACAGCTCTGGGTATACAGCTTGGCCTCACAGCTCTGGGTATACAGCTTGGCCTCACAGCTCTGGGTATACAGCTTGGCCTCACAGCTCTGGGTATACAGCTTGGCCTCACAGCTCTGGGTATACAGCTTGGCCTCACAGCTCTGGGTATACAGCTTGGCCTCACAGCTCTGGGTATACAGCTTGGCCTCACAGCTCTGGGTATACAGCTTGGCCTCACAGCTCTGGGTATACAGCTTGGCCTCACAGCTCTGGGTATACAGCTTGGCCTCACAGCTCTGGGTATACAGCTTGGCCTCACAGCTCTGGGTATACAGCTTGGCCTCACAGCTCTGGGTATACAGCTTGGCCTCACAGCTCTGGGTATACAGCTTGGCCTCACAGCTCTGGGTATACAGCTTGGCCTCACAGCTCTGGGTATACAGCTTGGCCTCACAGCTCTGGGTATACAGCTTGGCCTCACAGCTCTGGGTATACAGCTTGGCCTCACAGCTCTGGGTATACAGCTTGGCCTCACAGCTCTGGGTATACAGCTTGGCCTCACAGCTCTGGGTATACAGCTTGGCCTCACAGCTCTGGGTATACAGCTTGGCCTCACAGCTCTGGGTATACAGCTTGGCCTCACAGCTCTGGGTATACAGCTTGGCCTCACAGCTCTGGGTATACAGCTTGGCCTCACAGCTCTGGGTATACAGCTTGGCCTCACAGCTCTGGGTATACAGCTTGGCCTCACAGCTCTGGGTATACAGCTTGGCCTCACAGCTCTGGGTATACAGCTTGGCCTCACAGCTCTGGGTATACAGCTTGGCCTCACAGCTCTGGGTATACAGCTTGGCCTCACAGCTCTGGGTATACAGCTTGGCCTCACAGCTCTGGGTATACAGCTTGGCCTCACAGCTCTGGGTATACAGCTTGGCCTCACAGCTCTGGGTATACAGCTTGGCCTCACAGCTCTGGGTATACAGCTTGGCCTCACAGCTCTGGGTATACAGCTTGGCCTCACAGCTCTGGGTATACAGCTTGGCCTCACAGCTCTGGGTATACAGCTTGGCCTCACAGCTCTGGGTATACAGCTTGGCCTCACAGCTCTGGGTATACAGCTTGGCCTCACAGCTCTGGGTATACAGCTTGGCCTCACAGCTCTGGGTATACAGCTTGGCCTCACAGCTCTGGGTATACAGCTTGGCCTCACAGCTCTGGGTATACAGCTTGGCCTCACAGCTCTGGGTATACAGCTTGGCCTCACAGCTCTGGGTATACAGCTTGGCCTCACAGCTCTGGGTATACAGCTTGGCCTCACAGCTCTGGGTATACAGCTTATCATTATACAGATCAGCACAGGACCCCAGGCTCAGACAGAACACCCCCCCCCCCTTGCGGGGCTCGTGGCTCTGATAACAGCACCCCCCACGGGACTCGCAACAACATACCCCCGAGGGACACACAGCTCTGGTGACAGCACCCCCCCACCCCCCCCCCACTCGCGGGTCTCATGGCAGCACACACACACACCCCCACCAGCGCATCGGCGGCGGAGGTTTCCTTCCTTCAGTCCAGCGCATGGGTGGGAACCCACCCCGGGTGCCTCAAAAAAAAAAAAACCCTCCCACCCTCGCCATAGGAGTCCATGCGTCCGGCGTCCTGAAAGGGGCAGTACTTCGTATTCCTATTGCACACATTCCTGGATGAGCTCTCAAATTTGGGTGCTGCAGCATCAACCAGCTGGATACTGGTTCAAGTCACAATAAAGATATTTGCCAGCACACCATGGAACGACATAAATGTGGACGGTGGATGATAGCAACGGTTACTGTAAAAGAGAAGTGCAACATTTCACATCAGACTAGATTGCACTTATTGCATGTTAATGATCATCACATGCCTGTCGAAGGGGTCCTGCGTGACTCCGAAACGTTGCACTCTCCTTGTGTTGTGATCATGCAATAAATTATCCGTTTGGACGCTATTTATGTCGTTCCATGGTGTGCTGGCAAATATCTTCATTATTCATTCTGAAAGAGGCCAGGCGCATGGATGGGGGGGGGGGGCACCCACAATGCACGGACCGCCACTGCTTACATTATTATTGTGTGGCTAGTCACTATCCTATGGCTATCATTAAAGTGGTTGTATACCTTTATTTTTAACTTTTACCTACAGGTAAGCCTATAATAAGGCTTACCTGTAGGTAAAAAAAATACCTCCTAAACCTGTAAGGTTTAGGAGATATTCCCCCTCGCAATGAGCTGCTGACTGCAGTGGCGCATGCGCACAGGGGATTCTCGGCTGACAGCCCGGCAAACTCCGGAGCTTGCCGGGCAGAAGTCTCCCGCGCGCACGCTGTGAGTGGCCGGAGCCGCGATACCAGGAAGACACGCTGAGGGGAGATGTCAGCTCCCTCGGCGTGGACCAGGTGAGATGCCGGCGCCTCGTTCTAAGGTAAGTATCTCATAATGAGCTAGTATGCGGTGCATACTAGCTCATAATGCCTTTTCCCTTGCAGATGTAGAGAAAAAAAAAAAGATAGTGGGTATACAACCGCTTTAACATGCAATAAGTGCAATCTAGTCTGATGTGAAATGTTGCACTTCTCTTTTACAGTAACAGTTGCTATCATCCACGCTAAGCAAATAATTGCTTTCAAGGATGAGAGTAGATGGGTCAAGCCTGCAAACTGTTTATTCCTCTAATGTATAACTACACTATATAGTCCCAGCCTTCATATTGCATGCTATTGCAGGTTTTGTGCTTCAGTGTTAATTATCTGCGTTCTTGCATTCTCTGACTTGGCAAAGTCATGGCTTCTGTTTAGTCATTGCCAGATCTTGATAAATCTACTACAATGGGCTCTTCGGATGGGTTCATTGGGGGTATAACACATACTAGTCAATATTTTATATTTGACAGGTTTTTTTTTCAGCCTCTAAATGCACCTCTGTGTTGTTCTACTGTACAGTGCCTTGCAAAAGTATTCTCACAACCTGGCATTAACATGGATTGTTTGAGGATTTGCATCATTTAATTTACAGAACATGTATTTTTTTTTATTGTGAAGCAAAGAACAAATAGGACAAAATAACAGAGCAAAGTCAATGTGCATAACTATTCACCCCCCAAAGTCAATACTTTGTAGAGCCACCTTTTGCGACTATAACAGCTCCAATTCACTTTGGATAAGTCTCTATGAGCTTGCCACATCTTACCACTAGGATTTTTGACCATTTTTCCTTGCAAAACTGCTCCAGCTCCTTCAAGTTGGATAGTTTGCGCTTGTGAACAGCAATCTTTAAGTCTGACCACAGATTTTCTATTGGATTGAGGTCTGGGCTTTGACTAGGCCATTCCAACACATTTACATGTTTCTCCTTAAACCACTCAAGTGTTGCTTTAGCAGTGTGTTTGGGGTCATTGTCCTGCTGGAAGGTGAACCTCCATCCTAGCCTCAAATCACAGAGTGGTACAGGTTTTGCTCAAGAATATCCCTGTATTTAGCACCATCCATCTTTCCCTCAACTCTGACCAGTTTTCCAGTCCCGACTGCTGAAAAACATCCCCACAGCTTGATGCTCCCACCACCATGTTTCACTGTGGGGATGGTGTTCTTTGGGTGATGTGATGTGTTGGGTTTGCGCCAGACATAGCGTTTTCTTTGATGGCCAAAAAGTTCAATTTTAATCTCATCAGACCAGAGCACCTTCCTCCATACATTTTGGGAGTCTCCCACATGCCTTTTCGCAAACTCAAAATGTGCCATTTTGTTTCTTGTTGAAAGTAATGGCTTTCTTCTGGCCACTCTGCCATAAAGCCCAACTCTTTGGAGCGTACGGCTTATTGTCGTCCTATGTACAGATACTCCAGTCTCTGCTGTGGAACTCTGCAGCTCCCCCAGGGTTACATATATAGTGACAAGCGTGCATCCTGACACAGTGTGTATTATACAGTGTGTGTAATCCTTAGTGTTTTGAACCCTATTGGTGTGATATTGAATAATAAATATCCAAAATAATTTATGTGAAAAAAACGTATTGAAGAGTTTGTTATAGTTCCGCTAAATATTGAATTCCCATGCTCCAAACAATATTGTGAAAACAATATAGTAAAAAATGTTGGTATAGTGACACCAGCCACAATGTTGCTAAAAAAAACTTTTGGTCAGCAACAATGTAGCATCCACTCATTACTCAAAATAATATTGTGAACATCATATGGTGAAATATAGTGGTATAGTGACACCAGCCACAAGGTTGCAAAAAGACTCTTTGGTCAGCAACAATGTAGTATTCACTCCACACCTCAAAAATAGTGATAGAAAAAAATAGTCTGTCAGTGAGAACTTCTTCCCCCTGAATATCCTGTGTAAGGATTTAAACAATAAAAAATATGTATTCAAACTCAGTCCTCATAGAAACATATATTATGCTGCTGATGAAATAAATCTTCTACTGGAATACAGCGATGATCTTCCTATTCAGAAAATATAGTAGAAGAGGCCGCTTACCGGATCAGATGGATCTCTGGTTAGGGAGATCAAACAAGCTTGTTGCATTAGCCTGCCGGCTTCCCTGATTATCACCTGGATGTCAGTTGTAGGATCTTCATCCACTTTACCCAATCCACAGAACAGGTATCCTCTGTTTTTGGTATACAGGATTTCACAACTCCAGAATGATTTTAAGTCTTTGAATTATCCATAGTATAGCCGAACACCTCAGTGGGAACAAAGCGGGAGAAACTCCATAGTGCAGATGTGTATTTCAAAAAAATATATTTTAAAAAACTTTTTCACAGTCACTTCAACAAATTCCACTGCAGTTAATCACAGCAATGACACACAGCACTCTAGGAACCGCAAATCAACAACTTCAAAAGTGCACAGCAAACGGGAACCAGATAAAAAACAGCTAAAAAGTTCAACTGCAAATTTTAGCAGACATGCAGCGAGGGAGCAAACCAACTGACTGCATGGGGAAAAAAAAACACTAAAACAGTTAGAAGATGTCTCCGTTCCCAGTGGAGGCCTGTTTGGGGGAAACATGTCGGGTGGAGCTAGAGGCTGTGATGCCATCACGTTTTTTTAGTGTTGACTGACTGACTGCATGGGGGAAAAAAACACTAAAAAAAGTGATGGCATCACAGCCTCTAGCTCCACCCGACATGTTTCCCCCAAACAGGCCTCCACTGGGAACGGAGACATCTTCTAACCGTTTTAGTGTTTTTTTTTCCCCATGCAGTCAGTTGGTTTGCTCCCTCGCTGCATGTCTGCTAAAATTTGCAGTTGAACTTTTTAGCTGTTTTTTATCTGGTTCCCGTTTGCTGTGCACTTTTAAAGTTGTTGATTTGCGGTTCCTAGAGTGCTGTGTGTCATTGCTGTGATTAACTGCAGTGGAATTTGTTGAAGTGACTGTGAAAAAGTTTTTTAAAATAAATTTTTTTGAAATACACATCTGCACTATGGAGTTTCTCCCGCTTTGTTCCCACTGAGGTGTTCGGCTATACTATGGACAATTCAAAGACTTAAAATCATTCTGGAGTTGTGAAATCCTGTATACCAAAAACAGAGGATACCTGTTCTGTGGATTGGGTAAAGTGGATGAAGATCCTACAACTGACATCCAGGTGATAATCAGGGAAGCCGGCAGGCTAATGCAACAAGCTTGTTTGATCTCCCTAACCAGAGATCCATCTGATCCGGTAAGCAGCCTCTTCTACTATATTTTTTGAATAGGAAGATCATCGCTGTATTCCAGTAGAAGATTTATTTCATCAGCAGCATAATATATGTTTCTATGAGGACTGAGTTTGAATACATATTTTTTATTGTTTAAATCCTTACACAGGATATTCAGGGGGAAGAAGTTCTCACTGACAGACTATTTTTTTCTAGCACTATTTTTGAGGTGTGGAGTGAATACTACATTGTTGCTGACCAAAGAGTCTTTTTGCAACATTGTGGCTGGTGTCGCTATACCACTATATTTCACCATATGATGTTCACAATATTTTTTTGAGTAATGAGTGGATGCTACATTGTTGCTGACCAAAAGTTTTTTAGCAACATTGTGGCTGGTGTCACTATACCAACATTTTTTACTATATTTTTTTCACAATATTGTTTGGAGCATGGGAATTCAATATTTAGCGGAACTATAACAAACTCTTCAATAAGTTTTTTTCACATAAATTATTTTGGATATTTATTATTCAATATCACACCTATAGGGTTCAAAACACTAAGGAATACACACTGTGTCAGGATGCGCGCTTGTCACTATATATGTATTGTATTAGGGTCTTTTGTATTTTTTTGACTAACACTAGCAGCTGCACCTAATATTTTATTTTATTTAATTTGTCTGGTTAGCGCAAAAGTTCTTTTTTTCTTTAGCTCCTCCAGGGTTACCTAAGGCCCCTTTCACACTGGGGCGGTAGGGGGCATCGGCGGTAAAACGGCGCTATTTTTAGCGCTGTTTTACCGCGGTATTCGCCCGCTAGCGGTGCGGTTTTAACCCCCCGCTGGCGGCCGAAAAAGGGTTAAAACCCCTCGTATAGCGCGGCTATAGCCGCGCTGTCCCATTGATTTCAATGGGCAGGAGTGGTGAAGGAGCGGTGAATAAGATGCGGCTTGCAGGAGATTTTTTCTTCTCCTGCCAGCGCACCGCTTCAGTGTGAAAGCCCTCGGGCTTTCACACTGAACAAACAGCGGAGGCTGTTTAGGGGCGGTTTGCAGGTGCTATTTTTAGCGCAATAACGCCTGCAAACCGCCCCAGTGTGAAAGGGGTCTTAGTTCTCTGTGCTGCCTCTCTGATTAATGCCCTCATTGCCCAGTCCATGAGTTTTTTGGTGTGCGGCCGTCTCTTGGCAGGTTTGCTGTTGTGCCATGTTCCTTCCATTTGGTTATGATAGATTTGATGGTGCTCCTAGGGATTATCAAAGATTTGGATATTTTTTTAATATCCTAAACCTGACTTGTACTTCTCAACAACATTGTCCCTTACTTGTTTGGAGAGTGTCTTGGTCTTCATGGCAGTGTTTGGTTAGTGGTGCCTCTTGCCTTTAAAAAAGGTGTGTATATGTAATGACAGATCATGTGACACTTAGATTGCACACAGGTGGACATCATTTCACTAAATATGTGACTTCTGATGGTAATTGCACCAGAGCTTTTTATGGGCTTCATTACAAACATATGCACATGCCAATTATCAGTTTTTTATTTCTGAAAAATAGTTTTATGTATGCATTTTTCTAAATTTTAAATTAAATTAAATTTTTTTTTTTATATTTTACTTCACCAACTTAGACTATTGTGTTCTGATCCATCACATATAATTCAGATTTAAAAAAAACCTTGAACCAAAGGCTGTAATGTAACAAAATAGGTAAACAACCAAGGGGGTGAATACTTTTGCAAGGCACTGTATGTGGCAATGCACACATAGGTGTTTACAGGAGTATTAGAATAGGAGTGTTAAAAAGCTTAAAAAAAAATGCACCATCAGCATGTTCAGGAATCAGGAGAGGAGCTTTTGGGCAAAAAATATGCTGGACATACGTAAACTCTTTTAAAGCGGAGTTCCACACAAAAATGGAACTTCCGCTTTTTCGGAACCCTCCCCCCCTCCGGTGTCACATTTGGCACCTTTCAGGGGGGAGGGGGGTGCAGATACCTGTCAAAGACAGGTATTTGCAACCACTTCCGGCATAGACTCCCATGGGAGTCTATGCCTCTTCCCGTCCCGAACGCGCTGTCTGCTGGGAACACACAGCTCCCAGCAGAGAGCAGGGACCACTAGGGACGCGCAGCGCGACTCGCGCATGCGCAGTAGGGAACCGGGAAGTGAAGCCGCAACGCTTCACTTCCTGATTCCCTCACCTAGGATGGCGGCGGAAGCTGCCGAGAACCGAGCGGGTTCTCGGCGTCCCCTGCCGACATCGCTGGACCCCGGGACAGGTAAGTGGCAATGTATTAAAAGTCAGCAGCTGCAGTATTCGTAGCTGCTGGCTTTTAATATTTTTTTTTTTTTTGGCGGTGTGGGTGAACCCCCCGCTTTAAGCAGGCCGACAGTCATTCGTTTCAGTAGCCAGAATAAATGAATATACCAGGCAATGGAATCAATGAACTCCCAAACACTTTATGCACATAAACACATGTGCAGAAACCAGCATTAGGAGCATTTTTTAAGCTGCTCTTTTCTTGCCAGGACCAAAGGCATCCAGCGGAGATTAAAAAACATCCTGTGTACATGAGGCCTAAATGGTCAATGGGACACTAGGCTCAATTCACAAAGCTTTCCACAGCTTTGAAAAGGAAGATCCAGATCCTTGTGTAAACTGTGTGAATTGAGCCCATTCTGAGAATTTATCAGAATCTGGAGCAGCTGCACATGGCAACTTCTAACCGTTTCAGTGCCTGGGAGCACTTTATAAAGTGTATTTATCCTCCGCTACATATAGTATACATCTCTGTGTTCCAGCAACAGGACGAGAACTTCATGCCCTATTCCTGGAACATAATTGAGCCCGGCTGAGTGCTACTCAGCCATTCAGAGGAAACTTTGTATTCTATGAATCAATACAAAGCTTCATCTGATTGGCTGAGGTGGAAAGTTGGACTGATGATGTCACAAACTTCACCTCGGCCAGTCAGTGGAGGCTTTTATTGATGCATAAAAGGTGATTTGAGGTGGCTAGTGGCAAGAGCAGGGTTCGGTGGTCATTCGCCAGTAACAGCAGACTTTGACAGCTGATACAAAGCGGTAACCATATTTGCGAGAATATTTAAAATTTAGAGTCATAGCTTTGCTGATCAATCAAACCACACCTATCTGCCTAGTATGTGACAAGATATTCAGTAATTATGCCATGAAGCCTTTAATATAAAACCTGGTTTTCATATAAGTATTTGGGGTCAATGAGCAATCTGAAAATACTTGAAATGGTCGATAGGCGGGGGAGTAGAAGATCCCTACTATATCCTCCATTTATTTTATTCTCGCAAAAAAAAGCCTACGCTCTGTTTTACTCTGATTTTGTTATTTATTGTATTTCACTTGCAGGGTGTCTCGGAACAAATCTGAGAAGAAGCGCAGAGATCAGTTCAATGTTCTCATTAAGGAACTTGGCTCTATGCTGCCCGGCAATGCCAGGAAGATGGATAAATCCACAGTGCTGCAGAAAAGCATTGACTTCCTGCGCAAACACAAAGGTATGTATGTGATCTGTGTTATATTGTCAGTGATGTGTTAGAGTTCAAAGAACCAGACCCTCTTCCTGCCTTTCTTTCAAAGAAGAATCTATGCTATATCTGCTGATTGTACTTCCTACAACATATCCCAGCAATCAAGTTTATCTTCACATGTGTTAAGTATTAACATTCACACTTTTTTTTATCTACAGAAATTAGTGCTCAGTCTGATGCTAGTGAGATTCGACAAGACTGGAAGCCAGCTTTCCTTAGTAATGAGGAATTTACACAGCTCATGTTGGAGGTAGGAGTGATATTTAGAGTTTTACTTTTACATACTGCAGCAGCTAAAAATGTATATAGTGTTGAGGGCCAAGTTTTGAGAATATGGAAAAAATACACATGCTTATCCAGTATAAGAATGGTAAAATTATGTGTACCCTTTGTTTTTAGGCCCTGGATGGATTTTTCTTGGCTGTTATGACAGATGGAAACATAATCTATGTGTCAGAGAGTGTTACTCCCTTACTTGAACACTTACCTGTAAGTAAAAGTGCAAATCCTTTTTTTTCTTTAAATTTTTTTTTTTTGTGCCAAATTGTGTGGGATTCTGCTTTTCGTTGAAAGACTCTTTGCTACAAAGGTCAAAGAAGTATTTTTCTGGAAATGAGTTAAAGCATAGAAAAGAGAATAGTTATTACCACAACACAAGGACAAATTAATATTGGTGAAGTTGACCTTTATGGTCTTATTCAGACTTATGTGTTATAATCTTGTGTTAAAAAGTGTGTTTTAGCATGCTCTAACGCATGTGTCCAAATGATGTGCATTGCGGTGCCATTAATTGTGAATGACTGACAACACACAATACAGTAGTGGCTAACACACTTGTACAGCAGCACACCACAACACACACAGCATGCGCTGTGGTGTGTTGGCAAAAAAGAATCAGGTGAGTTTTTTGGTGAATTGGCAGCCCATTCAAAATGGCCCATAATGGTGTCAGTCCAGCTTTAAGGCTTCCCCCAACCCCATCCCTGTAGCCCACAAACCTGAATGCCTACTTAAACTCCTGCTCTGGAGATCCTCACTGTGCAACCCTGCTACGATTGTCTTATTTTTTTCTTCTATTAAAGAAAAATCCAGCAACTTCAGGCATCCCTGTCCTTTTAATCACTGAACTGCTCTATGCTGTAGAAATAAAGATATGTCTATGCTACAAACAAGATACTAAAGAGGCGTTCCCACTTACGTTTTTACAGCAAAATTTTGCTTAAGGCCCCTTTCACACAAGCAAACTATTCAGGTCCGCCTGTCAGTTTTTTAGGGGGACCTGAACGGACGCTCCATGCAGGTCTATGGAGCAACGTATGTCAGCGGTGACATGTCTGCTGACATCCGATCACCTCTGATTCGCTAAATCCAGACGGATGGAAACCCTATTTTCCATCCGTCAGGCGGTCTGTTTTTATCCGATCCCCCATAGAGGAGAGCAGAGCTCTGACAGGTCTGTCCCTTCACAGTAAGCAGAGACTGACCTGTAATCCGCCAGCTCAGCAGGGATCAACAGAGAGATCCCTGCTGAGCAAGCAGAGTCTGTCAAAACGGACGTGTGTGTGAAAGCGGCCTAAAAACAATTCAGTTTTGGGGGCTTGGCCTGGAGAGCAATGGAGTAGGATGTATGTAGTGAGTGCTCTGCTTGTCCATACTCCTGTAACAGCCATCCTGCCTTAATTCTGCTCCCTGCACGGTCCTCAGGGCCTTCCAGCTGATTGGAGCGCCGCCCGAGGCTGCCATCGTCGGACTTCGCCATCCTGGGGGTGCCTGTGGGACAGATCGCGGCTTCGGCCTAGATCCTGGAGCGGCGGCCATCTTGCTCCACCCAGCGGCGGCCCCTGCAAGTCTCCCCGGCCTGCCTGACCACCCCGAGACTAATCTCTGCTTGCCACTGGATCATCTGTAACCGTTGGTACAGCACCTCTTCATCCTGCAGCAGCTGGTGGGGCAGTCCACCGCTCCAGCCTGGTTACTGGAACGGCGGCCATCTTACTTCTCCCTACATGTGCCTGTGCAGGTGCTGCAAGACTCCCTGACCACACTGAGCCCAGTTTCTTCCTGCTGCAACCACCGACCTCCACAGCCAGTCGGCCAGTACTTACAGCCCCTATTGTGCAACTCTAAAACTGCGGCGGGAGGGGGATATCGAGGATTTGGCCTAGTAAGCAGCGGCCATATTGGTGCACCCCGAGACCCCCCCCCCCGACCATCTCTGGATTATGTCTCCACCAAAAAAGACTTCCGAGGCTGCCGACAAGCTTGCCAAGTACCGCCGCTTTGAGGAAGACCAACGGGCCCAAGATGGCGCTGGTGTCTCCTCGGACACGGAACACTCCGTGGCGGCCACTAACAAAGTACTTGATGCTATTGCCCTGTGCCAGAGCACACTCACCACCAAAATTGAGGAGGTCAAAATCGATGTGTCCCTCATCCGGCAAGATCTCTCTACCCTGCGGGACCACGTGGCAGAGACGAAGACCCGCATTAGCAGAGCAGAAGACATTTTGCACCCCCTGCAACATACTACAGATGAGGTGCACCAACAGATTAGCGCAAAACAGGATGAAATGGAGAATCGCCTCCTGAGATGTAATTTCCGCTTTATCAGCCTCCCTGAGACTGCTGAAGGCAGCGACCCAGCGAATTTCCTTGAAAACCTCCTGACATCCACCTTTGGCAGAGATGCATTCTCGGTAATGTTCGCTGTGGAGAGAGCTCATCGAATCCCTGCCCGTCCTCCCCAAGGGGCCCCACCGCATACCCTGATAGCGAAATTCCTTAACGTCAAGGGCCGCGACAAGATCCTCCGCCTGACCAGAGAAAGGGAAATATCCCCTACACCAACGTGCATGTGGCTGTATACCCGGACTTCTCCAATGAGGTACAACGACAGCGGTCCAGGTTTCAGGATGTTAAGCGGCGCCTCCGCGTGCTAGACCTTAAATACGCTATGCTGTACCCTGTAAAGCTTCGTGTGGAGTGCGAGGGCCGAACCCACTTTTTTGAGGACCCTGAGCTAGCATCCACTTGGATTGATCAGAGGGATCGCCGAGACTGAGCATATCACCCTGCCTACAAGCTGTGAGTACTTTTCTTTTCTTCCCCCTGCTCCCCCCTGTGCCCGTGGTACTGCCCGCTGCCATACAGATGCTTAGCCCCTCGATGGGTACATTGCATGTGCATGTCCTCTTCCGGAGCAGGGGAGCAGACCTGGAAATCCTCCTCTGCCCTACACTAGACCTCGCAGCATACCTACGGTCTCCGGGTGACTCATGTCAATTTTTTTTTTTTTTTTACCTTATTTTACCTACCACCCTGATGGCAGCCCACCCCTGCACAGCTGTAATGGTGCTACACCTTTATGGCTCCTACACCCCATGCACTTCTCAGAGAAGAAGTCGCCCCCCTAGGATCTTTGAACTTTTTCATCCCTTATTTGCTTGACTGTTTTCTTTTCCCCTTTGTTTTTTTTTCTTTTTATCATGGGTATCTATGCTCCTCTGAAATTAAGTTCTTTGCCTCCAATGGGTCCTAAACGTTGGATGTCCCCCGTTTGATACCTGGTTATGGGGTACTATGTCCATGCCGAGTTGGGGTGGCACTGGACTGGGAGGGAAGGGAAATGTTGTGGTTATTATTTTTCTTACACCACCATGTTTGCAACTGTTTACTTATGCTAAAGGTACTATGTTATTGTCATACATGCACTATCGTTATTGGTTACCACTGTGTTTTATGCCATCTGATGTGGCTATGCCTGCTCTGCCAGTCCTGGTCCAGCTGCGGTTTATCATATACGCCCTATACCCCCCATGAGTTCTCTAAAGTTCCTCACATGGAATGTTAGAGGCTTGCGAAATAAGATTAAACGCACAGCTGCCCTGACATTCCTTAAGTCCCAGCGGGCTGACATCATCACACTAGAGAGACCTACTTCACAGGCCACTTAAAATCCTCTCTTAAAAAGCCTTGGATAGGTTGGGCATATCATGCCACCCACACCTCATACTCCAGAGGAGTATCGGTCCTGATCGCTAAAAGTGTTCTGTTTGACCTAGTGCTGCTCCAGACGGACCAGCAGGGCAGATATGTGTTTATACACGCCACTATTAATGGATCCCCTATCCTGCTACTAGCCTGCTATGTCCCCTCCCCCATACAACTCAGTTGTAATTAAGGAGGGCCTTGCCTTTATGACACAATACACCTCTGTACCGGCAGTGTGGATGGGAGACTTTAATATGACCCTCATTCCCGCTCTAGACCGAATGGGCACACTGGACCTCCCCCTTGACCCGCCGGCCCATACCAGACTACACTACATACTGATTGACTTTGCTCTTGTCGACCCTTTGGCGCCACAAACATCGGCACACTAAAGTCTTCTCATGCTTCTCATCCAGCTATAACACGATGTCACGAATAGATTTCATTCTAAGTTCAAAGACCCTGACACCTAAACTTGGAGATGTGGGCTTTGCTCCAAGAATACTCTCGAATCACGCCCCATACTGGATTACGATCAGCTCCTGAAGGCCTCCCCTGCGCCTCCTTGGCGGCTGAACCCATTTTGGCTGACTGCTCTGCAGGACCAGGATGACATCCCCACAGAATTGCAATACTATTTTTTACAGCCAACAGGGACTCCACCACGTACAACATAGTGTGGGAGACGTTTAAGCTCCACGCCCGCTCCCTGCTCTCCACACGTATCAACAGACTTAAGCAATCATTGAAACTCATTGTCCAACAGGCTACAGAACACCTTCAGGTGCTGGAGGAGGCGTTTCATCGAGACTCCTCGCCCAGCACTGCCAACAATCTTAAAATTCAGACGCGACAGGTCTCCCAGTTGCATATTGAGAAGGCCAAGCAACGCATCTTTTTCTGTAGGCAAAGGGTATTTGAGTATAGAGAAAGATCGGGCAAACTACTTGCATATCTCGCCCATTTAGACTCACGTCCCCAGGTGGTGGTGTCGCTGATTGACCCCCAGGGGAACAACATTTTTATTGTGTACTCTACACCTCCCGGGTCACTCACACTCCCCAAGATACCAGAGATTACTTAGCGAGAATTAAATTCCCTAGATTGACTGACGCCCAACGTGAACTCTTAGAGGCTCCCATTACTAAGGAGGATATTTCCGAGGCTATCTCCTGTCTGGCCACATCAAAGGCCCCAGGATCGGACGGCTTACCACTTGAATTTTATGCCACCTACTCTGAAATTTTAACCCCTAAACGCCATGACCTATACAAATCCATATTTGACTCGAGAATCCTACCGCCCTCTATGAGAGAAGCCCAGATTGTAGAAATCCCTAAGCACGGTAAGGACCCCAAATACCCGGAATCGTATAGACCTATTTCCTTGCTACAGGTCGACATTAAAATACTGGCTAAGATTCTAGCCTCCCGCCTTAACCAGGTCATTCTGTCACTGATCCACCCTGACCAGACAGACTTTATGCCATGGAAAAACACTGCAATGACTATTCGCCGCCTATTCATGAACATTTAGGGGTCCCATGATGAAGTCGGCTCAAGGGTCGTGGTGGCTCTAGATTCCGCCAAGGCCTTCAATTCCGTGGAGTGCCTCTTGGGATTTGGATTTGGCCCCAACTTTATTCGCTGGGTTCAGCTCCTATAGCAATCCCCGAAGGCCAAGGTGTTTGTGAACGGCTGGCTCTCTAACCAATTCCCACTGGAGAGAGGGACCCGACAAGGCTGCCCCCTTTCTCCCATGCTGTACGCATTGGCTGTGGAGCCATTGGCCATCATGGTTCGTGCAGACACCAGCATCCGAGGCCTTAAGATAGGGAATCTGGAAGAAAAGATTGGGATGTATGTCGACGATACGCTCCTATACTTGGCCGACTCCTCTGGTCCCTCCCTTGTTGCAGCCTTCCACTCCATAGAACGTATTGGTAGCCACTGGGGTCTGAGTATTAATTGGTCTAAATGCCAGATCCTTACGATTGACCATTTCCCCCCCCTCACCCACGTCCCCCCCCCCCCCCTCTGACTCTCCCCAGGGTCTCCTTGATCAAGTACCTTGGAGTGCAAGTTACTAGTTCGCTTACAGACTACACACTCTTGAACATTGAACCCCTGTATACCCTGATCAAGTCCAAGACTCAAACTTGGGCCAGACTACCCCTGGGTGTTATGGGACGTGTCAGTCTAGTCAAAATGATACTCCTCCCAAAGATACTCTATCTGGTGTGGCATGCCCCCCTGTATATACCACAAAAAATGTTTAAAACAATTGAATCAATTCTCATATTGTTTATATGGGGTCACAGCAGACACAAATTATCTTGGGGAATTCTAAAGAACTCAGTGACATTGGTAGGAGCTGCTCTTCCAGATTTTCAGGTCTATTATCTTGCCTCCCAACTGTCCCACTTCTATAATTTTGACAAAAATGAGCTACCAAGATACCAGCTATTACTCTGTGAGGACCCTGATGACCCAGCCCATACCCCACTTCAGTCAGTCCTCAGGGCCCCATTGACAAGACGTCCCCTCCAACGCAAAGCAGACATGTTGACACATCCACGGAGGGTATGGCGGACGGCACTACAAAAACTCGGGACCCCACAGGTTCACTCTCATACCCCTCTCTGGTTCAATACACGCTTGCCTGAATTATTATCCATTCCAGACCCCGCGGTTTGGATACGTCATGGGATCTTGTACATACACCAGATCATGACCACTACGGGACTTAAAACATTCCAAGCGCTAAAGGATGAATTCTCACTTCCCAATTACCTCCTTTTTCAGGTATTTACAACTCTGCCATGCTATACAAACTCGGTTTGCTGGCTCCAACCTGTCCCTGACAGTCCCCTCTATAGTAGATACAATCACAGGTGCAGAACCAGCCAAACTAATCTCCACCCTTTACTCCACCATCCATCTCCCTAGTACCATAGCCTTGGCCTATACTGCTAAGACTAGATGGGAGGTGGACGTTGGAATAATTGAGAATGAGGATTGGGATGAAATCTTGGGGGACGTGAAGAGTCTCCCCCAAGCTGTCGGACCGCCTCACGCAGTTGTATATTATACATAGGACATTTCTGACTCTTCAGAGGATAGCATGTTTCAAACCCATGTACAATCCAGGATGCCGTTTATGCGACCATACCCCAGACTCCTTCTACCACCTTATATGGTCCTGCCCAACTATCCAAGCATACTGGATACAGGTGATGCGCTTCCTGCACGATCAGATGGGCTCTCCTGCTACCCTAGACCCAAAGATGTGCCTACTCGGTCTGCTGCCAGACTTAGACGCTGACAAACCCCTTCGTACCTTTTTACATGAGACGCTGTTCTTAGTGAGAAAAGCGATAGCCCGTAATTGGATGCTGGCCTTGCCCCCTACAATCCAGTGCCAGAAAAGAGATTAACGATACTCTCCCATATAAGAAGCTGATTTATGTACATAGAGGATGTCCGCTTAAGTATGATCAGGTCTGCTGCATATCCAGGCATGGGTCTCCAGGACCAGTAGAAGAGGCAGGCCAGGCAGGGGTTTTCAGTAATCCACCGGGTCCAGGACACAGGGGTCTGTGGGGTCCAGCCGCAGCTCAGGGCCACCCACTGCGCAGCAAAGGGGGGAGAGAAAGCAGGGAGAGAACACTGGTGTCTGGGCCCCGCTCAGGAATTCATCTCCGGAGTGGGGCGTGTACTTATGTAGACATGCATGGCATCCACTTCTGGAAGGACTCGCTGGTCTTCTGTTCATACTTTTTCAAAGTTTTAAAAAGTGGATATCAAGTCTTTTACTGATGCAGCTTTTGGCTACAAGTTTCTTACAAGGGCACTCTGAGGTTGAGTCTTCTGACCCTTGTTTTTGGGCCTATTGGAACAGTTCTGTTTGCCTCTTTGTTG
This sequence comes from Lithobates septentrionalis, assembly GCA_037952835.1. NCBI lineage: Eukaryota > Metazoa > Chordata > Amphibia > Anura > Ranidae > Lithobates > Lithobates septentrionalis. The sequence goes on along the minus strand of JBBDGP010003118.1, from coordinate 87,300 downwards.
CCCACCCTTCATTGCTAGGGGATGCATGAGCCCATGAAGCATACAGTTGTGCTCATAAGTTTAGGTACCCTGGCAGAATTTGATTTTTTTTTTGGCCATTTTTCATGGAATATGAATGATAAAACAAAAACTTTTCTTTCGCTCATAGTGTTTGGCTGAAGCCATTTATTATCGATGAACTGTGTTTACTCTTTTTAAATCATAATGGCAATGGAAACTACCCAAATAACCCTGATCAAAAGTTTACATATCCCAGTTCTTAATAATGTGTATTGCCCCCTTTGGCATCAATGACAGCATAAGGTCTTTTGTGGATGAGGCTCTTTATCTTCTCAGATGGTAAAGTTGCCCATTCCTCTTGGCAAAAAGCCTCCAGTTCCTGTAAATTATTGGGCTGTCTTGCATGAACTGCACGTTTGAGATCTCCCCAGAGTGGCTCAATGATATTGAGGTCAGGAGACTGAGATGGCCACTGCAGAGCCTTCACATTATTCTGCTACAGCCAATGACAGGTCGGCTTGGCCTTGTCTTTTGGATCATTGTCATGTTGGAAAGTCAAAGTTCGTCCCATGCGCAGCTTCCTGGCTGATGTATGCAAATGTTCCTCCAGTATTTTTTGATAATATACTGCATTCATCTTGCCAACAATTTTGACCAAATTTCTTGTGCCTTTTGTAGCTCGCACATCCCCAAAACATCAGCGATCCACCTCCAAACCTTTCATCATAGGCCTTGTTGACTCCTCTTCAAATGTAGCATTTATTGTTGTGGCCAAAAAGCTCAATTTCGGTCTCATTACTCCAAATGACTTTGTGCCAGAAGGTTTGAGGCGTATTGTAAGCGGGATACTTTGTGGCATTTGCGTAGTAAGGGCTTTCTTCTGGTGACTCGACCATGCAGCCCATCTTTCTTCAAGTGCCTTTTTATTGTGCATCTTAAAACAGCCACGCCACATGTTTTCAGAAAGTCCTGTATTTTACCTGAAGTTTTTTGGGGGGTTTTCTTTGCATCCCAAACTATTTTCCTGGCAGTTGTGGCTGAAATTTTAGTTGGTCCACTTCTTGATTAGAGTTTGAACACTGTTGATTGGCATTCTCAATATCTTTTTATATCCCTTTCCTGTTTTATACCATTCAACTACCTTTTCACGCAGATCCTTTGACAATCCTTTTGCTTTCCCCATGACTCAGAATTCAGAAACGTCAGTGCAGAACTGGATGAAAGATGCAAGGGTTTGTCAGGAGTCCAGAAACGCATTGTCCTTTTTATACATACATACACACACACACACACACACACACACACACACACACACACACACACACACACACACACACACACACACACTAATTATGAGCAAACAGATCACAGGTGAGGATGGTTGGATGTGCATTATATCAGGCCAAAATCACCAGGGTATGTAAACTTTTGATCAGGGTCATTTGGGTCGTTTCTGTTACCATTATGATTTAAAGAGTAAACACAGTTGACTGATAATAATAAATGGCTTCAGCCAAACACTAACCATGAGTGAAAGAAAAGTTTTTGTATTATCATTCATATTCTCTGAGAATGGCTAAGAAATCATAAATTTTGCCACGGTATGTAAACTTGTGAGCACAACTGTAAATACTCTGCCTGTGTCCTGTACTGTATGATTAAGACAAGTTTGGACTTGCCTGTAATGTCCATATCTTGAAGTATAGTACAGGACATGGGACACCCTTCCTTATCTTCCTTGGTTTACTCTCCTTTGCTTACTACAAAACTAGGGACGCGCAAAGTGGGGAAGAGTTATAGGGGAGGTGACCAGGGAGTGTGTTTTCTAAAGCTTTGCCAGTGTCCAATCACCTGAAGGTACAGTATCTCACAAAAGTGAGTACACCCCTCACATTTTTTTGGAACTATAAAATCTTTTCATGTGACAATACTGAAGAAAAGACACTTTTCTACAGTGTAAAGTAGTTAGTATACAGTTTGTATAACAGTGTAAATTTGCTGTCTCCTCCAAAATAACTCAACACACAGCCATTAATGTCTAAACAGCTGGCAACAAAAGTGAGTACACCCCTAAGTGAAAATGAAGTGTCAATATTTTGTGTGGCCACCATTATTTTCCAGCACTGCCTTAACCCTTTTGGTCATGGAGTTCACCAGAGCTTTAAAGGTTGCCACTGGAGTCTTCTTCCAGTCCTCCATGACGATATCGGGGAGCTGGTGGATGTTAGAGACCTTGCGCTCCTCCATCTTCCCTTTTGAGGATGCCCTACAGATGCTCAATAGGGTTTAGGTCTGGAGACATGCTTGGCCAGTCAATCACCTTTACCTTCAGCTTCTTTAGCAAGGCAGTGGTCGTCTTGGAGGTGTGTTTGGGGTCGTTATGTTGGAATACTGCCCTGCGGCCCAGTCTCTGAAGGGAGGGGATCATGCTCTGCTTCAGTATGTCACAGTACATGTTGGCATTCATGGTTCCCTCACTGAACTATAGCTCCCCAGTACCGGCAGCACTCGTGCAGTCCCAGACAATGACGCTCCCACCACCACGCTTGACTGTAGGCAAGACACACTTGTCTTTGTACTCCTCACCTGGTTGGCGCCACACACGCTTCACACCATCTGAACCAAATAAGTTTATCTTGGTCTCATCAGACCACAGGACATGGTTTCAGTAAGCATATCCGTAGTCTGCTTGTCTTCAGCAAACTGCAGGCTTTCTTGTGCATCATCTTTAGAAGGGGCTTCCTTCTGGGCCGAAAGCAATGCAGTCCAATTTGATGCAGTTTGCGGCGTATGGTATGAGCACTGACAGGCTGACCCCCCTACCCCTTCAATCTGCACGTGAACTCAACTTCTTTGGTCGACCATGGCGAGGCCTGTTCTGAGTGGAACCTGTCCCGTTAAACTGCTGTATGGTCTTGGCCAACGTGCTGCAGCTCAGTTTCAGGATCTTGGCAATCTTCTTATAGCCTAAGCCATCTTTAAGTAGAGCAACAATTCTTTTTTTCAGATCCCCAGAGTTCTTTGCCATGAGGTGCCATGTTGAACTTCCAGTGACCAGTATCACCAGAGAGTGAGAGCGATAACACCAAATTTAACACACCTGCTCCCCATTCACACCTGAGACCTTGTAACACTAACGAGTCACATGACACCGGGGAGGGAAAATGGCTAATTGGGCCCAAATTGGACATTTTAACTTGGGGGTGTACTCCCTTTTGTTGCCAATAAACCGTGTGACAAAAATTGTTAAACCCACTATTTTATTCTCCAGGGACTTTGCTTTCAGAAAACAGATATTTGTTTTTCTAGCAAATTATGCAGATTTTTTTGTATGTGAGAAATGTCAAAACTGGCCCGATTTTGAAGTGGTTAATATTGGTGCAATCTTTCACTTTGACACCAGCTGTTGCCAGCACTGGGTGCAGATACTGCACTGAAATTTTGGCACGCTTAGTCACTTCATTCCTGGAAGAATTTACCCCCTTAATGACAAGGCCATTTTTTGCGATCCGGCACTGCGTTACTTTAACTGACAATTGTGCGGTCATGCGACGTTGTACCCAAACAAAATTGATATCCATATTTTCCCACAAATAGAGCTTTCTTTTGGTGGTATTTGATCACCTGCTGTTTTTATTTTTTGTGCTATAAACAAAGACCGACAATTTTGAAAGAAAACCTTTTTTTGCTATAATACATAGCCAATAAAAAAAAAAGTCTTCAACAGTTTAGGCCAATATGTATTCTACATATTTATGGTAATAAAAATCGCAATAAGTGTATATTGATTGGTTTGCGCAAAAGTTATAGCGTCTACAAAATTGCCGTGGACAGGTCGGACACTTTTGACGTTTTTTTGGGACCAGTGACCTCATTACAGTGATCAGAGCTAAAAATATCCACTGATCACTGTATAAATGACACTGGCAGGGAAGGGGTTTACACTAGGGGGCAATCAAGGGGTTAAGTGTGTCATAGGGAGGTCTTTCTAATTGGGGGGGGGGGGGTGTGGACTGACTGGAAGTACAGAGAGATCGCTGTTCCTGATCACTAGGAGCAGACGATCTCACTGTACTCTCCTGTCAGAACGGGGATCTGCTTTTTGTTTACATTGGCAGATCCCTGTTCTGCCTCTCTGAGGAGCATTGGCGTGTGGCCATTGCGGCTGCCTGACCCGCGCATCAGCTCCCCCGCGCCGCAGTGTCTCGTGCACGGAACGATGTATGGGTATGTCTTTTCACGTAATAGGGCCGCCCTGCCGCAGTATATATGCGGTGGGCACTTCTTAAGTGGTTAAAGACTTCTTTTCGCATTTAACCATGGCTCAACCACTTGTTTTTCTTTCCCAGCTACCCCTTGTAAAATAAACCCATAGGATAACTCCAATCAAAACAACTTATTTAGTATTTTGGTGCTGGTGAAGGGTTACAACCTTTGTCATTTTTTTTTAATATTGATGTTTGTATTATCATTTGGTGAGACCTTCCCTTACCTTTTTGTTTAGGCATGGCTAGCTATCAGAGAAAAACAGAGTGAAATATCCCCAGTTGGGGCACAGGCAGCAGTAAAAAGGTACAAACAACAAAGGTTCAAAAGCCTTCTACATGCCATCTAACACAAAAAAAACTGCAGTTCTGGCGTAATGCTCACATTTGTACCTGAATGGCATGACTTAGAACTGAATAAAATGTGGTGTTTTTCAGATGGTATTTGGCTAATATTTATATTTTCTTTTTTCTTTTAGTCTGATTTGGTTGATCAGAGTATATTTAATTTTGTCCCCGAAGGGGAACATTCAGAGATATATAAAATCCTGTCTACACGCACGTTGGAAGGTGGTCCTTTGGGTTCAGATTATCTAAAAAGTAAGTTTTTCTGATAAAACGCTCTATATTTAGCATTTTCACGCACTTTATTCTTAATATACTTGTTGCTACATATTTGTTCACCTCAAAAACATTATTTTTCCATGAAGGGATTGCAAAATGTGACAGCAAGACCTAGTGAAAAGTGCAGGTGCAGATTAAAAATAAAAAAGATCAGGGCCTCTCTCCTTACTAGATATTGAATAAGTTGTGTGGCATAGCTGTATAAATCTCAGGTAGACATGAAAACAAATCCTTTGGCAGGTGTACAACTGTAATTACTAAAAGTTAAGGTGCTGTGTTAAATCACATAAAAATAGAATGCAATGGTTTTCAAATCTCATAAACCTATATTTTAATCACAATAGAAAATGGAACAGATATCAAATGTTAGAAAAAATAAAGTAATTTTGAAATTGATGGCAGCAACACGTTTCAAAAAAAGTTGGAACAGGGCAACAGAATGCTGGCAAAATGATAATTACAAGGAAGAGCTGGAAGAACATTATGCAGCTAATTAGGTTAATTGGCAACAGGTCAGTAACATGATTGGGTATCAGGCTGGGTTTACACTGGTACGACAACCGCTCCGACATTGGGAGCTCATGTCGCATGACGTGTGAAAATCAATGTTTCCCTATGGGAGCTGTCTTAACCACTTAAAGACCAGCCTCGTTTTGGATTTTAGGTGTTTACAAGTTTAAAACAGGTTTTTTTGCTAGAAAATTACTTAGAACCCCCAAACATTATATATTGTTTTTTTTCTAACATCCTAGAGAATACAATAGCGGTCATTGCAATACTTTTTTTTGCACCGTATTTGCGCAGCGGTCTTCTAAGCGCACTTTTTTTGGAAAAAATTCACTTTTTTGAAAAAAAAAATAAGACAACAGTAAAGTTAGCCCAATTTTTTTTTATATTGTGAAATATAATGTTACGCCAAGTAAATTGATACCCAACATGTCACGCTTCAAAATTGCGCCCGCTCGTGGAATAGCGTCAAACTTTTACCCTTAAAAATCTCCATAGGCGACGTTTAAAAAATTCTACAGATTGCATGTTTTGCGTTACAGAGGAGGTCTAGGGCTAGAATTATTGCTCTCACTCTACCGGTCGCGGCGATACCTCACATGTGTGGTTTGACCACCGTTTTCATATGCGGGCGCTACTCACGTATGCGTTCGCTTCTGCGTGCAAGCTCGTCGGGACAGGGCGCTTTAAAAAAAATATTTATTTTTTTTTTATTATTTATTTTATTTTATTTATTTTTTCACTGTTTTTAAAAAAAAAAAAATTTGGATCACTTTTATTCCTATTACAAGGAATGTAAACATCCCTTGTAATAGAAAAAAGCATGACAGGTCCTCTTAAATATGAGATCTGGGGTCAAAAAGTCCTCAGATCTCATATTTAGACTAAAATGCAAAAAAAAAAAAAAAAAGTCGTTTAAAAAAATGACACTAAAAAAATTTGTGCCTTTAAGAGAGTGGGCGGAGCCGTCGAATGACGTCGCTCCGGCCGTCACATGGTATGGAGACGGGTGGGGGCCATCTTGGCCTCACTTGTCTCCATACCTCAGCAGGGAAAGGACCCGATCGCCTCCGCCGTTACCGACGGCTCCGGTAAGCGGCGGAAGGCGCGGGAGAGCGGCGGGAGGGGGGGTGGCACCTCTCCCGCCGCCAATAACGGTGATCTCGCGGCGAACCCGCCGCAGAGACCACCGTTATCGTGTACAGAATCGCTCACTGTAAAGATGGATATCTCGGTTGTGGCAGCAGCTGCTGCCGTTACCGAGATATCCATCTTCAAAAAAATGACGTATATATACAGTGAGCGGGGCTTAAGTGGTTAAAGTGGGGTTCCACCCAAAAAACAAAACTACCTGGAAAAATTCTAAATTAACAAACAAAAAAACATTTGGATATTTTTTTTTTTTTCACTTACCTCTAAATGTTTGTTGCTAGGTGGTCCCTCGTAGTCTGCCTGTTCCTTAGCCTGGGCTGGTGACATCACTTCCTCCTCGGCACAGGAAGGGCTCTGCTCTGCTCCCTCCCTCCTGTCAATCATCTGGGACCCATTACAGGTCCCAGGTGATTGAGCGGCCAATCACGGCGCCGCTCGCGCATGCGCAGTGGGTGCCAGGCTGTGAAGCCACAGCCCGGCGCCCACAGTTGAAATGCTGGAGCCGACGAGCGGAGGGGGAGGACGAGCGGGGCTTCGATCCCCCGCATCGCTGGACCCAGGGACAGGTGAGTGTCCAATTAAAAGTCAGCAGCTGCAGTATTTGTAGCTGCTGACTTTTAATTTTTTTTTTTTTTTTTGACGGCCCCGCTGGGTGGAACTCCTCTTTAACTGGTCCGACACAAGCCGTTCCAACTTTGAAAATGCTCCCTGCACTACTTTTGATCCTACTTCAGCCCATTGAATATCACTAAAGTCGGATCGCCGTCTTGACTGACCCGACTTTGGCATGCAACTTGTGCTCTGATGATCTTGAAGGGGAACTCCACGCCATATTAAAAAAAAAAAAAAAACGCACGAGTTCCCCCTCCGAGAGCATAGCAGGCCCTTCGGTCTGGTATGGATTTTAAGGGGAACCCCTATGCCGAAAAAATGCGTGGTGGTCCCCCCAAAATCCATACCAGACCTTTATCCGAGCACGCAGGTCAGGAAAGGGGGTGGGGACGAGCGAGCGCCCCCCCCCCCCGAACCATACCAGGCCGCATGCCCTCAACATGGGGGGGGTGGGAACTACCAGGGTTGTCGGGGAGAGCCCTTGTCCCCATCAACATGGAGGCAAGGTGCCCTGCACCCCCCACCCCAAAGCACCTTGCTCCCATGTTGATAAGGCCTCTTCCCAACAACCCTGGTAGTTGGTTGTCGGGGTCTGCGGGCAGGAGGCTTATCAGAATATGGAACCCCCTTAAACAAGGGGGACCCCCAGATCCCAGCCCCCCATCCTATGTGAATGAGTACCCATTCACCTAAAAAAAAAAAAGTGTCAAAAATAAAACACAGTACACTGGTTTTTAAAGTAATTTATTAAGCAGCTCCGGCGTCTCTTCCAACTTCTTCTCTCCTCTCTTGCCCTTCTGCCTCTGCCGGTTCTTCTCTCCTCTCCGGCTCTTCTCCGGTTCTTCTCCCTCTGTCTGCTGTCTTCTGCCAGGTCTTCTCCGCTGTCTTCTCCCTCTGTTCTTCTTCCGATGTTGACTCAACGCTCTCTCCCGCTCTAATGCCAGGTGTGCTACTATAGTGCCATGGGGCGGGGTCATCGTGTGACATCATCCGGAGGCTCCACCCCTTAAAACATCACCGCCCGGGGCATGATCGGCAGTGACGTTATAAGGGGCGGGCCTCCTGTAACTCTGCCCCATGCCAATATAAGTAGTGGCACACTGTGCACCCGGCATTAGAGCAGGAGAGAGCGTCGAGTCAACATTGGAAGAAGAACAAAGGGAGAAAACAGTAGAGAAGACGGGGCAAAAGAGCGAGAAGACAGCAGGAGGAGACCTGGCAGAAGACAGTGGACAGAGGGAGACAAACCGGAGAGAGAGCGGAGAAGAGTCAGAGAGGGGAGAAGTACCGGCAGAGGCAGAAGACATCAGCGGAGGAGGCAGAAGAGCCCGAGAGGGGAAAAGAAGTCTTAAGAGATGCCAGAGCTGCTTAATAAATTACTTTAAAAACCTGTGTACTGTGTTTTATTTTTTATACTTTTTTTTTTTTTTTTTTTTTTAGGTGAATGGGTAGGGGTACAATGTACCCCATACTTATTCACATTGGGTGAGGGGCCGGGATCTGGGGGCCCCCCTTACTAAAGGGGGATCCCAGATTCTGATAAGCCCCCTGCCCGCACACCCCGACAACCAACGGCCAGGGTTGTTGGGAAGAGGCCCTTGTCCTCATCAACATGGGGGCAAGGTGCTTTGGGGTGGGGGGCGCAGGGGGGGGGACCCATGCCGTGTTTTTTTTGGGGTTTTTTTTTGTTTTTTTTAAATTTGGCGTGGAGTTCCCCCTAAAGATTTATACCAGACAGTGCCTGGTATTGTCGGCAATCAAAGTCGGATCCCCGTTCATTGAAGTCAGACGGATGTCGGAATTTATATTGCAGCACAAAGTCGGATCCAAAGTGGTACGACTGTCATGTCGTACCAGTGTGAACCCGGCCTCAAACGGGAATCTTAGAGAGTCAGAGTGTCTCAGAAGTAAAGATGGGCAGAGGTTCGCCAATGAAAAGCTGCGTCTAAAAATTGTCAAACTATTTTAGATAGTGTTGTATTACTCACATGCTAAAGCCTCGTACACACGGTACGATTGTTGGCAGGGGATTGTCTGTTGACAGACTGTTGTCCTAAAATCTTATCGTTAGTATGCTCCTTTTGACAATTGTTGTCCAACTTTCGGCCAACAAATGTTGGATGACAGGCTAGTAAATTTTCGGCGGACAACGGTTTGACATCAGATTTTCGTATGGTCAGTACACATATCCTTCACACAAAAGTCGAAAGTACAAACACAAATGCTCAGAATAAATGCTCACCAAACACAAAATTAGCAGAAGGGGCCCAAAGGGTGGCGCTCGAGCTGAAATTCCTCGTAGTACATCACTACGTTCGTGTTTGTGGCACGAAAATTGTGTACCGTTAGTATGCAAGACGAGCCTGGCACGTGCCCTTTTTGACAAAAATCAGACGCTCAGTTGGCCAACAATCGTTCCGTGTGTACGAGGCTCAAGGCTTCCCATGGATTGATCTTTTGTTTGATCAGCCGGTGGAAAAAATGGATTCCCCCATCCACACAAGCGAGGTTGGAGGAATACTCCCCGCTGTGCTTTTTTATTCTTGAGCTTAAGCCAATTTTGTGCATACGCTGACCAAATGAAAATTTTCCCACATTCTTATTCAAATAAAGCTGATCATTAGATCATCTTCTCTTGAGTGGGAGCAGCCATCGATCCATCTATGGCCAGCTTAACAAGACATATGCTAATAGGAGAAACTAGTGCTAGACAGATGGTCTTATCAGTATGCTGCTTCTCCTTTCACTTTCCTGTAGGGACAAGACCTGTACATGTTGCTAAACAGAAGAGAAAAAAGCATCTGTTCTCATACCCTTACCAGACAGGCACAGCGAAAATTAATAGAATCATTCCGTTTTAAATATTACCCTACCCGGACAAAATACTGAAAGTTAAAGATTTCTTACCATCTTTCCATCCCAGCCCCTTGCAAAATATCTTTATCAGGAGACGTTAGAACCTTTTGTCAAGTATCCTCATTTGGGAGTTTTACCTTAACTTTCTGTACTAGTGACAGTTGTCACTGGAACAGGAAGTGGAAGGAATCTCCCAGTGTAGACAGAAAGTCTGTAAGAAGTTCTTCCTCTTCCCCACTCTTTTTCTTCAAAACAAAACGAAAAACATTTTCAGCAGAATTTTGGCAATGTACCTATGAACAATAAATTGTAAACAAAGTGGGCGATCATTAAAAATAAACTCCTGTCTGCTAGCTGCTCACAATCTAAAAACTCTAATCAGATCCACACAAAAACAAATATTGTAGGGAAAAAAAGGTTAATACCTACTGCATATCCTGGCTGAGCACATTTTTGTAAGATTATAGGAATTCTGAGCTTTTGAAATGAACATTAGGTCCTAGCCAGGAAGAATGTGTTTGAAAAGCTGGCATTTATATTCATCAAGTTTTCTTCTTTTATAATAAACATGGGAAAATACTCCTAAATAGTTATGTTATACATTTTAATGATAAATTTTGCTTATTTCAGCAAAAAATGAACTTGAATTCTGTTGCCACATGTTGCGGGGAACAGTTGACCCAAAAGAACCTGCTACATATGAATATGTAAAATGCATTGGAAATTTCAAGTCTTTAAATAATGGTAAGTTGCACAGTTCTTGAATGAATTTGTAGCACAGTTAATGGGCCTGTTCATTAACCAGTCCCAAGGGCCAAAGCACAGTGACACATAGCAACTGGCCCGCTTCTTGTTTATGGTGGTCAGAGCAGATGGATGATGCCTGATTGGTTTATGTGGGAAATTTCTATTTGTCAGTTCCATCGTTCTTTGCACTGCCTATTTGAATAGGCACACAGTATTCTCCTACCAGCAGTCGTCTTTAAATCTGTTAAATCTTAACCAGGATTTACCAGCGTTTTTCTTGTTTTGTTGCACTACAACTTGGAATTAAATTGATTCTTTGGAGTTTTGTACCATGAGTATGCATAAGTATTCACCCCCACCAAAATTCTGTACTTTGTAGAGCCATCATTTGCTGCAATTACAGTTGCAAGTTTCTCTATCTATAGTTCTCTATTAGCTTAGCACATGTAGCCACAGGGATTTTTGCCCATTGTTCAAGGCAAAATTGCTCTAGTTCCTTCAAGTTAGATGGGTTGCACTGGTGTACAGCAATCTTCAAGTCACGCCACAGATTCTCAACTGAATTGAAGTCTGGGTTTTGATTAGGCCATTCCAAGACATTTACTATAAATGTTTCCTTTTGAACCACTCCAGGGTAGCTTTAGCAGTATGTTTATGGTCCTTGTCCTGCTGGAAGGTAAACCTCTGACCCAATCTCAAATCTCTGGCAGACTGAAACACCTTTTCTTCAAAAATTTTCACTCTATTTAGTGTTGTCCATCTTCCTAGAACTCCAAATGATAGGCTTGTCTGTTCTTTTCCATAAATCCCAGGCTTCACTCCCTTGTCAAACCCTTTTATGCAGGTGTATCTCAGATGATTCCCACCCCTTGCAGCACCCTGTACTTCCTTGGGACCTCAGTTTGGTTCTCTATGCCCTGAAGAAACTACATTTAAAACCATCATGGAAATCCCCATAGATGATTTCTGCTGCAAAGTAGCCTTCTTGGTTGCTATCACGTCTGACAGATGTGTCTCTGAGCTAGCAGCTCTCTTGTAAGGAGCCGTTCCTCGTTTTTCACAAGGACAAAAGGTAGTCTTACGCTTAACGCCATCCTAAGGTGATATCGGTCTTCCATCTTAATTAAGAAATAGTCCCTCCGTCTTTGTGGCCTGTTCCAATGCAAAAAGAAAATTGCTCTTCACTGCATTGATGTAATCAGAGCTATCAGAGTCTGCCTCAAAGCAACAAAGGTGTTTCCTGGGCATTTTTACATCAAGCCTCTGTTGCCTAGCTTTAAAAGGCTTCTCCTGGTCTCCTGTTCATACTTTTACCAACTTCTACCTGGTGCATTTCCAATCGTCTGCAAATGTAGCCTTCAGTTTGCAGTGGCAATCTAAAGTTGGGTCTGTTGACCTTTCTTGGTGTTGGGTCCATTGGCACAGTTTGTTTGCCTAGCTGTTGCCCACCCTTCTCAGTCATTGCCTGGGAAAGGGGAAAGTCCCAGTGTTTATAAATATTCAACCTGTGTTCTGTACTGTATAAGTAAGATGAACAAATGTTGACTTTAAATTGCCTGTAAATTCCATATCTTGGAGTGCATTTCAGGACACCCCTCCTTTATATTCCTGTATTACTCTGCATTGCTTGCTTCAAATTGTTTGCTTGCCAGAGTCCAATTACCCGAAAGCACCTTCCTATAACCCATGGTCTATGAATATTTAGCCTGTACTATACTCCAAGATACGGTAGTTAGAGGTAAGTCCAAATTCTTTTTTTTGCACCTTCACAGTCATAGGTATGTTGTGCACGCATGGTACAAAGTCCTAAAAAATGAAAACTTTTCATTCTAGGCTGTAATGCAACAACACAGGAAAAACATCAAGGGAAGTGAATACTTCTGCAGGACACTGTATATTGTTGTACATATTTAAAACCAAACTCCAGTCAGACCATTGGAACGTTTTGTAGGCTTTTTTTCTTTTTCTTTTTTTTTTTGCTGGCTTTGTCTCCATTTGGGTGATTTCTCCTCATTTCCTGTACTTGTGATGGGGGTCATTATGAAACCTTGCTAAGTTTTTTTTTTTCTGTGTCCCTGTTACCCTAATTTTTTGTTCTCATGTCACAGGGGTAAAAGGTACAGTGGGAAAAATAATTATTTGATCCCCTGCAGATTGTGTAAGTTTGCCCACTTACAAAAAAATTAAGGGTCTATAATTTTTATCATAGGTGTATTTTAAATCCTAGAGACAGAATATCAACCAAAAAATCTGAAAAAATCACATGATAAAAATGTTATAAATTGAGTTGCAGTTCAGTGAATAAAATAAGTAATTGATCCCCAAGCAAAACACCACTTAGTACTTGGTGAAGAAACCCTTGTTGGCAAGCACAGAGGTAAGATGTTTCTTGTAGTTACCAGGTTTGCACAAATCTCAGGAGGGATTTTGGTCCACCCTTGTTTACAGATCTTCTCTAAATCTTTAAGGTTTCTTGGCTGTCGCTTGGCACCTCCAAAGTTTCAGCTCCCTACATAAATTTTCTATAGGATTAAGGTCTGCAGACTGGCTGGGCCACTCCATGACCTTAATGTGCTTCTTCTTGAGCCTCTCCCTTGTTGCCTGGGTGGTATGTTTTGGGTCATTGTCATGCTGGAAGACCCATCCATGGCCCGTCTTCAGTGTTTTAGCTGAGGGCAGAAGGTTCTCATCTAAGATCTTACAATACATGACCCCATCAATTGGCCCCTTCAATACGGCCTGTACCTTTTAGCAGAGAAACCGCCCGAAAGCATAATGTTTCCACCTATGTGCTTGACTGTAGGGATGGTGTTCTTTGGGTCATAGGCAGCATTTTTCTTCCTCCCAAACATGGCGAGTCGAGTTAATGACAAAGAGCTCAATTTTGGTCTCATCTGACCAAAGCACTTTCTCCAAATCCTTGAATCATTTAGATGTTCTTTAGCAAACTTCAGATGGGATTGTACATGTGCCTCCTTGAGAAGGGGGACCTTGCGGGCGCTGCAGGATTTCAATCCATGGCGGCGTATTGTGTCACCATTGGTTTGTTTGAGCACACTGGTCCCAACTGCCTTGAAATTATTCACAAGCTCCTCCCGTGTAGTTCTGAGCTGATCCCTCACTTTTCTCATGATCCTCCTTTACCCCATAAAGTGAAATCTTGCATGGAGCTCCAGACTGAGGGCGATTGATGGTTATTTTGTATTTTTTCCATTTTTACAAATAAACGCTCCAACAGTTGTCTTCTTCTCACCAAACTTCTTGCCAATGGTCTTGTAGCCCAGTCCAGCCTTGTGCAGGTATACAATTTTGTCCCTGACATCATTAGGCAGCTTTTCGATCTTATCCATGATGATTAGGTTTGAATGGAAGAAAGGATCTGTGGACAGGTGTCTTTTATACATGATTTGTCGTTAGGAGCACCACCTTAAATTGACAGGACTAATCTGTGTGCCACATGTGCACATACTGTAGCCAGTCTGTGGGAGCCAGAATTATTGCTGGTTGGTAGGGGATCAAATACTTATTTTACTCACTCAACTGCAACTCAATTTATAACATTTGTATCATGTCTTGTTTCTGGATTTTTGATTGATATTCTGTCGCTATCATTTAAAATACACCTATGATAAAAATTATAGATCCTTAATTTCTTTGTAAGTGGGCAAACTTACAAAATCCGAAGGGGCTCAAATAATTATTTTCCCCACTGTATATGGGTAATTTTCCCTAGTAGAGTCACAGACTGCATGAAAAACCATATGAGACAGTTCTCTTTTATGCTCAAAACCAGTTTTGACTGCAGTTAGGCATCGAGTATTAAGGTTTTTTGTAGGTATTGGCTATTGATTCAGTATTAAGCCCAAAAGCAGGCCATTTGCCATTTATTTTCTTAAGCCCAGGCTCTAATGCACGTATATTCTATAGTGTTTCCTTGTAGTTTATCGGGGAAATGCACTAAACATTGGTGAATTGTAACTTGGGCCTCATTCACATGGGATTTTAGTGCCACTTGTGGCAATAATCCAGCATATCCCTGCGGCTAGATTCACAGTTAGATGCCGATAGTTCCGATCTCTCAGCTTGTACAAATCAATGACAGGCTGACAGCGGTCGTGCATGTTTATACAGTATCTCACAAAAGTGAGTACACCCCTAATATTTTTGTAAATATTTTATTATATCTTTTCGTGTGCAAACACTGAAGAAATTACACTTTACATTGTAGCAAAGTAGTGAGTGTACAGCTTTTATAATAGTGTAAATTTGCTGTCCCCTCAAAATAACTCAACACACAGCCATTAATGTCTAAACCGCTGGCAACATAAGTGAGTACAACCCTAAGTGAAAATGTCCAAATTGTGCCCAAATAGCCATTTTCCCTCCCTGATGTCATGTGACTAGTTAGTGTTGCAAGGTCTCAGGTGTGAATGGGGAGCAGGTGTGTTAAATTTGGTGTTATCGCTCTCTCTCATACTGGTCACTGGAAGTTCAACATGGCACCTCATGGCAAAGAACTCTCTGAGGATCTGAAAAAAGAATTGTTGCTCTACATAAAGATGGCCTAAGCTATAAGAAGATTGTCATGACCCTGAAACTGAGCTGCAGCACAGTGACCAAGACCATACAGCAGTTTAACAGGACATGTTCCACTCATAACAGGCCTCACCATGGTCGACCAAAGAAGTTGAGTGCACGTGCTCAGCGTCATATCCAGAGGTTGTCTTTGGGAAATAGACATATGAGTTCTGCTAGCATTGCTGCAGAGGTTGAAGGGTGGGGGGTCAGCCTGTCACTGCTCAGACCATACGCCACACACTGCATCAAATTAGTCTGCATGGCTGTCATCCCAGAAGGAGGCTTCTTCTAAAGATGATGCACAAGAAAGCCTGCAAACAGTTTGCTGAAGCCAAGCAGACTAAGGACATGGATTACTGGAACCATGTCCTGTGGTCTGATGAGACCAAGATAAACTTATTTTGTTCAGATGGTGTGTGGCGGCAACCAGGTGAGGAGTACAAAGACAAGTGTGTCTTGCCTACAGTCAAGCATGGTGGTGGGAGGGTCATGGTCTGGGTCTGCATAAGTGCACTGGGGAGCTACAGTTCATTGAGAGAACCATGAATGCCTACATGTACTGTGACATACTGAAGCAAAGCCTGGGAGACTGGGTTGCAGGGCAGTATTCCAACATAACAACCCAAAACACACCACCAAGGTGACCACTGCCTTGCTAAAGAAACTGAGGGTAAAGGTGGTGGACTGGCCAAGCATGTCTCCAGACCTAAACCCTATTGAGCAATCTGTGGGGCATTCTTAATTGAAAGGTGGAGGAGCGCAAGGTCTCTAACATCCACAAGCTCCGTGATGTCGTCATGGAGGAGTGGTAGAGGATTCCAGTGGTGACCTGTGAAGCTCTGATGAACTCCATGCCCAAGAGGGTTAAAGCAATGCCGGAAAATAATGATGTTCACACAAAATATTGACACTTTGGGCCCAATTTGGACATTTTTACTTAGGGGTGTACTCACTTTTGTTGCCAACGGTTTAGTCATTAATGGCTGTGTGTTGAGTTATTTTGAGAGGACAGCAAATTTACACTGTTATACAAGCTATACACTCACTACTTTACATTTTAGCAAATTGTCATTTCTTCAGTGTTGTCACATGAAAAGATATAATAAAATACTTTTAAAAATGTGAGGGGTGTACTCACTTTTGTGAGATACTGTATGTATTTGCACATGCGTTGATTACCTACGGTTGGGGACAAATGATCCTCCCTGGATGAAAACGGCTTGTGCCCTGGGAGATCATCTGTACCTATAGCAGGTGCATGAAGTCACCATCACGTAATATGAATAGGAATTGTTACTCTCTGGCAAAAATGGCCATTCATCTTCACCTCTGACAAGATCGCAAATAGATGGATTGCGCTAATCTACATCTACATAACACACATGGTGTAGAAAAACAATACCATAGCTAGTAACTACTTGTGTAGGGTTGATTGTATGTGGAGATCAAGTCAGTTGAAAAAATTATATCATGCTGAATATTTTTACTGTTTGTTTCCAGTGCCCAGTTCTACACACAATGGCTTTGATGGTGCATTACAGCGTTCTCTCAGGCCTGCATATGAAGAGAGAGTCTGCTTTGTAGCAACTGTAAGATTAGCTACACCTCAGTTTATTAAGGTAGAAACTATATTGTTTTAATCATTGACAGTAATATTGTGCACATTGTATTATCCATATGCCATCTTGCCTAGTCTATTCGTAAAGTAGAACAAATGTGCAAAACTTTTTTTTTTGTGTCCCTTTTCATTTTTGATAGAGCAAGGGAGGGTTATAACTACTGTCAGATTTCTTTTTGCCATCTGTGTCCCATTGCTGAGATTTCCTTTCACTTTCTGTCCCACAGCCAAGCAGGAAGTGGGGGGAAATTCCTGCAAATTTTAAGGCATCTCTTGAGGACATCCAGATCACCAGAAGATTGGAAGATTTTTCCTCTTACTTTTCTGGGGACAACCTGAAATTTGGGCACAACGTTATGACGTCATGTCCAGGCCGGCGGATGTAAACAAAGCCGGGGACTCAGCTGGAAAGGCAGAGACAGTTCTTTTTTTTTTTTATCTCGGTCTTTCCAGCCTGGAGGAGAGATGTTGGGTCTTATCTCTCCATAAAGAGGACCTGTCACGCACTATTCCTATTAGAAGGGATGTTTACATCCCTTCTAATAGGAATAAAAGTGATTAAGAAAAAAAATTAAAGAGGAAGTGTAAAAATAAAGGTAAAAAAAAATAAAATTGTAAGAGCCCCCGCACAGAAGCGTACGCATACGCAAGTTGCGCCCACGTATGTAAACAGCGCTCAAATCACATGTGAGGTATCGCCGCGTGCGTTTGAGCAAGAGCAACAATTCCAGCTGAAGAACTCTAAACTGGTGACCTGTAAAAATATTTAAAGCGTCGCCTATGGGAATTTTTAAGTACCAAAGTTTGGCGACATTCCACGAGTGTGCGTAATTTTAAAGCGTGACATGCTAGGTATCTATTTACTCGGCGTAACATTATCTTTCACATTATACAAAAAAATTGGCTAATGTTTCACTTTTTTTTTTTTTTTTTTAATTCATGAAACCGTTTTTTTTCAACAAAAAAACACGTTTGAAAAATTCCTGCGCAAATACTGTGTGACGTAAAAAGCTGCAACAATTGCCATTTTATTCCCTAGAGTCTCTGCTAAAAATATATATAATGTTTGAGGGTTCTGAGTAATTTTCTAGCAAAAAAATGATGTAGGAGAGGAGTGCCAGAATAGGCCCTGTATGGAAGTTGTATCTCATTGCTTTCTGTTTACAATCTTATACATATTAGGGAGAATTCATAAAGGGTGTCTATGACACCCTTAAAATTCTGTTGTGCCTCCGTACTGAAATTGTCATTGCTAGTGCCCATTTCAGTGCTATCGGAGCCCGGCACTGAGGTTGGAGTGTCAATCCTGGACATTTCTTCCTCAGTGCGCCCCCCCACATAAGGCTTTTGGGTGTTCATGCCAGTATCTGTCTGTGACAGTTTTGTACGTGATTTACATACATTTAGATGAGACATGTATTTGTTTTTACACATTAGAAAAGAGCCAAGACCAATGTGTGTCAACCTGTAATAATAACAATGAGTACTATTTATAGTGGTTTCCAGTAAGACATATACGGTATATGCTTTTTATTGTTAAACAAATATGTTGGTCATATCAAAGCTGTTTGTAATCCACCAGGAAATGTGCACTGTGGAGGAGCCTAATGAGGAGTTTACATCCAGACACAGCCTAGAATGGAAATTCCTCTTCTTGGACCACAGGTCAGTGGCGTTGTTCTTTTGGTGTTGGTACACAATAACCATTCCTTTTTAAAGTTCTTTACTTCCAGCTGGGCATAAATCATTGCAGTCTCCAGCACATTGAAAATGTCCAGAAAAAGCGTAATCTTCCAAAAAGCCAGACCACAGCTGGAGATAGTGTTCCCACTTGAATTGATTTTATGTTTCTGTTTTCTGCTGAATCCCTCTTAATAGTTAATTATTTTTTTTTAATTGTAACCTACAAACTAAACTCGATTGCATAGGAGAGGCTCTTGACCCATCTTGTGTGTGTATGAGCATTAGGGAATGAGAGTCTACATATTCTGTTAACAAGATGTGGTATTCAGCTTAAAGCCGGTTCTGTTACCTTTTCGAAGTATGAAGTCAAAGTCATTGAGGATATAGTGTGCATTTTCCACTAGAGTGTGTGCTTTTATCTATGTGCTCTTGTACATTGCTTTCCTTGATGTGGTGGTTATGTGATCATTGTTTTATATGTTAATACATGAATGGTATATTTGAAATGTTTTCATGGGTGTGTTGTAGAGTAAAGCAGCAATGAACATGCATATGTTTGCTTTTAGCTGCTAAGAAGATATATGTAGTATTTCTACATCCTACTTTATAGTGAAATATATAGTGTCCTTCACCTTTCAGAAGGGGAATCATCCGTAGTGTGTTGTTTTGGAGCTTCATGTAGTAAAGATCGCTGATAATATTGGATTGAATATCTTTTAATTGATCATCTTTATTTGTTTTTAGGGCTCCTCCTATAATAGGATATCTACCTTTTGAAGTGCTGGGTACTTCTGGATATGATTATTATCATGTGGATGATCTGGAAAATCTTGCAAAATGCCATGAACATTGTAGGTGGCTTTTTACAGCTACATCTGATTAGAAGCAATTTTGATTGTAGGAAATACAGGGAAACATGTACCCTGTGCAGATTGTTTCTTGTAGAGCTCAGTGAACTACAACTAAATATTTGCAAACAAAACACTAGTATTAAAAACCTTACTGTGTTCATGAGCACAGTCCCTTAGGAAATAGCATTTAACACATGACACCCACCGATTTTTATAGAAGCAGTTAAATAAGTGCACATTTCCAGCTCACGAGAATATAATTTGCCACGTGAACCTTATTTAATAGCCTTGAGCAAAGAACAGGGGGGTGAAGTAAACCAAACTTCTGGGAAATATAGCTGGCTAGGTCCTTCTTAATGTAAGGCATGGTAATGCTAATGCTGTACTGTGTTTTTGTCCTTTTAGTGATGCAGTATGGAAAAGGCAAGTCTTGTTACTATCGTTTCCTCACAAAAGGGCAGCAATGGATATGGCTGCAAACACGGTACTACATCACCTATCATCAGTGGAATTCTAGGCCAGAGTTCATTGTTTGCACGCACACTGTAGTAAGGTAATTGCATTGTTGTTTTTTTTCACAAACTTGGTCTATGCAAACTGAATTTAAAAATGAGTGATAAGTGCTTGCTGTGTGTTTGGGCTCTGCAGTACAATCTGGAATACACTGAACAAACTACTATTTTTATACATGGTTTTTGTTTTCTGTCAGATTACTACAGTGTGTGTGTGTGTGTGTGTGTGTGTGTGTGTGTGTGTGTGTGTGTATGTGTTTGTTTGTTTGTTTGTTTGTTTGTTTGTTTGTTTGGTTTTGTTTTGTTTTGTTTTTTTGTTTTTTTTTTAATTTTATCTAGTTACCGTCCTGTCCTTACAGCTTACAGCTATCTGTAGGGGGGTAATTCTTCCCAATGACCGCAAGTGTAAAAGCAGAAACAAAGAGATTGTGCCCTCTGTACAGATCTCTCATTGATTGTCAAAACTGGGCTCTGATTTGACACAACTGGCTGGGACCTGCTGACAGACTCCCGCTGTGTACAATCATAGGTGGTGTTGGGGGGGGGAACCACGCCCTAAACCCAGAAACAGGCAGCGATGTACCAGTACATCGCTTTGCCTGTATGGGCCACCAGTCCACAGTTCATTGCAGGTGGGCGGTTCGCAAGTGGCTATAGTCATTTTTAGCAGGGGTTGCCTGATACTGGAAAGTTATTTCAAGGGTTCCTCTTTGTTGAAAAGGTTTTGAAAGGCTGCTCTAGAGTGTCCGTTATCTTTTTGCCTACGCACAGGATTTTGTGTCTGAAAGCTTGGTCTGTGGATCCTGTGTGCAAAAAACATCTTCTATGTATGCCTTTTGATGGTGAAGCCCAATTTGGGAATCGCTTAATAAATTTTTCCAATGGAGGTATATGTGATTAAACCCCCACAAGAAGGAGGGGGGGGCCTGTTGCTATTTCTGCCAGTCTGGATCCGAGACATTCTGGACCACTAGGTCCAATCTGTCAATTCAAAGGGGTACAAAATAGAGTTTCTATCTCTGCCCCTTGCTCACTTTGTTTCTTTCCAGTATGTCAGCTTCTGACCAAAAAACATAAGTTTTAATGACCACCTTGTACCTACTGCAGGCAGAAGGAGCAGTCATACCAATTCCTTTAGAAGAACAGTTTCAAGGTTTCTATTCAAACTTATTTACAGTTCCAAAACCAAATGGAGGCATCTGCCCAATACTGGACTTAAAATCTCGCGACAGCTTTTTTTGTGAGCCTAAATTACAAATGGAATCAACAAGCATTTTCTTTGCTTTTCACAGACTAGGGGATTTTATGGCATCAGTAGACAGACAAGATGCCTATCTACATATCCTCATCTTCCCCTCACATCAACACTTGTTTTGCTGTGTGAGACCAACACTTGCGATATGTAGCGCCCACATTCAGGCCCTCCTCTGCCGAACAAGTGTTTTGCAAAAGTGCCTGTCCCTCTTTTGATTCTACTACGAACCAGGGAGTTCATGTCACAGGTTACCTAGATGACCTTCCACTGAAGGACTTTCCAGCCACATGCCTAGAGGGCGATTTCAGTTCCTTTGGATAATTAACCTTCCAAAATCTGCTCCCCAACACTCATTTGGAGTACCTGGATCTAATCTTAGACACAGCCCAAGCCAGAATTTCCTTTCCCCTAGAAGATGTTGTTTCCCTGAGCTCCTAAACAAGGACCCTCCTATCCAAACATCACCCCTCAGTTCACGTCTTCTTGAGGGTTCTGGGCTTGATGGTAACACCATTCGAGGTCGCTCCCTTTGCCCAGTCTGAAACTGAGAGCTATCAGATTTTCTCTAAAGCTCTGTACCTCTCTTCTGCAAGGTCACTCCCCAGTAAGAGTAGAGTTGGAAATTGCCACAGCAGTGGCCTACATAATCCACCAAGAGGCACCAGAAGGCAGTCTGCCTCTAAAATACAAGTTTGATACTTTCCAAAGATGAAAACTCAAATTTCAGCAATTGACATGCAGACTTCCTAAGCTGTCAATGCCTAAATCGGGGGGAGTGGTCTCTGCACCCAGAGAGCTTTCAAAAGCTAGCTTACACTTGTTTCAAAACATGGGTTCGGACGCGCTTTGTTAAAGCTCTCTGAACGCCAGTCTAAGCTCCTGTCCCTAAGTAAAATGGTTAGCTTACAGTCCTGTATACACCTGCTTTTGCTTGGTGCTTCAATGAGGCTTCGGTGGAGCTTTGAAGTCACTTTGAAACACCACTAAAGCTACATGGGGTATAATTTTTGAAGGCAAAAGCAAAGCAAAAGCAGGTGTGAGCAAGAATGTAGGCTAACCATTTTATTTAGTGACAGGGTCTTTGACTAGCGTTCAGAGAACTTTAACAAAGCCTGTCCGAAGCCATGTTTTGAAGCAAGTGTAAACTAGCAGTTATTGTGTGTTGAAGCCGAAGCAAGTATAAATGAGCCCATAAAGGTGCGGAAAACAACCTGGCTCTCAGGTTCAACAAAAAGTTGGAAAAGTTTGTAGCCAAGACCAGGAATCCACTGGCCCTGACAGTAGATGATCTGGTGATTCTTTGGACTTGGTTCAAATGGCCCAGAAAAATGTGATACACAGATATACTGAGGCTTTTGGTGGAAAAACCCTGGCCTCTTCTAAGCAGACCAAACCTGCCAGCCCAAGGCCCACTATTCCATCCTGGTCTGCTGTACTTCAGAGACCCCCTTTTGGACTGATTACAGATATTTTGTTGTACTACTTCACTTGTAGGTTTACCTTTTTGGTAGCCATTTTACCTGTTGGGTGTATTTCTAAATGGGCAGCTCTTTTCTGTAAAGAACCTTTTCTTGTTTTGCACATGGGCAAAGTGATTTTGAGACCAACCTACCTAAGGTAGTCTCTTCTTTCCATTTCAGTGAGGACATTGCTTTTTCTGCCCTCTGTCCTGCCCCTCCCTAACACATAATGGGAAAACTGTTCTACATTGTCTGAATGTGATCAGGGCTGTCAGTCTGCCTGAAAGTTACAGCTTGTTTTTGCAAGAATGAGTCACTCTGTCCTGTCCATGGGCCCTCATAGAGGGCATCCTGCTTCCTGCTTTACCATTGCTAGATGGATCAGACAACTAATTCCCAGGGCATACTCTTTTAAGGAACAGTTTCCACTTTCCTTTTCAGAGGCCATCCCACCAGGGCTGTTGGTGCCTCTTGAGCTTTTCATTCTCAAGCATATGCTTGCCAGATTTGCTGTTATACATTCTCCGTGTTTTACCAGGTAGATGTTTAGGCCTCAGCTGATACAAGCTTCAGTTGCAAGGTGTTTCAAGCTGCTGCTCGTGTTGTTTGACCCTTGTTTTTTGTTGGCCTGTTGGCATTTGGTTTGCTATGTTGTTCTCCACTCGTACGTTTATTACTTGGTTACATCCTATGGTCTATGAATTGTCCTAAGAAGTACTCTAAGATGAGAGGAATTTTACTATCCTGTAAATTTATCTTGGAGTGCTCCTTATTGCTTGCTAAAAGATTGAGTCTCGCTCAGTGGGTTGGGTTATATGAGCATGCGGGCAGCCCTAGCATGTTTTTGCCAGTGTCCAACCACCTGAAAGTAGCTGCATATAACCCATAGTCTATGACTGAGTTTTGTATCCTATACTGTACTCCATCATAGCAAATTTACAGATTAGTCAGAATTAATACTTTTCTGTTTCGGTAGTTTTATTAAATTTTCAAGAAAATGCAGATCAACAATTTTGCCCATGCAGGGGCTGTACCAAACTGCCAGGAACATACAGAACATTAAAACTAGTGCAATCAGTTGAAAAATTATGGGAAACCTTTAGAACACCCGAAAAGGTGACCCACTTCCATGAACCGCATACAAACGTAAATGTAAATGGTAAAAGCCTATGTTGGCAGTGGGGGAAGGGAAAGGGAGGCAGGTCATTGTAGAAACAAATGGGGGGGGGGGGGAGAGGAAGAAAAGAAAGATCTAACAGCCCCCAAAGACCTGGAACAAGGGCAAAATAAGCTATAGGCAAATGAGGCTAGAGTTTTATGCTGAGAAGCACATATCCAGGTCAGGGTTCCCAGACTTTAAAGCGCAGGTCCGCCCACTGCTGCAAAGATTAAAAGCCAGCAGCTGCACATACTGCAGCTGCTGACTTTTAATAATAGGACACTTACCTGTCCTGGAGTCCAGAGGTGGGGGACTCGAGTCACATGACTTGACTCGTGTCAGACTCGAGTCACCTGTTTGCGACTTGCTTGACAAAATTAAATAAATTACTCGACTTGACTTTGACTTGTCACTAATGACTTGCGACTTGACTTTGACTTGGGCTATTTGACTTGCAATGACTTGGCACCCCCCCCCCCCCCCCGAAAATATTACCCACACACTCCGCCCACCACCGCCTCTGAGCCAATCAGCATTTGCCAAATGCCATTGGAGCTGTACTGTAACCCGCCCTTCTCCTGCAGCCCGCCACATGTGACGAGACTCGAGAGGATACAGAAGACGAGGATAAACCGATAAAGTAAGTGTGGCTGACTGTGTAGTGTATTGAGGCGGGCGGGAGTCTGCTCTGTTCCCTGCGGTTTGTTTACATTACCAGGCATCCGTCACCCCCGCTTGTTCTCGGGACCGGAGCGGCTGTGAGTCTGTGACAGTGAGTGATGTAGAGACGGCTCTGTGTCAAGTTCAAACTTTGAGCTTAGTTATTTTCCCCCTCAGCAAGGACTACATTTTTTCAGGCTTGTTGGCCATTTAATTGCTGAGTGTTCTGCTCCTTGTCTGCTGTTTGGCCATTCAAAGTGTTTCTTTAATATGCCAAGAAAAAAGCACTAAGCAGTTTTGTTAATGTTGAAAATAAAACAAAACCTTTCCTGAAAACTGACTTTTAACTCATTTAAAGGTTGACATGGGGTAGATCAGTATTTTGACTTTGTGACTTGACCAAAATAATTGACTTGACTTGCTTGACTTCTAGCAGGGACTCGACTTGACTTGCTTGCTTTTCGCCACAGTAACTTGGGACTTGCTTGTGCGTTGAAGCCATAAGCTGTCACGGGCGGCTGTTACTGCCCACAGTAGATATGACGACTCTGAGGAAAGGGAGAGGAGCGAGGCTCCGTGCGGCCGCATCGATGGACCGTGGGACAGGTGAATGTCTGATTATTAAAAGTCAGCAGCTACACGTTTCGTAGCTGCTGACTTTTAATAAACTAAAAAACGGGTGGAACTCCACTTTACGTAGTGCACTAATCCGGCACTAATTCACACACACGGCTGCTGGGAGGTCACAAGGGATTACAATCCACAGCTGACAAACAGCCCTGTGAAGTTCCTGTATTGTCTCTGTGATGACATTTCTCTGGGCTCCCTCATTTGCACCTTCCAGCACACTAGGAGTTAACACAGTGTAATGTGCAAACTGTGGCGGGGGGGGGGGGGAATAATGTCAGCACAGAGCACGTGTAGGAGCCAGTGTAAGTAGAATACAAACACATGTGTACTCTACATACAGCTGTTAAAATACCTGTGTGGTAAAAAATGCACTTATAATCCATTAAGTGGCCACTACTGTATCTGCATTTTAAAATATATGCAGCTTCATTATCTAGTTTCTTAGTCTGTGTGTATAACTGTGTTTTTGTCAAAATGGCTTTTGTTAATAAATACAATTGTAATCCATTAAGTGGTGATCGCTGTATGTGTTTTTTTTTTTTAAATATATGCATCTTCATACCTCGTTTTTTTAGTCTGTGTATATAACTGTATAAGCCACTCATGTGACTGCTTAGTCCGGCCCGCATCTCTCTCCTCTCAGTCTCATGTCTCTCTGTCTCTTCTGACGTCAGTGGGAGTTCTCAGCCCCGCCCACCAACTGTAGCTATCAGATCAGAAGAGAGGCGGGCGGGGCTGACGTCAGGAGATACTGAGAGGAGAGGGGCGGGCCGGACAGAGCAGTCACATGAGCGCCGGGATATACAGTTATATACACAGACTAAAAACAAGGTATGAAGCTACATATATTTAAAAAGAAAAACACATAAAGCGATCACCACTGAATGGATTACTATTGCATTTAATAGCAAAAACCATTTTGACAAAAAAACACTCGGAGCACACTTCTGGGAGGGGCGGGGCAAGTCGGGATGAAGTCACACTCGACATCGATTTTTCGGGGTGCTTGCATCGATGCCGCATCGGGGACCCCCGAATCGCGATGGAGCGATTAAATTCCACACCCCTAGTGCTTACAATGGTCGGCTTTTCATTAATGGTAAAATTGTTATCCCAAAAGACAAAAACTGTTGCTGTTACTGCTTAAAAAGTGTTACATGTTATCTGGAGTTTAGCTTTAATTTGTTAGTAAATCTGCTAGTACATCTAACTCTACCCTCTACAAGATTGGCAATGCTGCTGTTTCCATCGCATCACTAGTATGTGAATGTATTGCATGTGTAGAATAAAGACTTTAGTAGTATTAAAAAAAAAAAAAAAAAACATACTTCTCTTCTAAGTTTTATTTCTTAATCTTTTTTTAACATATTCATTTATGTATGTATGCATAGATTTAGAAGTAGATGGCACCAGAAGTCCTACATGTTTTTATGTTGTATGTTGATGAAAAAAAAATTTAAATATACGTTCTTTACTAAAAAAAACTCCATTGTAAAGATAATATGTTTTTGCAGCTATGCAGAGGTTGGTGCAGAGAGAAGGCGAGAACAAGGTTTAGAAGATTCACCACCTGCCATCATCTCAGATAAAGTGAGTCATTTTGATTGTCTAACAGATCAGAAGCGAGACTAAGGATGGGACAGGAACTGCAATTTTTTTTAGTGTATATAAAAGTTTTACACACCCCTGTTAACATGTCAGGTCTCTGTGATGGAAAAAAAAAAAAGGAGACAAAGATTAATAATTTCAGAACTTTTTCCACCTTTTAATGTGACATAATGTGACAACTGTACAACTCGATTGAAAAACAAACTGAAATCTTTTTTTTTTTTTTTTTCAAATCAAACTTTTATTTAGACACAGGAAAGGGCAATGCCCCATAGTATTAACAAGTATAATAATAAGGATTGAGGACGCAGCCTCTTGAAAAATACTACTGGGTCAGCTGACCCTGCATAAACTTTAACATTCTGAAAATCAATGGGTACAATAAACAAAGTTTCTGCCATCCTAAAAAATTATCTGTGGAACCCCTTCCTCTTGTCTGTTTTCTTTTTTATACAATAAAAATAGAATATAAAAAAATAAATAAAATTGTAGTACAAAAAACTATAGGGAAGAGGGGGAGAAGAGTAAAGAGGGGAGGAGGAGGGTGGAGAGCACACGGAGGCGGCGACACCCCCGCACAAGGAGTCGACGTATCACACTGAACCAGGAATGTGACTTCAGTCACTCTTCAGAAGAGTCTGACCTTCATTTGCAAACTGAAATCTTTTATGGGGCGAAGTAAAAATTAAAAACTAAAATAATGTGGTTGCCGAAGTATGCACACCCTCTTATAACTGGGGATGTAGCTGTGTTCAGAATTAAAGGGGTTGTAAAGGTAATTTTTTTATTTTTAAAAAATAACAAACATGTTATACTTGCCTTCACTGTGCAGCTCGTTCTGCACAGAGTGGCCCCGAACCTGCTTTTCTGGGGTCCCTCGGCGGCTGTTTCAGCTCCTCCCCGCAAGAACTAACCACCTCAATGCGAGCTCCCTCGCATGGTGGTTAGTTATTGCGGGCGCGCTCCCGTGATACAGCGAGCGGCTATAGCCGCTCGCTGTATCACTCGGCCCCGCCCACCAGCGCGCCGCGTCATTGGATGTGATTGACAGCAGCGCGAGCCAATGGCTGCGCTGCTTCCAATCCATCCACTGTAGCCAATCAGCGGCCAGGCTGAGCAGCGGAATGGAGGTCGGGAACGGGCAGCCGAATTTCGAGGGGTCAGGTAAGTAAAACGGGGGGGCTGGGGACGGCGGTATTTGTTAGTAGTTTTTTCACCTTAATGCATAGAATGCATTAAGGTGAAATTTTTTTTACCTTTACAACCCCTTTAAGCAATCATATTCAAACTCATGTTAAATAGGAGTCAGTACACACCTGCCATCATTTAAAATGCCTCTGATTAACCCCAAATAAAGTTCAGCTATTCTAGTAGGTCTTTACTGACATTTTCCTAGTTGCATCCTACAACAAAAGCCATGGACCGCAGAGAGCTTCCAAATCATCAGAGGGATCTCATTGTTAAAAGGTACCAGTCAGGAGAACGGTACAAAATAATTTCCAAGGCATTAGACATACCATGGAACACAGTGAAGACAGTCATCATCAAGTGGACAAAAAAAAGGCAAAACAGTGACATTACAAAGAACTGAACAGCCCTCCATAATTGAAGAAAACTGGTCAGGGAGGCTACCAAGAGGCCTACAGCAACATTAAAGGAGCTGCAGGAATATCTGGCAAGTACTGGCTGTGTGGTACATGTGACCACAATTTCCCATAATGACCATAATTTCAAAAGATATGTTTGACGCAAAAACACTGCACATCACCAAAAGAACCCCGTACCCACAGTGAAGCATGGTGGCAGCATCACGCTTTAGTCAAGTCAGGGAATTATGAACAGTTCCAAATACCAGCCCATATTTAGGCTTCTGCTAGAAAGCTGAACATGAAGAGGAACTTCATCTTTCAGCATGGCAACGACCCAAAGCATACATCCAAATCAACAAATGAATGGCTTCACCAGAAGAAGATTAAAATTAAATATTGCCAAGTCAAAATGTGCCATGCTGATAGACTCCTACCCAAAAAGACTGAGTGCTGTAAAAAAATCAAAAGGTGCTTCAACAAAGTATTAGTTTAAGGGTGTGCACACTTGTGCAACCATATTTTAGTTTTTTATTTTTACTTCACCCCACCTTAAATATTTCAGTTTGTTGTTCAACTGAGTTGTACAGTTTATAGGTCACATTAACCACTTGCTGACCAGCCGCCGCAGTTGTACTACAGCAGAATGGCACGGCTGGGCGAAACGATATTATGTAATGTCGCTTCGCCCTGTGTCCACTAGAGGCGCTTGCGTGCTCGGCGGTCTCGATCGGACTCCCGGCTCCCGGGCTCTCTGAGACGCAGAGAACCCGGAACCGTGTGTTTAAACACAGTTTCCGGTTCTCTGAGGGGAGAAGCAACAGATTGCCTGCCTGTTCATACAGAGTATGAACAGCGATCTGTTATCTTCCCTGCAGAGTCCCCATCCCCCTTCAGTTAGAACACACACTAGGACACGCTTAACTCCTTCACTGCCCCCTAGTGTCAACCCCTTCACTGCCAGTGACATTTTTACAGTAATCAATGCATTTTTAATCGCACTGATCGCTGTATTAATGCCAATGGTCCCAAAAATTTGTCAAAATTGTCCGACGTGTCCGCCATAATGTCGCAGTCATGATAAAAATCGCAGATCGCTGCCATTACTAGTAGAAAAAAAAAATAATGAAAATACTATAAATCTATCCCCTATTTTGTAGACGCTATAACTTGCGCAAACCAATCAATATAAGCTTATTGCGTTTTTTTGGGTTTTTTTTACCAAGAATATGTAGAAGAAAACATATCAGCCTAATCTGAGGGGAAAAAAATGTTTTTTATATATATTTTTAGGGGATATTTATTATAGCAAAAAGTAAAAAATATTGCGTTTTTTTTCAAAATTTTCGCTCTTTTTTTGTTTATAGCGCAAAAAATAAAAACCTCAGAGGTGATCATATACCACAAAAAGAAAGCTCTATTTATGGGGAAAAAAGGACGTCAATTTTGTTTGGGTGCAACGTTGCACGACTGCGCAATTGTCAGTTAAAGCAACGCAGCGCCGAATCACAAAAAGTGCTCTGGTCAGGAAGGGGGTAAAATCTTCCGGGGCTCAAGCTGTTATAGGTGGAAAAAGTTCTGAAATTATTTCTTTGTCTCATTTCTTTACATCACAGAAACTTGATATTTTACAGGGGTGTGTAGACTTTTTATATCCACTGTATATCACATTTGTTGTAATGTGCTTGTATAAGCCTGGAGTAGAGTTTTTGCTATCTGTGAGGAAGTGTTACATGACTTATAATTTTGGATATATTTATGTGCCTTCAGAACCAAGACTCTATCTCAGACAGTCGCATACATAAGGACAGCCTAAAGGATGCTTTGGAAAGGTTTGATGACAGCAGGACGCCGTCACCATCATCCAAGAGTTCTATCAAGTCATCGTCTCACACAGCAGTGTCCGATCCATCATGTGAGTAGAAGCTCTTTTGAAATGGTATTTATTGCGTTTTTGATAAGCGCTATATATTTATTGGATGTTGTTAAATGTGTCTTTCTTTCTCGTCCATTGAGGCACACGGGAATTCATAAACAGGTTATACTGCTGTCAACAGGAGCTTGGGACACTGGCAAATAGTAAAATTGTAAACCAGTCCCTTTTATGACCCCTTTTCTACCCAGCATGCCTCAGTGTTTTGTTAGTGTCCTGGGTGATTTAACGCCTTTTATACATCTCTTCTGATTAAAATTCTATCTATCGTAACCGTACAGTACAGAGTATGAGATGAGTATTCATAGACACTAGGTTGTATATGTTTATACCTTGAGGTGATTGGACACTGGCAAAGCTTTTGAAGACATGCCCCCTAGGTGCCTGACCTATAACCCTACTACACTGTGAGTTCAGTTTTTTTGTTAAGAGTCCTAAGGTAATGAACCTCTTTTTTCCTTACAGAGAAATAGGTTAACAACTAGTTTATTATTTAATCTTCAGATTCTTCAATCAACTTAATCAATGACTCACTGTCTTTTAATACCACATTAGAAGCAGCGCAACCTCAGTAAAACATTGTTAGCTGATCTGGATGCCACACCTTGGGGCGGCCTGTAATCTTGCTTCAGGCTGTGGATCCTGCACAGGTACACAACTAAGCACTTTGTGCAACAAGTGTAGTCAACCACAAGGTTCTATACAGGGCCATGGTCCTTCCCTATAGAACCCACACTCTGAAGACCCCATCAGGGGTATGCACACTGTGACTAGCTAAGGCTGCACTTTTTTTAAAGGAGCCAGCAGCGTGAACAGACAGGCTAACTCTATATCTCTGACCATTACTGTAAAAACTGGGTCTATGTTTGGAATGTATTCACTTTTACAGTGTAAGCTTTTGAAACTTGGTGCTAAAACTCAGTCACTCAGAGCTTAGTCTCAGGAGGATGACTAGTTGTTACATCACACCATCAGTCGCAAAGTTTATCTCTACTTTCGCCTAGAGACCCTTTAGGGTACTCAGGCACTTTCTCCCACCCTTAAAACCCGAGAACCTCGCCAAGAACGATTAATATCCATGTTGCTGCATGCTCCTTTCCGACCCACTTGACCCTTTTTTCACACCTGACTCCGTGAGTACCTCACAGGGGATCACCCTTACCTGTAGCTGAGGCAAAAGCCAGGCAAAAAAGCAACCATGGCAAAAACTCAGTCAAAGGCCCACATAAGCGATCGTTGGTTCTCAAATGAATTGCGCCCTCCTTGAGTTACCGCCACTGCGCTTAGGAAAAGTGTCTATTACACCCCTTCAGTGAATCTAAATAAAGTGTCTATATAGATTGTGAATCAAATATAACACTAGTGTTCAGTACAGCTGCCACTTTAAATGTGCACAAAAAAAATTGGTCTATATTGATATGTGACTCCCAAATAAATCAATATAAGCGGCGCTATTATCAATGATGAGTACTATGAATAAACAAACTTAAACCACATTCATGACTTAGTGGAAAACCATATCTGCATGTTTACAGTATGCTGTGTATATATGACACCGCTATGTATCACTACACAAGTTACAACAATTAAACAGCAAAAACCCGTTAGGATAAATGGAAATGCCACTTAAGCGTGTAGTGATCTAAACCACCAAAATATATATATAAGTGAAATTATTGTATCAAAAAGTCCATCATATAAAAAGGAAAAGAATATCCGTGAAAATGTCCATAGATGAAGACACCGTGAATAGTTGTGCTCTTTTTATGGAAACGTCACCACATCAAGCGTGCCAGTGATTCCTCTCCCCCTGAATTCGAGACTCACCGGATAAATTTGCCTCACACTCTCGTGTTTTGGCAAAAAGCGCATATGACACTGTATCCAGTGTACTCAAACTCCACGTCCCATCCAACACGGTGTGATGTCATTCCATATGTGGAAAAAGAAATGCGCACATAGTGTGATAACGTAAAAACACCACATTTATTGAACTAGATAACCTTCAATCATTACACTCACATAGCACACTTGTAAAATCAAGCCAAAACCAGCACAGCAATTCAATTTCTTCAATCCTTCTGTGTGAACTCCCAGCACCAATGCAAACACGGTCGCGGCGGACCCAAGATCAGCGGAAAAAACAGGCTCTCACCCCACCAGCTGACTTTCGTCTGACTCCCGCAGGGATCCTCTGCTCAAGCCCTGAGATGAGATAAGGCCCACATAACACTCAGTTTAAACATGAAAATGCTTCCCTTGCATTGAGCAGGACCTGATTTTAACACTGGTCTCTGCATCTAATTCTGTTTCAGCACATACAGCCTAACTGACAAAGGAAGATTTTCCTGAATCTATGTCACGATGTCTCGGACAACTAACGACTTTAATACAGCCATCACTGTTCAGGGCCCAAAATGCCAGACTCCTTCTCCAGCTCTACAGACTCTACTTGAGTTGGAACCCAATATGCCTGTCCTAGAAAAGGCAGATGTTAAAGGGAATGCAGAAGACCCAAAGGCGGTGTTAGAGGAAGATTTCTCACCTGCTGGATCTTATGCATCTGATGTTAGTGGCTTCATGCAATTTGCTTGCTAATGTTGATATGCTCACTTCTGCTGTGGGCAGAAGCCCTGGCATTGGCGCACTTGGGTCTTCTCCTTCTCGCAGGGTCCCTTCAGATACAAAGATACCTGCTAAATCTAAAAATACATTCTCAGTTTATGAACAAAGCGAATGAGCAATCTGAGCTTGAGGTCAATCCAGAAAAGATTTAATGTCTCTGAAAATCATCCCCAAACGCTATCCAGTGGAAAAGGAGTTCACTAATAAGTTGTCCAGTTGCTGATCCTGCCATCAAGTGTTTGTAAGCCTCTGAAATGTAAAATAAATAAAGCATAACCCTCTATAGTATGTTTCCATGTAAAGCACCTATTGTGGTTCCTATGTGGTCTCTCCCCCTCTATCTGTTTAAGTCACTTCTGACCATTTATGCTGACACCACAGAATCTCAGGGGATGGCCCGTCCCCCTCAAGCACATAGAACGTGATTGCAAGCTTCAGTTGTGCATGTTTCCCTATGAGACACTGTAGAAGGGGTGTCCATTCCCCAAAATGTGTGCTTTTAGGAGGCTATAGAGAGGAAACGGCTGCAGATAAAACTATACAACTTATTTGGGAGGATTTGTTGCATCTGTGTCACCTGAGGCTAGTCACTTGAGTGGGTAATATGTAAGGTTTTACAACCACCAAACCTCACACTGTACCAATTAAAGATGTTCCTTCATTCAAAGATTTTGCAGATGGGAAGTTTGAAAAGCTCTTACTGCTATTTTGCAGATAGGCAGTTTGAAAAGCTCTTGCTGTTGGTTGCCCTGCTGTTTTGTGTGATTGCCCTAGAAAAAGAAATAAAACACATTTCTAGAATGGCTCTAATCCTCATTCACATGCGCAGAATCTTGTGGCTTAAAGCCTGAACAGCTGAAGCTGACTGGAAAAAAAACAACCTAATACATATGCCTTTTGAAGGAGAATGTCTTTTCTTTTTTGGGTAAGGCACTTGACAGATTCAAGATGTCACAGTAGGGAAACAGGAGATTCTAAAACCTCAGGAGCCTTTACCTATTCAAAACACATAGGACCTAATCACTCCACCCAGGCTTTATCTTTAAAACCTAAGTTCTGCCCTTCCTTTTTGGCATAAGACTTCGCCCCCAAAGCCAATCATGTCTTCCCGAAAGCCATCTTCCCAATGAAGAGGTACCCCTACCCCTGAAAGTGGGGGGAACTCTGTAACAATTTTTCTCTCTCTTAAGGTTACAGATGTTCCAAAACTGTGGGTTCAAACTGTGATTTCAAGGGGGTACAAAAAAAAGTTCAAAACTCTACCCATTCAGCGCTTTCTTCTCTCAAATCAACCAAAATCTGCCCAAGGACAGTCAGATTTGCTGAATGCTCTATACCATCTCCTGTTCCAAAGAGTAGTTGTGCCAGTACCCAAATGCTAAACAATTGGATGCCATTTTTACAACAATGTTCTTGCTGGGGGATCCTGCTCTTCACCCTCTTTTAGCTGAGACTTTATATTGCCTGACCATGGCTGACTGGCCAGAAGACCTTAAGGGGACCTTAGCGCTGCTACAGTTATTCCAATGAACCCTTTCTTGTTTTGCATAAGCACAAGGTGGTTTTAGAGCCCTGGACATCCTTCTTACCAAAGGTAGTTTCTGCCTTTCACCTCTACAAGGACATGTTTTTCCATCACTCTGTCTGGTCCCAGTTCAGCAGAAAGGAAATCTCCCTCTATTGTTTGGATATGATTCAGGCTACTAAAGTCTCTCTTCGTTCAGGAAGAATAATTTCTGTTTTGTAATCCCACATGGACCGTGTTTTGGTGTCTCAGGCAAACATCCTCCAAGCTTCAGTCCTGAGTTGTCAGGTTCCACCCTTTACTGTCATTGTACAATCAAATAGGTCTGGGAATGCTTCTTGGGCATTTTGGCTGTCATTTGGTCTTCTGTTCACACTTTTTTTTTTTTTCACCAGGTAGACATTGCTTTTTTATGTGATGCCAGTTTCAGGTGGCTCTTTGTGCTGCAGGCAGTCTCCAATATTCTGTTTTCTTTCGTCTGATAGCATTTGAGGTGTTGCCCAACTCTTAGTTGGACTGCTTTTGGATGTCCCGAAGATGCAAGTCTTCCTGTTTCCCCAATGCATGATAATGAAAATAGGATTTTTGTAGTCGCCATAAAATTATTTTCTTGGAGTCCATAGAGAGACGCACGTTTCACCCCTTTGTGTTTATGTACTAAAGTGATGCCTGCTGATAGTGGGGGGTTATCCTGAGCTAGCTTAAAGTTTTTTGTTAGCCTGTGTCCAATGTTCCTGTAGGTGGCAGTATAACTTGAAGGTGAAAGACTCCCCCTCAGTGAACTACAAGGAAAGAATTTGGCGATGAGCATAAACATCCTTTTTGCTGCATGTCTGTGAAAAGCAGATATGGAGATATGTAGACTTTACAATGGATGCTTTACATCTAGAATTGACCTTGTTTTCATTCAGTTGAGTCTTTCATCGATCTCACATGTTGTGAGATCGATGAAACATTGTCATTTTTTATTTATTTTTTTTAATCACATTTTAGTTCCAGAAGTTGTTGTGCTTTCAAAATGTTGTTGTAATGCACTATTATGTATTTTGACAGCAACCCCTACTAAGATTCAAACTGATACCAGCACCCCTCCACGACAAGCTTTATCTGGTTTGTACAAAAGAAGGTCATCAATTAGCAGTCAGGTAAGCAACCCTAATGTGTGTTTTTTTTCTGTGCTCTCCAATATTAAATATATCCTTATATTCAGGAATGGAAATCCTCTAATATTTTACATTTAAAAAAAACTAAGAGAGGAGGACTTTATTTAAGCCTAACAGTATATTCACTGACTCCCAAAAAAACTTTGAAGGGGAATAGAAAAGAGTTTATATCTGACCTAAACATGGCAGGGCACAATCCCACAGTTTCACTGTTCTGACTGAACTCTGACTTCAGACATAATCTCCTCTTGGGATGGTACTATGGTTGGGAGCTCAAGTGAATTTAAGAAAGCATCTATAGATATAGAATCTGTAGGTGGGGACATAGAATGGTCTGTAGCCGAGTAGTACAGCAGTGGCGGCTAGTGCTCAATATTTTTGGGGGGTGCAAACAAACTGAAAAATTCTGGAAAAAAAATCGATTGCAGCCCCACTGTGCCCCCCACCGAACGCCCCCACTGTGTCCCCTGTCCACCGTCTGCCCGGCACTTACCCTGTCTTGATGGAGCAGCGGGTGACGACGGGCGGCGAGCGATGTCCTCAATGTCTTCTTCT
The DNA here is from genome assembly GCA_037952835.1 of Lithobates septentrionalis. NCBI lineage: Eukaryota > Metazoa > Chordata > Amphibia > Anura > Ranidae > Lithobates > Lithobates septentrionalis. Next base: position 51,136 of record JBBDGP010003118.1, on the reverse strand, counting down.
CCTGTCCTCTCCTATGATTGGACACCTGATAGGTGTCCAATCACAGCGCCTGTCGTTTCAGCCAATTGGGTGACGGGTAACAGACACGAGCACCTGATTGGCGGAGAGGCGGTTCAATGTTAGGAAAGCGAATATTAATTTGCTTTTCTAACACAGCTGTTTACCTTTTTTGACGCCTATGGCTCTAATCAGGTGCTTCAAAAACACCCCGCGCCGCTGTAATTCAGGCGCCCGGTGCCCGAAAAGGGGCTGGGCGCCTGAATTAGGGGGTGGCAGCGGCAGCCATGGATAGATTCATGCAATGCATGAATCTATCTATTGGTGATAGAGGGGGTGGCTGGAGAGAGGGGGCGGCGCCCGTGCGCCCTTTTTGGATGCTCCGCCACTGTTGTACAGAGAGAAGTAATATGAACTAAAGGCATTAGCTATGTCCTGTGGGTTGGTAAGAAGGGCTTTAGTAGAATGATGGAGTAGCAAGGCAATTTTAGATTTGGCTTGTTGCATCTTTACTTGTCTTGCAAGCAACGCTCTGGCTTTGTTTAATGCGTAACAGTTGGCTTTGGTGAATTTTAAGTTCGTTTCAAATTTGTATCATAGCAGGGAGCAGAGTTTATGCCCATCTTCCAGTAATGCAGAGGCTAGAGAGGGGGAGGGGACAATTTTTAAGGTCCTCATTTTCTTTTATTTAAAAAAAAAAGCTAGTACCTCGTCATTTTGCCTGGTCCTCTGGCACTTGACAAAAGCATTCAATTTAATAATACCGCGCATGTAAGCTTTATAAGCCGACCACAGAACAAATTTATCAGTGTTGGGAAGATCATTCAGCTCAAAGAACTGGTCGTGAGCTTGCGCTATCTGCTGACAGATGTTTGGGTCTGCTTAAAGAGAGGAGTTAAGTCTCAAGAGGCTTGGGGCTCATGTGCTGTGAGGTTCAACTTCAATGAGAATCGGAGCATGGTCCGACCATGTGATGCTCCCTATGGAGCTATGGAGGAGGCCTAAATATTTTGGAGAGCCCATTTGTCAGTGATGAAGAGGTCAATTCAGGAGTAAGAGACCTGAGAAGGCGAGAAGTAGGTGAAGTCTTTTACGGAGCTGTGTTGGCAACGCCAAACGTCGTATAAGTCATTCCAGTGAAGGAGGGAGTTTAAGGTTTGATTAGGTGGCCATCTGCCTGTGGAGCTGTCCATGGCTGGATCTCCAACTGTGTTGAAGTCTCCTCCGATGATTAGATGACCCTTTCTATGAACAGAACCCTGGCGAAAGAGGTCTTTACAGAACTTAAGTTGTTTGACATTGGGTGCATAGGAGTTGACAAGAGTATAAGTTTCTTAGGTAATGTCACAAATGATTATAAGGTATCTTCCTTGAGGATCTGTTATCTTCTTCTATACAGTGAACTGGATGGTGTTGCGTATGGCAATTAGTACTCCATTCTTTTTCTTTTCTGCTGAGGCTAGGAAAAGGGTATCAAAGTTTTTGAATATAAGAGGTGGGGTCTTAGAGGCAGCAAAGTGGGTTCAAACAGTGGTTTCCAGGGGGTACAAAAAAAGTTCAAAACTCTACCCATTCAGACCAGAGCAACTAAACGTAGGTCTGGAAGACGAAATTTGATGGGAAATTAACATATGCAATATCCTGCAGTCACCCAGCATTAAGGAGTTGGGATCCGCAGCAGCCTGCAGGATAGACGGGGCTCAGATGCGCTGACCAGACCATTCTTTCTCCACGTCACGCGAAGGTGGTGTAGAAGGTGAGTGGTCTTCAGGAGGTATAATACGCCAGTCCCTCAACATCTGAAGGCCTCCTAGGTGGCTGGGGGTAGTCCTGCTTGACCCATTTGCCTACAATGTTGACCTGCAATATGGCCCCTTTTTTGGTCTAACCTTTTCTGGAAATATACAGTGCCTTGAAAAAGTATTCATACCCCTTGAAATTTTCCACATTTTGTCATGTTACAACCAAAAATTCAAATGTATTTATATTGGGATTTTATGTGATAGACCAACACAAAGTGGCACATAATTGTGAAGTGGAAGGAAAATGAAATATGGTTTTCAACATTTTTTACAAATATCTGAAAAATGTGGCGTGCATTTGTATCAGCCCCCTTTACTCTTATACCCCTAACTAAATTCTAGTGGAACCAATTGCCTTCAGAAGTCAACTTATTAGTAAATAGAATCCACCTGTGTGTAATTTAATCTCAGCATAAATACAGCTGTTCTGTGAAGCCCTTAGAGGTTTGTTAGATTGTTAAAGGATCATAGTGAACAAACGGCATCATGAAGGCCAAAGAACACACCTGAAAAGTTGGAGATGAAGCTGTGGAGAAGTTTAACCACTTGCCGACCAGCCACCACAGTTATACTGCGGCAAGGTAGCGGGGAAGCCAATCAGCGCATCTAGCAGACTCTATATCCGCTGGTCGCCCACAATCGTTCCCCGCTGACACACAATGGGAATCTACCGAAGTAAACAAGGCAGATCTCCATTCTGACAGGGGTTTGGACTGAGATCTTGTCTTTCTGCTATGCAGGAAGACTGATCTCTGTTTTCCCAGGCAGCCCATCCCCCATACAGTTAGTAAACACACCCAGGGAACACAGTTAACCCCTTGATCTCCCCTGATGTTAACCCCTTCCCTGCCAGTGTCATTAGTACAATGTCAGTGCATTCTTTTTAGCACTGATCACTGTAATGTCACTGGTTCCCAAAAAAGTGTCATAAATGTCAGTTAGGTGTTCGATCTGTCTGCTGCAATGTCGCAGTCCTGCTAAAATCACTGATCACCGCCATTACTAGTAAAATAATTAAATAAAAATGCCATAAATCTATCCCCTGTTATGTAGACGCTATAAATTTTGCGCAAGCCAATCAATAAACGCCTATTGTGGGGTTTTACCAAAAATATGTAGCAGAATACATATTGGCCTAAACTGATGAAGTTAGACTTTTTTAATTTTTTTGATGGGTATGTTTATAGCAGAAAATAAAAAATATGGTTTTTATTTAAAATTGACAGTCTTTTTTTGTTTATAGCGCAAAAAATAAAAACTGCAGAGGTGATCAAATACCACCAAAAGTAAGCTCTATTTGTGGGAAAAAAGGGCATCAATTTTGTTTGGGTACAGCGTTGCACAACCGCGCAATTGTCAGTTAAAGTAACGCAGTGCTGTATCGCAAAAAATGGCCTGGTCATTTAGGGGTAAAACCTTCCGGGGCTGAAGTGGTTAAAAAAGCAGGGTTAGGTTTTAAAATAATATCCCAAGCTTTGAACATCTCACAGAGCACTGTTTAATCCATCATCCGAAATTGGAAAGAGTATGGCACAACTGCAAACTTACAAAGACATGGCCATTTACCTAAACTCACAGGCCGGGCAAGGAGAGCGTTGATCAGAGAAGCAGCCAAGATGCCCATGGTAACTCTGGATCAGTGCAGAGATCCACAGCTCAGGTGGGAGAATCTGTCCACAGGAAAACTATTAGTCGTGCACTCCAAAAATGTAGCCTTTATGGAAGAGTGGCAAGAAGAAAGCCATTGTTGAAAGCGAGCCATAAGAAGTCCCGTTTGCAGTTTGCGAGAAGCCATGTGGTGGACACAGCAAGCATGTGGAAGAAGGTGCTCTGGTCAGACCAAAATTTTACTTTTTGGCCTAAAAGCAAAACACTTTGTGTGGTGGAAAACTTACACTGTCCATCACCCTGAACACACACTTCCCACCGTGAAACATGGTGGTGGCAGCGTCATGTTGTGGGGATCCTTTTCTTCAGCAGGGACAGGGAAGCTGATCAGAGTTGATGGGAAGATGGATGGAGCCAAATAAAGGGCAATCTTAGAAGAAAACCTGTTAGTCCGCAAAAGACTTGAGACTGGGGTGGAGGTTCACCATCAGTACAACGACCCTAAAAATATAGCCAGAGCTACAATGTAATGGTTTAGATCAAAGCATATTCATGTGTTTAGAATGGCCCAGTCAAAGTCCAGACCTAAATCCAATTGAGAATCTGTGACAAGACTTGAAAATTGCTGTTCACAGACTCTTTCCATCCAATCTGACAGAGCTTGAGCTATTTTGCAAAGAATGGGCAAAAAGTCACTCTCTAGATGTGCAAAGCTGGTAGAAACATACCCAGAAAGATTTGCAGCCGTAATTACAGCGAAAGGTGGTTTTACAAAGTATTGACTCATGGAGACAAATGCATGCCACACTTTTAAGATCTTTATTTGTAAAAAAAATTGAAAACCATTTATCATTTTCCTTCCACTTCACAATTATGTGCCACATTGTGTTGATCTAACACATAAAATCCCAATAAAATACATTTACGTTTTTGGTTGTAACATGACAAAATGTGGAAAATTTTAAGGGGCATGAATACTTTTTTAAGGCACTGTAGCTTCATATGTTATGCTAGATGGGTCCCCTTCATGGTTGATCACTTCGAAGTAGCTTCTCATACCTGATTTTGGACTATTGTGGGTCCATGCTTAGACCTCCTCATTCTCCACAAATGTTATGGTCACCACTGTTCATACACTGATTATGCTGACAGTTCTAGTTTGTACTTGACTTTGTTTACTTACAATGTCCTATTACTATTTGAAATCTTAATAAAAAAGATTGAAACGAAAAACTACCGAGAAAATACTCACTTGCTTCTATGTGTCTTTTGCCTCGCTAGCTGGATGAGTAAGGCATCACTTCCTCGCTGGTGCAAACCCTGAAGAATTTCCGTCACAAGGGAGGGTGTAATGTGTCTTTTATCCAAGAGCAAGTAATTGACCCTTAGAAACCAGCTAATTGGGGTTTTTTTCCATTCATTGAAGGACACTGAAATTCAGACATTGTCGTGTTATGCTGTTGCCTACAGGATGTTTAGACCCTGACAAACAAAAAAAATTGTAGGCCAGCCCAGGATAATCCTTCCTCTAGCCAGCATGCCTTATTTGCTTATCTGTTAGGAGGACAGACATCTTTTCTCCCGCTCTGCTGAGAAAAATCTGACCAATCTTTGCTAGCTTTTTTTCTTTCATTTTATTTTTGAATTCTTGTATTGAAATCAATCAAGATTACACACTATATCGCTGCTGGTCTCTACATGGCATTGATTTGGATGAGACTTTCCTCGGTCCAACTTTGGAGTGCTATGTCCAGGCCCTGCTTGACTAAACATGCGGGCTAGCCTGGAATTTGACCTTCAACACTAGGTTTCATTTATAACGCTTTCCATGCTCCAAGTACTGGTAAAAGAGCCAGAGCAATTTCCTCAGCACTTGTCCAGTTTCTGAAGACTCTCTGAGTAGGCAGTTTGGGCTGAGCATTGGGGGCTACCTCATTGTTTGTGGAGTTCCTTTCGTGTTAACGCCAGTATAACCGTGAAAAGGGTAAACGCTGGGAGACTGAGCGCTGCCAACACCTGACTGAAGCATCACGTGCTCTCTTTCCATGGGAGGGAGCATTGTCCTGCCGTTGCTCCTGCTTTGCAAAAGCACCACGTGGAACTCGGATCTTTAGTCTGTTCCTACTGCTCGACTACAGTGACCTTTTCACCTCCGGTTATCTGACCCTCATCAGTCACCAGCTACCCAGGTTTGTGGGTACCTGAGGCCTTGCCTCTTACCTTTTTGAGCCTAGTTGCATTAGTGTACAACGTGTCTGCAGCTAGACAGATTGAACAGTCCTACTGTCCCCCATTTCACACTTTCTCCTTATGGTTCCAGGAACATTTAATCTGTACCCTCTGAGGGCACAGACTTCTTGAATCCAGTGACCCTATGTCTGTTATGTTTCTCTCAGAGTCTTCCTTTGTCTTTGGGAGCCTCTGCTGCAGTAGCACAATATTTTGTGGCCAATACCTCTTGGATTCCGATCTTAGAGGCTCTAAGTGCACTTCTTCGCCTTTCTCCCCAGAGTCTGTTTTTGATCTGCCCGAGGTCCTATAACGGGTCAGGCCACTGGATGCAATGACTTCCTCTCACTCAAACCCAGAGTACCCAAAGTCCATTTCTGAGACTGTTTTTGAGGCACAGCAGTCTCCTACCATCACCTTAGGATTACAAAAAATTGTTTTGGTCCTGATTGCTGAGGTACTCACTAACTTTGATTTGGAGAATCATCCTGTTGTCTCCAGCATTGGGTCATTCAAATACCTTTCCATTACAACTGGTAATCAAGGTATTTCTCTGTGCACTGGGAGAAACCTTAAGGTCTCTAGGTCCCCAGCTGAGAATGCCTCAGAATGGTTTCCATTTGGGATTTAATTTGTTAAACTGTGTTCTATACAGGGCATGCTTACAATTCAGATTCCGCTGAGCAGCAATTGGAATCCCTCCCTAAGTCCAAGATTTCTCTGCCCAATGTCCTGTGTTCGCTGTGCCCCCAATCTGTCAAACTCTGGCAGAATGGGCTAGATCTTTTAAAAAGGATTTTTCCAAATCTAAGGTACTCTTGTTATAGAAGCACATGGGGAAAAATGTCTCGAGCCCTATAATCCCGTTGTGCTGGCTTATTGTAAGTGTCCAGACTTGTGTCCTGCATGGGTCTGGTGTCTGTACAGATGTGCTAAGCACCCTAGTTAGGTGCTGGGACACTGATGTCATGTCCAAACAGTGTCTGACATGATTGGCCTTTGAGGAATTTTGTCTCTTTGGACCTACACTTGATGCCATCATTAAGGATTCCACAGGAGGCCAGAGTATACACCTGCCTTGAAGTAAGAGGTCAGCTGAGTCTCTTCATCTACGTCTACAGTAGGTGTGCCCAAACCCTCAGAGCTTGACCCCGACAGCTCACAAGGCTAGAGGTCAGAACCTAGCCAAGCCATCTGAAAAAAACTCCTGCATGAAGGTGCACTCCCACTTCTGCAAGTGGAGGAATGATTGTGAGTTCTTGCAGGTCATTGGGTAGTTTTCAGTTCAGCACCTACTATGGAAGTAGATGAAGCATGTGCCTTATCTGGCACCATTTTCTTCCTCAGAAAAATTACATTCCCTTGGGGCAATTAAGTCCCCCAGTTGTACTTTGTATTTACCAGTTTCCCCACTCTTTAGAAGGACCCTCTGCCCTCTTAAGTCAACTTGATTTTCCCTTACCCAGGTGGGGATCTGAATCCTCAGTGTCACCAAAGCACAACTGATTGTTCTCGTTTAGCAGAGTGTCTTTTACTTGTCCCCATTGCAGTACACTCAGGTGATCTCCTATAAAGAGAATAAGCACTGTGGATACTAGTGGACAACATCCTCCTGGATCTGTCTTTGTCAGGTTTGGCAATAGTCACCTGTAGGAGATGGTAAGCATCCTAGTCCTTTACTGGAAAGGTCCACAGCATGTCCACCCTGAGACCCCTTGTTATTAGACAGGGAGTTGCCGCTCTCCCCTCCCTTGCAGAGAAGGTAGGGCCCCTAAAGACTTCTCCCCTCTCCTATCTTTTCTCAGTTCGACCCCTTTCACACTGGGGCGGTTTGCAGGCGTTATTGCGCTAAAAACAGCGCCTGCAAACCGCCCCTAAACAGCCGCCGCTGTTTGTTCAGTGTGAAAGCCCGAGGGCTTTCACACTGAAGCGGTGCGCTGGCAGGAGAAGAAAAAATCTCCTGCAAGCCGCATCTTTGGAGCGGGGAAGGAGCGGTGTATTCACCGCTCCTGCCCATTGAAATCAATGGGACAGCGCGGCTATACCGCGGCTATAGCCGCGCTATACGAGGGGTTTTAACCCTTTTTCGGCCGCCAGCGGGGGGTTAAAACCGCACCGCTAGCGGCCGAATACCGCGGTTAAACAGCGCTAAAAATAGCACTGTTTTACCGCCGACGCCCCCTACCGCCCCAGTGTGAAAGGGGCCTTCATCTAAACCCCTTTCTCTGTGGTTATGGGTCTAATTCCTGAGCAGCTTAATTTTTTTTTTTTGCTTTTATAGACTAGATAGTCTCTGGTGTGATTACTCTCCTTCAGGGAGCTGGGAAGGAATCTTCTCCCATCTGGAGGGTTTCTCTCACTGGGGAATGATTTTCTCCACTAGATTACTTCTACATTGTGGGATCCTGCTTTGGGCAGATCCGCTACTGCTGTTTTCCCCCTGAAAAAAAGGGAGTCCTTCCTGTGTCGGGAGAGGTAGTATTGCTGCTGCGCTTGACGATACCGGGAGTCTCACCTGTACTTATCCCTTTAGGGGAAATTCCTTTTAAACAGGTTCCTCTCTACTGGAAATCTCTGGTAGTGAAAGAGAGGCTCACACATGTAGTTGTGCCTCTGACCCTAGTTAGATCAGCAGGTAAAGATCATTGGAGCAGGGCACAGCTGGCTATTTTGAGCAGGCGGAATATTCTAGTCTCCTGCTGAAGGTGTCCTCTGACAGTAACAGGTAGTAACTTTACACCATGGGAGTACCTGTCCACCTGAAGTTAGATCCTACCTCCTTGGCTGATTTGCAGCCTCTTAAAGATCTTTCAGGACCTTTCCATTGTTTTGTATTCAGTTGGACCGATGTTCCTCACTGTATTGCTAAGATTTCTGTTGCTTGTTCCATGGAAGATGATGCTTTGCTGGATCTAAGGGATCGGAAACATTCCTAGTTCTAGAACTTTAGGTCAAGGGTAGGCAGGATTGTTCTTCAGATGGCTCCCTCTGGAGTTACCTTAGAGACATCTGTATTAGATTCATGCTCTGATCTTGTTTCCATCTCTCCAGTCTGGGGCTAAGGGAGTACTTCCACCTCCTTCCCATGCACCCTACCCCTATACAGTATATCATGTTGAATTCCGGAGTTCTCTGGCAGACTCTCCACAGGCTGGTATGTTCTAGCCTGTTCTCATATTTTTCCCCTATAAGCCTCAAAGAACAAGGTAAGTTGTCTGGCTACACAGTTAATTTTAACACAGAGTTTTTGTTCCTAAACCAAGGAGGTCAGGGGTAAAAGGCTTGGGGCCTTCCTGCTTAAACCTGCTGGTCTTTCTGACCAGGACCTGTTCTTTCCAGGGGTTTGAATCCATTTTTTGTTGACAGCATCAGATTGTGGGTCTTTATTCCCTACATGGGAATTTATTGTTTTTACCTGTTTTGGTGGCTTTTGGATGGTTGGCTTCTCCCTGCTTCTGGTGTTCCCTACTGTGTTTAATTATTCCCCCTGGTGGTGACCTTTACTTTTTTTGTTCTCTAAAGCATCAGGTTGTTTCGCCATTCCCTCCCACTAGTCTTGTTGGCTGGTTGCCCTATCTGGTAGGGGGCTCGGCCTCTTCTTGTTTCAGCTTTGCAAATTGGTCCTTCAGGTAATTCTTAGGCTGCAGGCAGTGCCCATTTCTGTTTCACTGGGCATGTTGATAGTTGTTGGTGCATTGCCCACCCTTCAGCAGGACTGCTATAGGACCTCCTGATGGTATCCAAATTCCTGTGTCCCTAAATACAGGAGAAAGGAAATGGGAATTTGGAACTCTGTAAAATCCTTTTCTTAACTTGTCTAATTTGGGGAAAAAATTGTTGGCCTAACATGATTGCTACAGTTGGTGTAATGTAGCTTTGCTTCTCGAGGCACTACACATTCTGAAAGTGGATGAGGTGCTTTCATTGTACCTTTGTGAATTTGTCTCTTCTCTAGGCTTAATTTATGTTGTCCTCCCAGACAATTATGATCTATAGTCTATAAATTTAAAAAGAGAGTCCAATGAGGAACACAGGTCCCACTTTCAGTGTTTGATTCATTTCTTGTTAGTGCTTGTTACAAAATTGGGCATGCTGGGGTAGAGGAGATATCCTGGGCTGGCCTACTGTATTTTACCAGTGTCCAATCCTCCAGTAGGCAGCCGTATAATCCGACAGTATCTGAATTTGTGTCCCTTAATGGACTCCATGAAAAGGATTTTATTGTGAGTCTATACATCGTCTTTTTTTCTGTTATGTTTAGCCCTATATAGATATCCTGTCACTGGCAGGTTGTTGCGAACCACTAGTGCGATATGGTCCTTTCTTCCAGTGTTCTCTTCTTCAGGTCTCATGTAGCCCCTTTTCTCTCCTTCTGAGGTCCCCATACTCTGCACGCTGTTTCAGTACTATATTAAAGCAAAGGTGTGTCTGTGGTTCCCTCTCTGCAAGTTATTTTTTTTTCCCTGTGACCAATCCCTTAAGCTGATTTCTTCAATTTATAAGCAGTTGTTAATTTAAAGTGGAACTAAAATTACCTCCCCTTGGTTGGGGGGGGGCGTGACCGGATGGACGGGTGTGCGCGGCGCTGTGTGATGGAGTGAGTGTGAGAGCGCGGGATGAAGCGCGGCTCTCCCCACCCCCCGCTACACATCTCTGGCTAGCTGAGCGCTCTCCTCGGGCTTATCCCTGAGCACACCTGGGCCTGGATGAAAGTCGCCTGAAGGTGTAGAGAGAGCCTTGGACATTCAAACCATCTTTCAGCCTCTCTTTAACTCCCCTACCCCAGGCAGGCTGAGGGAGCCAAAGAATTTACAGGCGTGTGGTCAAATCCCCGCCCACCAACGGAGCTCCGAGACAGCGGACCGAGCGTGTGATAGGCGGCCGGCCGCATTCAGTTTCATCCGGGAGCAGTGTGTCATCTAAAGACCTGAAGGCGGTGGGGTACAGTAAGTGGCTGTGTGCACACAAATTTACTCCTCAAACGCAGGTAATATCCAGCATAATTTCTCCTGGGAAGCCCAGATTGCTTTTTATTGCTTATGCTGCTTTCCATCCCAGCTGTGCGGACTGCTTGATATTGTTATATTGCCCCAGGAGGGGAAAATGCTTGCTACACAATCCAGCTACTCTGCTTAATGTGGGACTGATATGGAAGTGGAGTAGGAACTGTGGGGCTGAGGGAGGACTACGTGGGATGGCCAGTACCACCAGGGTGTTTTGAATCTCAAGGTGGAGTTACCCCCCACATACTACCCTGTGCACATGCTAACTAAAGGGTAATCCAGCTGGTAACCCAGCACCTTTTTCATACGCCTTACAGCGGGGGCCATTCAGCTGGACTCATAACTTGGTGTAATTGGTGCTCTTTTTTTTTTTTTTTTTTTTTTTTTTTTTTCTGCTTCCTTTTTTTTTTCTTTTCATTGTTTGGTTTCCTTGATCCTTATACTCCACCCATATAAGCACTGTGCTGGCTAGCAGTGGTGAGGAAAGGAGCGTACAATGCAGAACCTACGTTCTGCTAAAGATAAAAACCTGCAGCTCTCAGTAGCGGTGTCAGCAGCAGCGAAGTTAGAGCAATATGCTCACGCTCCAGCTGTGACCCCCCCCAAAGAAGGGGTCACAATCAAAAACAAACCAGGGGGGGGCACCTGATAGGAAAAGTCTGGGTCAACAGCAGGTACTGACATCAGGGGCTACTCAAGCGGTCCATTCATCTAAAACGCACAATACAAAAGGGCTGGGGTTGAGTGATCAAAATACGAATATAAATATGGAAGTTAGTACCGATCCAAACTTGCCTAAAGAACCAACTCTTACAGATGTATTTATGGCAGTTGGGGTGTGTAACTCCTCGCTTAAAGAACTTTGTGAGCAGATGAGGGGAGTAAAAGCGGACCTGTTGTTGGTCAGGCAAGACCTACAGAAAACGGCCGAGAGAACAACAGCTCTGGAAGAAAGAGTAGGGCTGCTGGAAGATGACATGTCCCCAATGATTAAGGAAATTAAATGGTTAAAGGAGCAGATATCCAAACAAGCTTCCAAACTAGACGAAATGGAGAATAGGAGCCGAAGGGATAATGTGAGGCTGGTGGGACTACCTGAAAAAAGCGAGGGCATTGACCCGCCAGAATTCATAGAAAAGTGGTTGGTGGAATTATTTGGAAGAGAATCATTTTCAGCATCCTTCTCAGTAGTAAGGGCCCATAGGGTCCCCTTTAGGGCTCCCCCAGCAGGGGGCTTTCCTAGACCTCTTCTTATAAGGTTCCTTAATTATAGAGACAAAGTGGTGTTGCTCCGTAAAATAAGGGAGGCAGGAAATGTCCTCTTTAAAGGGGCTAGAGTATCTTTTTATGCGGATTTTTCTCCAGACCTGCAGAAGAGAAGGGCAGAGTTTATTCAATCAAAACGCACCTTACAAAAATTTAACCTTTCTTATGCCCTTCTCTATCCGGCGAAGCTACGGGTATCTGCTTTGGGAGGTACCCTGTTCTTTGATTCCCCTGCTGGCGTGGAGAAATGGCTCGAGGAGAACAGAGAAAAACTTTCAAGCTCAGCATAGAGTGCTATGAGTGGCATAAGACATGGGTTATACTGGCTTTATTGGGGGGGGGTAGGGTTACGCAGGCGTCCGTTGGGGGGGTGTTGAATGGGAGAGGAGTACAGATGGCAGTGTATGGTGCTAGATGGAGTTAGTTGGGTAATGGTCACGGTTAACCCCCAGAGGGTTCACCTTGATAGGTGGTGGGGGGGTAGGAGGGGGATGGGAAGTGGGACGGGTCTGGGTAGGGGTAGGTGGGGGGGAAGCGGGAGGGGGGTTGGAGGGGGGAGGGAGTGAGATGGGGAGGTAGGGGGGATGGGAGGGGTAGTTTGACTGAAAAATTTAACACAGAAAATCTACACACTGGTGGAGAACACCTGGGCTGGAACCAGGGATTCACATTTAGATACACATATAGACACAATGACAGGAAACTGGCTCTTAAAATTATTTGGGTAAAAGACACGTGTTTAAAGCTCACGTTTATATTAAGTTAGTATTATTATAGTTTCTTGGTTTCTACGAGTGATAAGCATAGTGCAAACACATTTAATAGTAACTAAATTAAGTTCTGATAGGAGGTTTTGTAGGGGTTATTTGCTGCTTCTTCACTGTATTTTTTTAAACAATGTGGGATGCAGGCTGAAATGGTGAAAGTTGGATCCTGGAATGTTAGAGGACTGGGGACCCCTCTCAAAAGGCTGGCAGTGCTCTCCGAGCTGGAGAACTATGGGGTAGACTTGGTCTGTCTGCAGGAAACCCATCTCACCAGGGATACAATACAATCTCTACAGATGTATAAATTTCAACATCAATATCATGCGGTCCACTCTTCTTATAGTAGGGGGGTGAGTATCCTGGTGAGAACGGGAGTTAAATTTTCCTGCAGACAAGCCAAGATTGATGAAATGGGTTGATACATCTTTTTATTTTGCTCTATCAATAATGCTATGTATATACTTTCAAATATATATATCCCTCCCCCTTTTAATTTAGATGGTATGCTCAAACTGAATGAATTCCTGATAGATAAAAAAGAAGTTCCTATCATAGTAATGGGAGACTTTAATGAGGTATTAGACAGAAAGTTGGACCGCTTTCCGAGGAAAACCCTTTTGGAGTATACCGCCAAGAGCCGTCTAAGTCAGTTTATGGACGAGGTGGGGCTGGTAGACCTATGGCGGGTGCGGAACCCGGGAGTGCTTCAATACTCATGCAGCTCAGCGTCACACTCGACCCTCTCGAGGATAGACATGGCCCTGGGGAATGATAGAACACTCCAGCTAGTAGGAAAAATAGTGTATGGGCCAAGAGGGGTTTCAGACCATTCTCCCATGGTAGTTTCACTGAAGGTAGGGGAATATAGCCTCCGGAAGGAATGGAGAATAAGCCCGCATTGGTTTGAGGTAATCAGGAAGGAGAAGGGTATTCTATCTGCTCTGAGGGAATTTGTAGGTTTCAACCAGGGAACGGTGACATCAGTTGTACTCTGGGATGCTTGCAAAGCGTTCCTTAGAGGGGTGTTAATACATCAGATGGCCAAATATAATAAAGAAGATAGGCGGGAGGTAGAGAATTTATGGAAGGATGTAATAGAGGCTGAAAGTAACTTCATTAGAGACCCAACCCCTGAAAAGGAAAAGATCTGGCAAAAGAAACAACGGGGGTATAAACAGACTACTCTACAGAAGGCTGAGACCAGACGGCTTCTCCAGTGCCAGGTATCTTCGGTCGAGGGTGAGAGAGTGGGAAGAGTGTTAGCACAGTTGGTAAAATCTAATAAGGCCCCATCAACGGTCCTTGCTATTAGAGCGCAGAATGGAGAAATCCTTTCAAGCTCCCCAAAAATAGTGCAAACTTTTAGAGACTATTATAAAAAGCTGTACACTTCTCAGAAAAAAATAAAGAAATGGTGATGGAGGACTTCTTGGGGAAGCTGTCAGTTCCGCTCTTATCGCAAGAGGAACGGGATCTGTTGGAATCCCCAATAACAACTATAGAATTACATCAAGCGATCAAAAGCATGGCGTGTCTTAAGTCGCCTGGCCCCGATGGAATACCAATCGAGGCCTATAGGCATCTTGGGGAGGTGCTAATCCCTGAACTAGTGAAGGCTCTGGGGGAAGCGAAAGAGGGGGGGCGTCTCCCTGCATCAATGCTAGAAGCAACAATCATAGTCCTGCAGAAAGAGGGGAAAGACCCCCTTGATATGGCTGCCTATAGGCCAATTTCTCTAATTTGTACAGATGCTAAAATCCTGGCCAAGGTTTTGGCTGCCAGATTGAGCAGAGTCATACATAAACTAATCCATGAGGACCAGGCGGGCTTTATGGCTAATAGATCTACGAGCCTAAATATCAGAAGGGCTTTCCTGAACCTACAGTCTCCTACGGAAAATGAGTGCTCAAGAGCCCTGTTGACCCTAGATATTTCCAAGGCTTTTGATAGTGTGGAGTGGGAATACATGTGGTATGTGTTGGGAAAGTTTGGCTTTGGGCCATCCTTTATTGGATGGATTAAGATGCTTTATAATAGTCCTAAGGCAAGAGTCAAAATAAATAACGAATTTTCAGATTGGTTTGTGCTTGAGAGGGGGACAAGACAGGGGTGTCCATTATCTCCTTTGCTTTTTGCACTGGTAATGGAGCTCCTTGCTATGCCAATTAGAGCGAGCCACGAGATAAAAGGGTTCCAGAGGGGGTCGATTGAGGAAAGAATCGCCCTATATGCAGACGACATCCTGTTATTTTTAGGCGATTGTAAGAGATCAATGGCAGGCGCAATGAGATTAGTGGAGGAATTCGGTAAATTCTCCGGCCTGGAAATAAACTGGGAGAAATCCGAGCTCTTACCGTTTGACCCCCTAGGAGTACCAACTGTACCTGGACTTTCCCAGGTGGCAATCGTGGAAGCACTAAAGTACTTGGGAATTGTCCTAACTAAAGACCCCAACCAATATATTAGTAAGAATTTAGTACCTCTTCTGGCCAAATTTAAACAAAAAACAAGCATCTGGAGACGCCTCCCCTTATCAGTAGCAGGTAGATGCAGCCTGATAAAAATGATCTGGATGCCTCAATTGCTCTACATCTTGCATAACTCCCCGGTATGGATTAATAAAAGCTGGTTTAGGAAAATAGAGGCTCTATTCAGAGACTTGATATGGAAAGGCGGGCAAGCTAGGTTACGGTTGCAAGTTCTCCAGCTTCCTACCAAGGAGGGGTGGTTTGCTCTTCCCCATCCGGAGCGTTATTTCCTTGCATCACAACTACAGCATTTAACGGGCTGTGGAATCCCAGAGGGGGGCACTCCGAATGCCAGGCTAATCTTGTTAAGCGCCCGGCATAATACGCTTATCGAGGCATTAGAGGCAGATATGTTTTACCATGAATTCCCGACAATTAGGTTGCTAATTAAGATATGGAAAACTGTTAAGAAATTAACGGGGTATGAGGGATTTACAGATTACACCCCTATTTGGAACAACCGGAATCTACAGGAAATTCTAAAAATAGGAAAGAGTAGGGTGTGGGAGGCTGGTGGTATTAAAAGGCTAAGACAGCTCTACTCAGATAACACCCTTAAAAAAATTCCCCAAGCTGATTAGGGAATTTAAGATCCCTCAGAGCTCCTTGTTCCTTTACCGGCAGATAGAACATGCTCTTAGGGCCCAATTTGGTGATCAGCCCCCGAGATGGGTTGAAATGCCCTTTGCTCGTCAGTTTCTACAAGTAGAACCCACTAGGGGGCTGATAACTAAAATCTACGACCAACTAAGTAACTCAGAGAACAGACGGGAAATACTTCAGAAGGTAAGAGTTAAATGGGAAGAGGAACTAGGGGCAATTTCTGAGGAACAATGGAGGAGAATTTTAGAGATGGCATCTCAGGTGTCAGTAACCCCTTCGCAGAAGATTTCTCATTTGATGCTGCTTAATAGGGCCTATTATACTCCAAAACGGCTCTTTAGGTTCGGTGGAAGGCCTAATGATAATTGTCCTAGGTGCCAGGAGTCTGGGGACCTCATCCATTTACTCTGGAGATGTCCCAAGCTGCATCAATACTGGGAGGGAGTGGCTAGCAGTCTGGGTGATGCCTATCAAACGTCAGTAAAGAGGGAGGCGGTGGAATGCATTCTGGGATATAGAAGGATAGAGGGGGAGGAGGGGTACCACTCTGGCAATCCTGAGAGGTTTATTTCAGGCTCGAAAAATGATAACGCTAAGGTGGCAATCAAAAGAGCCCCCGACAGTGAATGATTGGATAGATACACTCGGTGCCTCCATTGGCAGGGAGAGATTGGAATATATAAAAAGGGGGAATCTCCAGGAATTTGACAAAATATGGAAGCCATGGATGGATAAGGTGGCCTGCTTAAGGGGAAAGTTTGGTGTGTAAGGGATCAGGTTAAAAGCCAAGATATATATGCACTAGAGAAATACAGAACCAGTGAATTACACAAAGTAATTTAGGGTTATTGGTGTTTTGATTTAAGTAGGTAACAATAGTAAACATTAAAACTCTGTGTTTGGGTTGGACTTTGTATAGAAGGGGTACGGGGGTGGTGGGGGCGGGAGTAGGGGAACGGGAAGGGGCGGGGGGCTCTCACAAATACGTAACAGTTCACTAGTGGTCTTAATAGGGGGTTATGGGTGTGGGGACCCCAATAGCCCAGCACCATATATGTGGCCCTCCTAGATTCCATTGATGGGTAGTGTTTTTTATATTCTTTGCTATCTGGTCTGCTCCGCGCTGTGTCGCGAGTATAGATGCCACTCAGGGTATCCTCGGGGGGGGAGAAATAAGATTTATATAACTTGGTTATTTAAGTAGCTGAGAATAAGCGGACTAAGAAATCCCTCAATAGGGTATTTAATAAAGCTGTATATAATTGCTTGTCTTATACCTGATAAAAGTAAGAAGAGAAAGAAGGAAAAAATAAATAAAGAAAGAAAGAAAGAAAGAAAACCACAATGATGTGAATCTAAGTTGGCGACAATAAATGAATGTTACGCTGATTAGGCCAGTTGGTGGTGCTCACTGATGTGGTAAAAAAAAAAAAAAATTACCTCCCCTTGCTCCCTCACTGGTGCCAATATCTTTACCCTGGTCTCCCTTCGGGTTCAGGATCTTCGGCCGTCTTGGTTGGCTTGTAATGATGCATTTACCGCACATGCATACAGGAGTTAATTTATTCTGCCACCAAGGTGTGCTGGGAATGCACACTGAGGTGTGCATTCTAAAAAAGATTGTAAATCGACAGGCAAGTCTGTTTTATTGCAGAGACATAGCATTTTGTTTTCAGTTTAGTTCCACTCTGCAGGACCCCTTAACATCAAGAAAAATGCAACATGTATGGGCCTGAATGGATGAGTGCGCTGTGGCTGTTAAATTTAGTCTACAACAAATGTTCTTCATCTGTAATAACAAATGTGCTTTGTGAAATATTTTGTTCCCTTGCTGCAGTGGAACTGACTAATGGGGAATATTATTTTTAAAAGCTTATTGTTGGTAGAGATGTTTGTCCACCCAAAAGTGATATTTCAGTTCAGGCATCCGGCGCCTTAACCCGGCGTTCGGTTCATCTCGCAGAGCCAGTACTGCTTACCAAATGTGGCCCACTGGGCGCTCGCAGTGGCTGTTGAGTCTTTGGCTGACTTCTTACATCTCTTGGACTCCAGCAGTGTGCCATAGTACTTGGCTTTGTTTCTGCCCTATTCACATGCCTTTTGTTGCATTGTCCATAATATAAACTTTCACATCAGGGAGAGTGAGGCCACTTTACAGTGGCTGTGGCGGTTGTGCAGATCTTGTCACTGGAATCCTGGAGACGTATTAAAGACTGTAAGGTGGTTTTACCCTTTTTTTCTTCTATCAAAAACTGAAATATTAGTCTTGGATAGACTGTTATGCTTTTTGTATGCAAATATTCAGATTAACAACAGTAATTTTTGTTTTTTTCCAGTCAATAAGCTCCCAGTCTCTTAACCAGTCATTAACACAGCCAGTACAGAAGCAGCAAGCTACTGCCATCTTACAGCCTGGGATGACACAGGTAAGTAGAATTAGCTCTGTTTTGTTACTAATTTTATGTGTTCAGCCTAATAGGTCCCAGTGAGCTTATACCACAGCACATTTGCTGTCACACTATATCTCCATGCATTAGCTGGTCCAAAACATTGGAGACAGTCTTGGCACCTGCACACATTTTGAATGCTCATTTATTTTGCTTCCTGTTTCAACTAGTCATGATTAATAACATTGGACATCTTAATATATTATGTTTTGTCTTGTGTATGTATTTAGTACCATTCTTGTTTTATCTTTTTAGTCAATTGTTTATTCAAAATATTTAAGTTATTACAAGGAACAAAAAAAACATTCCGTAATTCAAAATCACAGAGTATATTACAGTGTAGTAAAGTAAGATTCCAAGAAAAGACAATACGGATAATAAACAATGGAAAGCTTAGATGTACCTTTAAGGAAAGTGCTTTATACAAAAGCATGTGTCTGTAACAGCAAAATAACTATAGTAGTTTGTGAAAGAATCTCATCAAAAACAGGAAGAAAAATGAAACTAAACCTCACAAAAAGATACGCGGTAAAGTTGCCATGTTTCAGAAATGATCAGCTAAATAACATAACATGTCCAGATAGTAATAGATACATTTAAAAGTGGGAGAGGTGGAAAGGAAACGGGCAGGGGGGGAAGGAAGACTATATAAAAATTGAAGATCCCTCAAAGGAGATCTAATACCTGGAAACGTTCAAAAATAAACAAAACGAATAAGTAAAATAGGTACAGCTGGATTACTGAGCTACCAAAGCATGAAAGTTGTCGGAGTCTCTATAGGTCCTTTAACAAGTCAATGTAGTGCGGACTATTTCTGGGTCCGTGCTATCTTTCGCTACATGAGTCTTCATTGCCATAAAGTCATTGAATATTTGGGCCCACTCAAGGATATGGGGAGGAGCTGTAGTTTTACAATGCCTGGAGGTCCGAATTTATATTTTAAACATTTGTTATATCTTCTTGAAATGCAGCCCATTTTTCAGTTCACGGCACAATTTGGAGCCATGAAGCACTTAAAGGACCAACTGGAACAAAGAACACGGATGATAGAAGAGAATATTCATCGACAACAGGAGGAGCTACGAAAAATCCAGGAACAGCTGCAGATGGTCCATGGACAAGGCTTCCAGGTAAAAAGCAATGCTACATACATAGTTGTCACTTTTATTGTAATGACATTTTCATGACTGCCTTCCACTGCACTCTCTAACATAGCTAGACATAAGCCTCATTGCTTCTTCTCTGAATTTATCTACAGGAATGTAGCCTCAAAGCTTTACTAGACATCCTGAAGTGTCTAACTCAAATCCATCATTTATCAGTTTTGTTAAAATTACTCAGAACGCTTACATTTTCTACTGACTTTTATCAACACAGGCCTGGTAATTACGGTCAGCACTGTAAGAGAATTGCTGTCTGTAAGTGGGTGTTCTCACTTAGTAAAGGCCAAGTAATACTTAAGAGGCATTATAAACCTTCCTACCTGCATCTTGTGTTTTCACCTGTGTAAGCTGTGCATTGATCCTGTAGTTTCATAGTGTCATTTGTTGCCCTGTATGCACAGCCTATAGTAGAGTAAATCCTCACATTCCTGGGTCAGCAGTTTGTGTTCAAACATGAGGCATGCCACTTGGCTCTGCACAGGTTCCGCATGACCTCTGTATGTTAGTTGTAGGAAGAACTAACGCTTCCTGTGAAGAAACTAAATATCCCACAAATTCTAGGTGTCCCAGTCTAGTGCTTTGCAGGTGAGAACTGAACAGTCAATAGATCTGACACAAACCAAGAGAATAGAGCAATCCAAATGCAATCACATTAGCACTCCCAAATTTGTGATTCAACAGAAGGAATATTGCGGCATAGATTGGAGGCTATATGACCTGTAACAAGACGCTGCCTGTTCCTTTTAGCGAATAGGACAAGCTATGTGAATGAATACATGGAAATGGGGAATCGGTCAGCCATGACGCTGCCAACTGCAGCCACAACATGTGAGTCCATCATTACTAGGAAAGGTAAAAAAATTACATAGGGAATATACATAGTTAAAACAAAAAACATTTGAAACTCTACAATGCCTTTAAACAAACAAGATACGACACAATAATTTACTATGTAAACAAAGAGGCCATGCAGTTAATGTCTAACATAGGTAGACATGGGTCAAAGAAACAAACCTCATTTACAAAGAGTTAAAGAGACCCTGTAGTGGAAAAAAGGATCATTTAAGCCTGACAATGCATGGAATACATGCAAGGTACCTTCTGCTTCATTGCTGGAGCCCCTTACATGCCTAAGCAGATATTTCTTTTCTGAGAGAGGCAACACAGACACCTAGAACTGCATTGTGGAAGGCATGGAGGCTGTACATAGTTACATAGTAGGTGAGGTCGAAAAAAGACATCCAGTCCAATCTATGTGTGTGTGATTATACATTGTATATCCCTCTGTATGTTGTGGTCGTTCAGGTGCTTATCTAATAGTTTCTTAAAACTATCGATCCCCCCTGCTGAGACCACCGCCATCATGTATGTGTGCATGTATGCTCCATACCTAGCTGTACCAAGTATTGGTGGGGGCCATGGTATTGGATACCCGTGGAGAAGAAGTAGCCAGGTGAGGATAAGGGCAGGCAACATGTGGCGATTGCTGTGCAGTAGCAGGTAAAAATATATATAATCTAGATCAGATTACCTTTATTTTTTGTTCCTTATGGGTTAGGAATAAGCTTTAAGAATTTCCCACAATCGCATGACAAAGACTTTTTTTGGCCATACTTTTCCTTAGAGTTACAGCTGACTGTGGGTCACATTTACTGTTGTACTCCTGTGACTCAGAGTCATCTGATAGCAGGCTATTGCTATCAGCTGATGTGGCAGAGCAGAACTGGGCTCAGGACCACCTGGCTGCCTCATTGATAGCTGGCTCCACCTTTTAGCTTGTTACGGAGAACTGGAGCCAGCTATTTCCTCCCATACCTCAGCCTGTCACTGTAGTTGGCGCTGGAGCCGCAGATTGGTGTGCAGTGACTAACCGTGTTCTCCAGTGCCAGAAAACATGACTGATCATCGCTCATGTGATCAAACGGCTCTTGGTCTTGGAGCCTATGTGGGACTGCTGAAGTGTCACGCGGATGCTACAGAATGGAGGTGAGAATGCATGTTTGGTTTTCTTTAGTAATCCAGCATTCCTCCTTTTTTATTGTGCATTGTATGACATTATTATATTTAATGTTTTATTCAAGGTTAGAATGTACCTTTTTCTCTTGAAGATGTTTTTGCAGCAGTCTACGCCTAGTCTAAACTTTGGGCCGGTGCAGACATCCTCTGGAAACAACTCCAACATGCAACAACTGCCACAGCTTACCATGCAGGGTCAGGTGGTTCAAACCAACCAGCTACAGGGAGGCCTGAGCACCAGCCACATGGGAGGCCCCCACATGCTGCAACAACAGCCTTTACAGAACACCAGCCAGGTAAAATTATATGGGTGTTCACATGTTTATAGATCAACCCCCCCCCCCCCCCACCCCCCAATGTATTACCTTGTCCTATATTTGTTTCCAGACAGAACTAAACAGTAAGGTACCAGTGGCTTCAAATTCATAAGTAGTTTAAGTAAACCTTTTGGAAATAGTTACTAAGTGATCTCATAAGGTAGCACGACCCTAACTAAATTAAATTCATAATTCTGTCAGCTTGCCCTACCCAGAGATGACTTCTTGGCTTACCACACTGAAGAAAAGTGCATGTGATCTCCAATTAGTTGTGTAATGTACGGTGGCTCTTACATATTTGCTCATGGTATATTGAACATTCAAGCTGATTTGCAATAATGTAAGCTGTATTTAGGTTTGGTTGGACTGGGCAGAGTTAATGGGAAGCTGGTCAGAGTTGATGGGAAGATGGATGGGG
This sequence comes from Lithobates septentrionalis, assembly GCA_037952835.1. Lineage (NCBI taxonomy): Eukaryota > Metazoa > Chordata > Amphibia > Anura > Ranidae > Lithobates > Lithobates septentrionalis. The sequence goes on along the minus strand of JBBDGP010003118.1, from coordinate 28,972 downwards.
CCAAATACAGAGCAATCCTAGAAGAAAACCTGTTAGAGTCTGCAAAAGACTTGAGACGGGGCGGTGGTTCACCTTCCAGCAGGACAATGACCCTAAACATGCAGCTAGAGCTACAATGGGATGGTTTAGATCAAAGCATATTCATGTGTTAGAATGGCCCAGTCAAAGTCCAGATCTAAATCTAATTAAGAATCTGTGGCAAGACTTAAAAATTGCTGTTAGCAGGTGCTCTCCATGCAAACTGACAGAGCTTGAGCTATTTTGCAATGAAGAATGGGCAAAATTTTCACTTAATATGGGCAAAGCTTTTAGAGACATACCCAAAAACACTTGCAGCTGTAATTGCAGCAAAAGGTGGTTTTACAAAATATTGACTCAGGGGCAGAATACAAATGCATGCCACACTTTTTCACATATTTTTTTAAAAGTGTTGAAAACCATTTATCATTTTCCTTCCACTTCATAATTATGTGCCACTTTGTCTTGGTCTAACACATAAAATCCCAATAAAATACATTTACGTTTTTGGTTGGAACATGACAAAATGTGTGAAATTTCAAGGGGTATGAATACTTTCTCAAGACACTGTATTTAAATATGTTCATAGTTACATAGTGGGTGAAGTCCATCAAGTCCAACCTATGTGTGTGATTATATGTCAGTATTACATTGTATATCGCTGTCGTTCAGGTGCTTACCTAATAGTTTCTTGAAACTATTAATGATCCCCGCTGAGACCACCGCCTGTTTAACCACTTCAGCCCCGGAAGGATTTACCCCCTTCCTGACCAGAGCACGTTTTACAATTCGGCACTGCGTCGCTTTAACTGCTAATTGCGCGGTCATGCAATGCTCTACCCAAACGAAATTTGCGTCCTTTTCTTCCCACAAATAGAGCTTTCTTTTGATGGTATTTGATCACCTCTGCCGTTTTTATTTTTTGCGCTATAAACGGAAAAAGACTGAAAATTTTGAAAAAAAATGATATTTTCTACTTTTTGTTATAAAAAAAATCCAATAAACTAAATTTTAGTCATACATTTAGGCCAAAATGTATTCGGCCACATGTCTTTGGTAAAAAAAATGTCAATAAGCGTATATTTATTGGTTTGCGCAAAAGTTATAGCGTCTACAAACTAGGGTACATTTTCTGGAATTTACACAGCTTTTAGTTTATGACTGCCTATGTCATTTCTTGAGGTGCTAAAATGGCAGGGCAGTACAAAACCCCCCCAAATGACCCCATTTTGGAAAGTAGACACCCCAAGGAAATTGCTGAGAGGCATGTTGAACCCATTGAATATTTTTTTTTTTTTGTCCCAAGTGATTGAATAATGACAAAAAAAAAAAAAAAAATTTACAAAAAGTTGTCACTAAATGATATATTGCTCACACAGGCCATGGGCATATGTGGAATTGCACCCCAAAATACATTCAGCTGCTTCTCCTGAGTACGGGGATACCACATGTGTGGCACTTTTTGGGAGCCTAGCCGCGTACGGGGCCCCGAAAACCCAGCACCACCTTCAGGATTTCTAAGGGCATACATTTTTGATTTTACTCCTCACTACCTATCACAGTTTTGAAGGCCATAAAATGCCAAGATGGCACAAACCCCCCCCAAATGACCCCATTTTGGAAAGTAGACACCCCAAGCTATTTGCTGAGAGGCATGGTGAGTATTTTGCAGCTCTCATTTGTTTTTGAAAATGAAGAAAGACCAGAAAAAAAAATTTTTTTTTTCTTTTTTCAATTTTCAAAACTTTGTGACAAAAAGTGAGGTCTGCAAAATACTCACTATACCTCTCAGCAAATAGCTTGGGGTGTCTACTTTCCAAAATGGGGTAATTTGGGGGGGGGTTTGTGCCACCTGGGCATTCCATGGCCTCCGAAACTGTGATAGGCAGTGAAGAGTGAAATCAAAAATTTACGGCCTTAGAAAGCCTGAAGGCGGTGCTTGGTTTTCGGGGTCCCGTGCGCGGCTAGGCTCCCAAAAAGTCCCACACATGTGGTATCCCCGTACTCAGGAGAAGCAACAGAATTTATTTTGGGGTGTAATTTCACATATTCCCATGGCATGTTTGAGCAATATAACATTTAGTGACAACTTTGTGCAAAAAAAAAAAAAAAATTTGTCTCTTTCCCGCTACTTGTGTCACAATATAAAATATTCCATGGACTCGACATGACTCTCAGCAAATAGCTTGGGGTGTCTACTTTCCAAAATGGGGTCATTTGGGGGGGGTTTGAACTGTCCTGGCATTTTATGCACAACATTTAGAAGCTTATGTCACACATCACCCACTCTTCTAACCACTTGAAGACAAAGCCCTTTCTGACACTTTTTGATTACATGAAAAAATTATTTTTTTTTGCAAGAAAATTACTTTGAACCCCCAAACATTATATATTATTTTAAAGCAAATGCCCTACAGATTAAAATGGTGGGTGTTTCATTTTTTTTTTTTCACACAGTATTTGCGCAGCGATTTTCAAACGCATTTTTTGGGGAAAAAACACACTTTTTTAAATTTTAATGCACTAAAACACACTATATTGCCCAAATGTTTGATGAAATAAAAAAGATGATCTTAGGCCGAGTACATGGATACCAAACATGACATGCTTTAAAATTGCGCACAAACGTGCAGTGGCAACAAAATTAATACATTTTTAAAAGCCTTTAAAAGCCTTTACAGGTTACCACTTTAGATTTACAGAGGAGGTCTACTGCTAAAATTACTGCCCTCGATCTGACTTTCGCGGTGATACCTCACATGCATGGTGCAATTGCTGTTTACATTTGATGCCAGACCGCCGCTTGCGTTCGCCTTAGCGCGAGAGCAGGGGGGACAGGGGTGCTTTTTATTTATTTATTTTTTTCTTTATTATTTTTTTGCTTTTTTATCTTATTTTTAAACTGTTCCTTTCATTTTTTTTTTTTTTTAAATCATTTTTATTGTTATCTCAGGGAATGTAAATATCCCCTATGATAGCAATAGGTAGTGACAGGTACTCTTTTTTGAAAAAATTGGGGTCTATTAGACCCTAGATCTCTCCTCTGCCCTCAAAGCATCTGACCACACCAAGATCGGTGTGATAAAATGCTTCCCCAATTTCCCAATGGCGCTATTTACATCCGGCGAAATCTAAGTCATAAAATGCTCGTAGCTTCCGGTTTCTTAGGCCATAGAGATGTTTGGAGCCACTCTGGTCTCTGATCAGCTCTATGGTCAGCTGGCTGAATCACCGGCTGCATTCTCAGGTTCCCTGTTGAGACAGGAGAGCCAGAGAAAAACACGGAAGACGGTGGGGGGGGGCATTCCCTCCCACTGCTTGTAAAAGCAGTCTAGAGGCTAATTAGCCGCTAGGATTGCTTTTACATGAAAGCCAACTGCTGGCTAAAAAGAATGATACCAAGATGATACCTAAACCTGCAGGCATCATTCTGGTATAACCACTCAAAGTCGTGAATGGCGTACCTGAAGACAAAAAAATGGTTAACAATAAAGCACAGTAAACGGTAAAGTATAAAAAATTGCATACCTGAAAAGCAAACATGATAAAACATAATAACAATAAAACATTGCAGAATAGAATACAGTAAAAAAGAGCAGAACAATAGAGAGAGAGAATAGAGAGAGAGAACAATAAAACGACAACTATTTTTTTTTATTTTTGTTTGTGTTTTTTTTTTTTTACACTTTTTTTTGTAACTGTAACTTTTATAACTGTAACCGGTTCCAGGTTCGGGTCTCTCAAAATGCGATGGCATCTTGGGAGACCCTGTGAAAGTGTGCCTAGTCTGTGCAATGCTGTACCCTACGCTAATACTCAACTAGTGAATGGTAGCGTTCAAAACATTCACCAATGCAAAGACCAGGATTGTCAGGACAGGAGGGACAATAATAGTGAGTGTCACGCCTATATCCGCGCTTGCTGCAGACACAACATCTTTTTTGGGGGGGTTCGTTGGGTAGGGGTACTTGGGAGGATATATAAATGCCTCTCATGCAGCCGACTGCATTTGGTTGGGGATGTGAATGGGGGAAGTACGGGTGCTGCAGAAGCGGTGGGTTCCCAATTAGGATTGGCGAATGCAGCAGGAAGGGCACTATGGGCACGACGGGCCTGTGTTTGTCTTTTTGGTGGCAGCGGGACACTACTTGTGCTTGCCACCTCACCAGCTTGAACTGCACTTATGGGACTCGCCACGTCACCAAGTGTTACTGCAGTGCTGGTTTGACTACGACCGGGGTGTACTAGGCCGCTGGTGCTTGCCAGTTCACCAAAACGCTACAAAAAAAAGTGACAGTGATCGATCGATACTGCACTTGGGTGGGCTGGGCTGGGCTGGGCCGGGCGGAGGGGCAAAACGCAGGTGCTAGCAGGTATCTGGGCTGATCCCGCTAACACTGCGTTTTTGGGAACCCTAAACTGCTGGGGACGCCAGTATAGATCTGATCGGATCAGATATTGATGCGTTCAGATACTATACCACTAAGGGAGGTGTATGGTGTGTGCATGGGTGTTCGCGGTACTGGCGCTAATCTGACGCTGCCTAGGGCGACGCATATCACCGCCGGGCGATCAGGGGGCTAAACCTTTTTTCGGTAATAAACGGCGGGTGCCCTGACACTATAAAAAATAAACGAACTAACCAGCGTCACCCGTAACGGTTATACGGTGATCAGTGGTAAAAGGGTTAACTAGGGGGCCATCAAGGGGTAAAAACATTTATTAGATAGTATATGGGGGTTCCTGTCGCTATAAAACACTGACGGCGAACCTAAATATTTACGTCCCTAACTAGCGTCACCAGCGACACTAATACAGCGATCAGAAAAATGATCGCTTAGCGACACTGGCGACAGGGGGTGATCAAGGGGTTAAAACTTTATTAGGGGGGGTAAGGGGGGTACCCTAGACCTACAGGGGGCTAAACTTTTATTTGGTAATAAACGGCGGGTGCCCTGACACTATAAAAAATAAACGAACTAACCAGCGTCACCCGTAACGGTTATATGGTGATCAGTGGTGAAAGGGTTAACTAGGGGCAATCAAGGGGTTAAAACATTTATTAGGTAGTATATGGGGGTCCCTGTCACTATAAAACACTGACGGCGAACCTAAATATTTACGTCCCTAACTAGCGTCACCAGCGACACTAATACAGCGATCAGAAAAATGATCGCTTAGCGACACTGGTGAGGGGGGGTGATCAAGGGGTTAAAACTTTATTAAGGGGGGTAAGGGGGGTACCCTAGACCTACAGGGGGGTAACAGTCACTACCCTAACACTGCTAACTGTCACAAACTGACACTATGCAGTAATCAGGAAAAAAAAAAAAAACCTGCTTGGTGTCAGTTTGTGACAGGGGGGGGGTGATTGGGGGGGGATCGGGGGGCGATCGGGGGGGGATCGGGGGGGGATCGGGGGTGTAATGTATGCCTGGCATGTTCTACTGTGTGTGTGTGTGTGTGTTGGTGCACTTACATGTCATCTCCCCTCGGCGCTGGAACGGAAACTGGCCAGCCGAGGAGAGATGACATCACATCCTCTGCCTCTGTGTACAATACAGAGGCAGGGGATGTTTCTCATTGGCTGGGAGCGATCGCGAGGGGGGGGCCACGATCGGATGGCCTCCCCCTCGTCTCCCATCGCTTCCAACCAAATGCCGACCGCAGCTGGCACCGGGGGGGGGGGTCCGATCGGACCCCCCACCCGCGGGAAGGCAATCACGTTTCAGGTACGTGATTTTGCCTGCCCGTGCCGCTCTGCTCACGTATATAGGCGTGAGGCGGTCGGCAAGTGGTTAAGGGAATTCCACATCCTTGCCGCACTTACAGTAAAGAACCCTCCACGTAGTTTAAGGTTAAACCTCTTTTCTTCTGATTTTATTTAATGAGTGGCCATGTTAAACTCCCTTCTGCGAAAAAGTTTTATCCCTATTGTGGGGTCACCAGTATGGTATTTGGATATTGAAATCATATGCCCTCTCAAGCGTCTCTTCTCCAGAGAATAAGTTCAGTGCTCGCAACCTTTCCTCATAACTATAATCCTCCAGACCTTTTTTATTTGTTGCCCTTCTTTGTACTCGCTCCATTTCCAGTACATCCTTCCTGAGGACTGGTGCCCAGAACTGGACAGCATACTCTAGGTGTGGGCGGACCAGAGTCTTGTAGAGCAGGAGAATTATCGTTTTATCTCTGGAATTAATCCCCTTTTTAATGCATGCCAGTATTCTGTTTGCTTTGTTAGCAGCCACTTGGCATTGCATGCCACTGCTGAGCCTATCATACTAGGACCCCCAGGTCCTTTTCCATCCTAGATTCCCCCAGAGGTTCTTCCCCCAGTGTATAGATTGCATTCATGTTTTTGCCACCCAAATGCATTATTTTATATTTTTCTGCATTGAACCTCATTTGCCATGTAGTTGCCCACCCCATTCATTTGTTCAGATCTTTTTGCAAGGTTTCCACATCCTGCGAAGAAGTTATTGCCCTGCTTAGCTTGGTAGCATCCAAAAATACAGAGATCGAACTGTTTACCCCATCCTCGAGGTCGTTTATAAACAAATTAAACAGGATTGGTCCCAGCACAGTTATTTGGTTGCTCAGACATATACCTTCTGCTGGAACAAATTTTGGAAAATTATATATTGGTGTAAGCCGTGTTTCATAGTTACATAGTAGGTGAGGTTGAAAAAAGACACAAGTCCGTCAAGTCCAACCTATGTGTGTGATTATCAGGGCCATCTTTAATATTGATTGGACCCTGGGCAAACATTTTCTTTGGACCCCCCCAGCTCCCCCCCCCCCCACTCAAAATCAGTTTACTGCAGCAGATCAGGCAGTGATTGCGATTGGTCGCCAGAGGCTATAGCATATCATTACCACTCACTGACTGGATGCTAGAGGTTACAACACACATTACGACACACTGATTAGTTGCTAGGTTACAGCACATAATTTCTGGTTGCTAGAAGGTACTGCACATCATTACTGCTAATTGGTTGCTAGAGTTTACATGCTTACTGCTCACTCATTGGTTGCTAGAGGTTACAGCACATATCCCCACTGCCTGCACCCCAAGGACTGGGAAGGTGAGGGGACCCACCAGTAGACAGAAAACTCCTAGAACTTGCTATTGGCAATGAGCAGAGAACACAACTATGAAGGTTAACTGAATGCAGGTAGGCACAGAGTCCAATGTAAGCAGTATCCCTAAGGGCGGGCTCCCAGAAAAAAATGACTAGTCATGCCGCCTGCAGTAGAGCAGTGTTGAGGGGTGAACTACGTGCAGAGTGCAGGATTGACAAGTGCGCTTTGTATGGAGTGCAAAGTTGAGTGGTACACTATGTACAGAATGAAGGCCTGAGAGGTGAGCTACATACAGAGTGCATGGTTGATGGGTGCGTTTACATACAGAGTGCAGGGTTTAGGGGTGTGTTACATACAGAGTGCAGGGTTAAGGGGTGCGTTACATACAGAGTGCAAGATTGAGGGGTGCATTACATACAGATTGCGGGATTAAGAGGTGCATTACATACAGAGTGCAGGATTGAGGGGTGCGTTACATACAGGGTGCGGGGGGTTGAGGGGTGCGTTACATACAGGGTGCGGGGGGTTGAGGGGTGCGTTACAGAGTGCAGGGTTGAGGGGTGCGTTACAGAGTGCAGGGTTGAGGGGTGCGTTACAGAGTGCAGGGTTGAGGGGTGCGTTACAGAGTGCAGGGTTGAGGGGTGCGTTACAGAGTGCAGGGTTGAGGGGTGCGTTACAGAGTGCAGGGTTGAGGGGTGCGTTACAGAGTGCAGGGTTGAGGGGTGCGTTACAGAGTGCAGGGTTGAGGGGTGCGTTACAGAGTGCAGGGTTGAGGGGTGCGTTACAGAGTGCAGGGTTGAGGGGTGCGTTAAGGGGTGCGTTACAGATGGCAGGATTGAGGGGTGCGTTGCATACAGAGTGCGTGATTAAGAGGTGCTTTACGTACAGAGTGCGGGGTTGAGGGGTGCGTTGCGTACAGAGTGCGGGGTTGAGGGGTGCGTTGCGTACAGAGTGCGGGGTTGAGGGGTGCGATACGTACAGAGTGCGGGGTTGACGGGTGCGTTGCGTACAGAGTGCGGGGTTGACGGGTGTGTTGTGTACATCAAAGTCTGTCCGCCCCCCCCCCCCAGTAGTGACAGTAGCGAGCAGCTGAGCTAGCAAAGTGACAAGTGCCGGAGCGGAACTCCAGCTGAAAAAAAAGCCGGCAGGCAGCGCAGACTCCAGGGATAGCTCAGCTGCTTTTGGGCCCCGCTAGAATGGCTGGGCCCTGGGCAGATACCCACCGTTCGCCCTGCTACAAAGACGGCCCTGGTGATTATATGTCAGTATTACATTGTATATCCCTGTATGTTGTGGTCGTTCAGGTGCTTAATAGTTTTTTGAAACTATTGATGCTCCCCGCTGAGACCACCGCCTATGGAAGGGAATTCCACATCCTTTCAGCTCTTACAGTAAAGAACCCTCTACGTAGTTTAAGGTTAAACCTCTTTTCTTCTAATTTTATTGAGTGGCCACATGTCTTGTTAAACTTCCTAGACAAACAAAATATTTGGGGGGCACACCCTAAAAGATGCAATAAGGATGGTGCAGCCATAAGACCATAAAACAGAACAAAATATTACAGTGCACACATGCAAAAAACATTTACCTCCTGCAAGGCTGTTTAAAACACCTAAACATTTTTAACCACTTGCCAACCGCCGCACGACGATGTACGTTCAAACTTTGAAGGGGTATATCGTTGTTATGGCAGCAGCTAGCTGCCATAACCCCGGTATCCCTGTTTTCATGCAGCGGCCGGCTTTCAGATAAAAGTGGTCCCTGCGGCGGATTCGCCGCGAGATCACGTTTATCGTGGCAGGAGAGGGCCCCCCTCCCGCCGCGATCCGGTGCCCTCCGTCGCTTACCGGAGCTGTCGGTAGTGGCGGAGGTGATCGCATCCGTCTCCCCTCCTGTGCCTGGAGTCAAGTGAGGCTAAGATTGCGCCCACTCGTCTCCATGACACTGCTGGGCGGAAGTGACGTCAAAACTTTCCTTCCGTACACGCCTCTTAAAGGCACATTTTTTCAAATGTCATTTTTTAAATGACTCTTTTTTTTTTTTTCTTTTTTTTTTTTTTTTTTTTTTTATTGCATTTTAGTGTAAATATGAGATCTGAGGTCTCTTTGAGCCCAGATCTCATATTTAAGAGGTCCTGTCATGCTTTTTTCTATTACAAGGGATGTTTACATTCCTTGTAATAGGAATAAAAGTGACACAATTTTTATTTTTAAACTGTGTAATAATAAATAATGTAAAATAAATAATAATAAATTTTTTTTTTTAAAACCCCCCCCGTCCCGACGAGCTTGCGCACAGAAGCGAACGCATACGTGAGTAGCGCCCGCATATGAAAACGGTGGTCAAACCACACATGTGAGCTATCGCCGCGACCGGTAGAGTGAGAGCAATAATTCTAGCCCCAGACCTCCTCTGTACCGCAAAATATGCAACCTGTAGAATTTTTTAAACGTCGCCTATGGCGATTTTTGAGGGTAAAAGTTTGACGCCATTCCATGAGCGGGCGCAATTTTGAAGCGTGACATGTTGGGTTTCAATTTACTTGGCGTAACATTATATTTCACAATATAAAAACAAATTGGGCTAACTTTACTGTTGTCTTATTTTTTTTATTCAAAAAAGTGATTTTTTTTTCCAAAAAAAACGCTTTTAAGACCGCTGCACAAATACGGTGCAAAAAAAAGTATTGCAACGACCGCCATTTTATTCTTTAGGATGTTAGAAGAAAAACATATATAATGTTTGGGGGTTCTAAGTAATTTTCTAGCAAAAAAAAAAAGTTTTAAACATGTAAACACCTAAAATCCAAAACGAGGCTGGTCCTTAAGTGATTAAAAAATATGGGGATTTGGTCACACCATAGGGCTATATGGTGCTTAAGCCCACTTACTGTGACAAAGTACCCCATTATTAGTGGGTCCTACACTATCCATAGAATGGAAGATCCTGCTTTTTTGAACCATGGGAGAACTAAAGGACTCCTCCTATAACACAGGTGGACACCAATGAGGGTCCACTAATCATGGGGTACTTTGTCGCAGTAAGTGGGCTTAAGCACCATATAGCAATATGGTGTGACCAAATCCCCATATTTTTTGAAAATGTTCAGGTGCAGGAGTTAAATGTCATTTTTTGCATGTGTGCGCTGTAATATTTTGTTCTTTTTTGTTAAATTCCCTTCCACTAAAAACGTTAATCCCTATTGTGGGGTCACCATTATTTGTAAATTGAAATCATATCCCCTCTCAAGCGTCTCTTCTCCAGAGAGAATAAAGTTTCATGAGCCATAACTGTTTTTGTTGTACTGTAACACATTTTAATGCTGCACTATTTACAGTGCCCTCCTTTGACTAATGTCTAATTATATATTCTACATAACATAAATTGTAAATGTATCTCATGTTCCAGCAGGGACAGCAGAACATGCACAGTGGGCACTCTCAGCAGACGTCGATGTCCAGCCAGACACCGGGGTCACTAGCTGCTCCTCTCTACAACACCATGGTGATCTCACAGCCATCTACTGCTAACATGGTACAAATGCCATCCAGTAGGCAGCAGACTAGCCAGGGGCCTGCTGTTACCACATTTTCACAGGACAGACAAATCAGGTAAATTTGAAAAGCCTTTGTAACATGAGATGAAATTACATGTACCATTTCATTCCTTATGGGTTTTACTTTCAAAAGGAAAGTCTATGCTTTCCTCTCCACCCCTTGCTGCATAGCTGAAGGATCTTCAGCCTTGTCAGAGTGCACTAAATATTTTGTCTCAGACATTGAGATTAGGTCCATATGAATAGTGAGCAGGGGCTCTTTTCTTCTTCATCCCCTAAAAAGAGCAGCAAACAGGAAAGTCCATATAAACTATTACTAATTGCAGAGGATGGTGGGGTTTGTTTTTTTTGCAAATGCTGTTAAACATTAAAAGTGTTTAACGTTGAAGAGTAGCTAAAGGAAACAATCAGCTATCATCTGTAGTTTTTACTACGGATATTTTTCCAGAATGCGAAAATCCGCTATTGGCGGGGTGCTCAACCTTTTTAAGTGAGAGGGCCTCTTAAGTGATTTGTGGGCCACAATGAACTGTAGGGTTTTACCACCCCCCCAAACCACAAATGTAAACAAGCCCTTACTGTCCTGAACCCCTTATAAGGATGCTTTCACACCGATGTGCAGCGGTTTACCCGCACCATGGGTACCGCTCAGTGCACCTGCGGGTTTAGATGCATTGAGCCATAAACTTCTATTACATCTTGAGGGGGTGGTGCACTTTCTGTAAATTCTGCATTCAGGAGTTTTGGTGCACTTTCAGCAAGCACATCAAACCCGCAAGGATATATTTAAAGTCTATGTCTCAGTGCAGCTAACCCACAGGAAAGCCGCAGGTTTACTGCCCTGCACATGCAGATCAGTCTGGAAGCAGCCCATTAACCCGCCTGCTTCCTCTGCTGCTGGTTTCATGCGCACTGATGCTCTGGGATGGCGGGTAGGCAACCCGTTGCTCGCGATCTGGGTTTGCTGACCCACCATCCCAGAGCATGGGCATGTACGCTTCCCTGGTTTGACACCATTGAGTTACCCCTGAACTATTGGGTGCTTGTTGACTTCTTCATTAAATAAATGGTTAGGTTGCTACAAGTCCGTGGGGAAAATGTAAAACTCCCAATCAGCAATACGTTCTTCTGGTTAAGTGGTTTAGAAATACTTTTAATCCAAAAATTCAACATGACAGCCAGGGAACTAGCATTTTCAAAAATTCAGCAGTGGTATCCCCCCCCTCCCCCCTAATTTTTCTAGTGACCAGTTTCCTAGTTTTCGTCACATTTTACTTAGTTATTTAATGCTTTCCTTGGTCCTGAACATTTATTGTAATACTTTGTTTAAATGTGTTGTACAGGTTTTCTCAAGCTCAACAAATAGTGACTAAACTGGTGACCACGCCAGTGGCTTGTGGAGCAGTCATGGTTCCCAGCACCATGTTCATGGGTCCAGTGGTAACTGCTTACCCAACTTTTGCTACCCAGCAGCAGCAACCACAGACCATTTCCATTACTCCTCAGCAGCAGAACCAGCAAGACCAACAGCAGCAGCAGCTTCAGTCAGTTCAGCAGCAAACTCAAGCACAACTTGGACAACAGCCACAACAGTTTTTGCAGGTGGTAATAATAATGAAATTGGCGCTTAAACCCTTTAACCAGCCACAATATGTAGAATTATGTCTTTATCCTCATTCTGGGAGCAAACCTTAATCAAAGTCTTCTTTTCTGAAACATGCTACAGTCAACTTTACAGTCAGAGGCTGTATGCTAAAAATCTAGTCCAAGAGCTTCCCAATCATCTGATCAGTGTGAAAACCTGTCATAGTGATCTCTGAAAATATTGTTAAACCCTTTTACTGCTGCAGACGCAAGGTCTATGTCTGCATCTGCACCGACAATTAGAGTGCCTGCTGCTAATGGTTAGCACTTCTGCCTTGCAGCATTGGGGTCCTATGTTTGAATCCCAAACAGAACGCTATCCACATGAAGTTGCATGTTCTCCCAGTTCTTGCATGGAGGTTAATTGCCTCCTGTCAAAATTGACCTCAGTATTTATATTTATGCATGTGAGGTAGGGACCTTAGATTGTAAGCTCCTTCAGAGTGTGGGGGGGGGGGGGGGATATGATGTATTGTATGCAATTGTTGATGATATGTAAATATCTGTAATAAAAAAAAATGTTTTATTAAATTGAGGAAAAGCACTCCTAGAGCCACCTACCCGCACATACATGCACATATGAACACAAATGTGCTCATTAGTTGCTTATGCATACCACAACAATTATGCCACACACATTAGGTTTTCCTGCACATGCTAGAGTGAGAATAATAGTTCTAGGGTCTTCACTGATTGTTATTAAATTAATTAGCTCTAAAGGCTTTAAAAGTGTCACCTATGTACAATTTGGTGCCATTGTTTTCCACCATTTCTTGGGCATGTGCAATTTTGAGGTTTGACATGTTTGGTGTCTGTTTACCCTGACGCAATCTCATCTTTATATATTTTTCCAAAAAACTGGGTATTGTGTTTATGTGCACTAAAATTACTTTGAGTGTATTATAGATTTGATAGTTGCGCCAATGTCATGTGACATTGCAAATTGAAACTGCAACTGCCATCATTTTATTCTTTGTTTTCAGAAAATCTATAATGATTTTTGGGAGAGGGGACTTCTGAGGGGTCTGGGTCTTTTAGAACATGTGAAAACGGCTGCTCTTACTACTTACCCTGCTGTCCCAGGAATTGTTATGAAACTTGTCCATAGAATTGACAGAAGGATTTACTCTTTCCAAATTAGATTTACTGCAAGCTTTCACTGACCTCTGTAGCTGCTTGTACTGTGGCGCAATGCATCCTCAGAATCTACAGTAAGTGGTGAGGTTATTCTAATGTAGTCTCAGCAGCCTGCTCTCCCTTCTCTTCCTGTCCACCTGTTTACAGATTAGAAGCCCAGAAGGCTGCTGAGTAACTTCTTGGAGGCGGCAGTAGGGTTAGCTGAGCTTCTGACATGAAAGTGCTTACTGCTGTAAATTTCGAGGATTAAATCCACCACAGTTAATGTAGCTACATAGATCGCAGGGAACCAATTTTGAAGCTCATTTTTAAAACTCAAGTTTTTAAGTTCATATTTTAAAACTGTTCATTATGTCAATATTGGATTGTCCACAGCCTGGCCACTATTCTATTTTAAGTATAAAAAACAAATGTAAATGCAAGCTTTTTTTTTTTTTATTTTATTTTATTTAATTATGTGGTGTTATAATGCTTTTTTTTTTTTTTTTTTTTTAATTTGTCTCCTCAGGCATCCAGATTGGTTCACGGGAACCAGTCAGCTCAGCTTATCCTCTCCTCTTTCCCTGTACAACAAAGCACTTTTGCCCCATCACACCAGCAACAGTTAAGTCGGCATAGGACGGACAGTATGAGCGATCCTTCTAAAGTCCAGCAGCTGTAACCCTGATGTGTGATGGACTTGTTTATAGAAGACATGAATGGACTTGGCTGGCAGTATTGAAAATTGATAATCACTACCAATGCAGCACAATGAATGTTTGGTACGAGGCAACAAAGCAGATTGAGCACCTGTCTGCGTTATTTAACAGTTGTGTTGTGAGGCTTGGCATTTTATCTATTGCACATTGTGTGTCAGAACAGAAATTATATTTTTGGAATTCTTTGGTCGCGGAGATGCCTGCACACACCTACCCACTAGATGTTTTAATCTAATGTCTGAAAGCTGCTGTTGGATATTTTTTTTTTTTTAAACTTTCATGCTGACACTTTTTAGTGGCCTTTTAAAGAGAATATATAAGAAGAGTCTATGTTTAAGAGGTTTTCTATAAGATTACACATATTTTGGAAGAATATAAATTATTATATGTACTATTTTCCCTGAGCCCAGATGCCTAACCCACTCTTGATCATTATCCAGCTCCACTTTTCTTTTGCACAAACACTATGTGATCCATACATAAGCACACTTACCAAAGCATTCTGTAAACACTTTTTATGTAAATACTTTGTTGGATGTAATCTGAAGATGTAATTTAATAGTATATGACTTGCACAGGTGAGTTTGTCACTACTCAAGTGAGTTTAACTCACTAGCAATGACTTTTCCATCTGTCTCTCAGTATGCCGTTTGTTTAGACCCGTGAACAGGCAGTCCCTTGTTTGCAAGTTGGAACAGGTACACTTTTTAAAGTGTAGCTCCAGCCAAAAAAAAAACCTTTTTATTTTTTTTAGATGGCATAGGGAAGGATTAACACCCCTGTAACATTTGTTTTGCTGTCTGTGCCCCTGTTCAGAAGATTTCACCTCACTTTCTGTCACTATGACAATTGGATTTTAAAAATTTTGGGTTGTTCTGGAAACAAGGATCGGTGATAAAGCTTCAGTGCAGACACCATTTTTCCCATGATAACTCTTACATTAGTGAATTTCCCTTCCTAGGGGTAGATTTGCTCTCCTTTCCTGTTGTCTCCCTCCGTTTGTAAGTAGGAGTCGTTTGTAAGTTGGATGTTTGTAACCCAGGGACCGCCTGCATATGACTGCTGCTTTATTTCCCCCCATTGCTTTGGTCTACTTTTTTGTTTCCTTTTTTTTTTTTTTTTTTTTCTGTTTTTCAATTCTAAATCCAGATTGCAGGTTTTGTGGAGTGGGCACATTGTTCACTTGCAAAAGGCATTTGGCTGCACTTCTAGGAAAATAATGAATTTTATCACTTCTCTGCTTCTGATAAACAGGAGTGCCTTTAAATCTGCTACGAGGTCCCATCATTTTCTTACCTTTAAATATTTAATACAGGACATAGACCTGTAGATTGATGTGATGAAAATATGAAAACTTCGTACTGATCTCTGCGTATCAATAATGGAAAATTGCATTGTTTATGAAAGATGGTGTTGTTTTTAAATAGAAAAAAAAATGGGAAATTTTCAGTGTGTTGAAAGATGTTAATTTGTGAGCCTTTAAAAAGTGTAGATGAGCACAGCTAAAATTTTTAACACCTCTGCGCAGACACAGTTAAAAAAAAAAAAAATATATATATATATATATATTATATATATAATATATATATATAATATATATTTATAATATATATTATCTATCTATCTACTTCCTGTGGTACATATGTGATGATTAGGAAAATAAAAAAATATTATCTTTTATTATAATACAATTAGAAATAAGAAACTTGCTAGCAGGCTCCAGCATATTCACTAAGGGAAGCAGCCTGTTTCCTACTGTGCATACACGGGTCGCGCTGCGCTTCTTTGGAATAGCACCCCAATGTTAGGGCCCATTAAAAATTGAGATGTGGCAATGCAGTGTAACAGAACGCACAATAAAGCACGTTGCAGTGCATAAGGCCAGCCATACACTGGAACTGGCTGAGATTTGTACCGTTCATGGGCAGGCTGAATGTACCAAGTTGATCTATTCTCTTACGATTATCGCTAGCGAATGCTATAGACGCTAGCGATAATCACTGTCATCTTCCGGCGGAAACGACTCCTGCCATCTGCCCCTCTCAGGTGAAGACAATTGTTGATTCCCCTGTCAGCACCGTCTGTGTTGATGGGGGAACCATGCAAATTTCTTTCCTGCAACCTGTGGTTGCAGGAAAGAAAATTGCACCGTGTATGGCTGGCCCTACAATACTGCAGCACACCCCAATGTTAAAGGATCCCTTGTCTACTGTTGCTTTTACAGCTTTGCTGCCAACATTCCCCAGTGGGTTCTTGGCCCCACTGAACAAGTTGAATGGCGCGAAAGAAAAGAAGTAATCCGTGTCTCTTGCTGTAGGTCATCCTATGTTTGTTGCTGGTTGGAATTTACTTGTATGTAATAGCACTACCTAATGTTCAGTGAAGTCCAAAATAAGAGACAGCTATACAAGATAGCATATTCTATTCTCTCACGTTAGATCTTTCATAAATCTGGAGGGTGCGCAAGAATGTTGTGGGTTTTTGTTTGTTTTTTCATTCACTTATTGTTTTGCTCATTCGCTTTTTTAGAAATACCCTTCATCGCCCAAAGTCCATCCAAGTTCAAACACATCTAGATTTTCTCATGTACAGAGATCAGCATTTTAAAATTAAATTGACAATCGGTGCTCTAAAACCTGGCACTTTGCTTGTTTGGATTGCTTTGTAGTCTTACCTGCAAGGATCAAAATATTAATCTCTCCAGAGCACCATCCATCCCATCCAAATCTTCCCCAACAGGCTGGTCTTGTAATGTGCTTTTTATATATATATCTTGCACAGTAGCTTCACCTGCAGGACAGGGATTGCCTCTGTTCATCATCTGGGTCAAGGAATGAATATCAGCAGACCCCAACTTCAAATCACTTTCTAAGTATATTCATATCCCAAGTAGAAGGTTGTAGAGCATTGGGAACCGGCTGAATTGGTGCTATTATTTTTTTTTCCACCAGATTTCTGATATTTCCCCAGTGTTCCTTTAAACTTCTTATATTTCTTGTATATGAGAATATGAAGATCACTCCTTAGCTGTGTTTGTGTAATTATCTTGCAATTATAATTGCATTTACTGCTAAGTTTTATCAGCTATTCAGGCACAGTTTACTCTGGTCTTAGACTGGAAAGGTGGAGGTTGGCTTCATCTGAAGGAAAGTAACCCCCTAGTTGTTTTCTCATTGTAAGGTGTTTTGTTGCTGTTATACTTTAAAAAAGTAAGGATGTGGTAGGAAGTGTTTTTTTTTTTTAATTCTCTACTACTGGTCCCAGTTGGTAGGTCTTTTCAGATAATATTTTTGTGCCTACAGTAGGAGAGTTCACATCTTTTCGTCCAACCCCTCAAGGTAGGACAAAAGAGGAACCCTGATACATATTCAGAAATTTGCTCATTACTATTCAAAGTCATTCATAGAGTCCCTGTTCACCGATATAAAGTATGCCCCTGACCACCTTCTAGATTTGCCCCCTTTTTCTTTCTATCTTTTTTTTTTTTTAAAATAACCTGCAAGAAAAATGCTAGCTCTGTCTTTACCATGTGTATCACATTGCAGACACAGTGGCCCTAATCATCCTGAAAGATAGTTTGATTTGTACCTGGTTCTGTTAGTAACTTGTTTGCTAAACCTCCTCCTGTGTGTCTGTAAATTGCTCTGATGTTCTCCCTAACATCTTGATTAGTTTATTTAATGTTTTGTATTCACAGCTGCCCATACACAAAGTCAAATTGTGATGGAATGGATGTGATTTTGGCTAAATCGGGCAAACAATCTGAAAAACAGGAGAATTGGAAATTCCTAGGCAACACTTGCACAAGCTTTTTCTTGCTCTGAGGCTACATCAAACAGATGATTAGCATACTCTGCAATTTCTAGCAGCAAGAATCTCTTGATAACTACATCTGGAATGACGTGTGCGAATATCTGCGGCCACTCATCTCATACATGCAATCACTGGCTGACGGCAGCCGCTATTTGTTACACAGCCAGCATTTATCTGCAGTGATCGCTGCAGGTAATCACTCTGGTGAATGTAGTTTTAGCACCTCCACTAACCCAAACACTGTCATTATTACTGCTACTACTACCCTCACACTACCTGCAGATATAGACCCCTATGTGGCCTGTTAAAAATGTGTTTACAATTTGTGCGTTCCTGCTATTACTATAAGTTTTTGCTTCACCTGCATGTCTTGCCATATGGCATAAATATACACACAGAAAAAACACGGAAATACCCTTTATTAGCCCTAATACATGTGTGAAAACTGGGAGAAATGTACATTAGAGATGGATCCTCACTATCCATGACAATGTACAGCTTCTTTAGAGTTTTAATTTGTAAGAGAGATCAGATTTATCTAGATAATTTTATGAATGTGTTACCATTTTAAAAATATCGTTTCCATGTTGTAATGATACATGTATGTACGAGGAGGCACTTATGCTTGCCTATTGGATCTACAGGCTCTGCTTCCTGATTTACAGTATTGGGGTGATTGGGCTATTCTTCACATTCTCACAATGGAAAGCAATGGCTTGATTGACGCATTGAAAACCTGTCCCAAGGGAATAATGGAGGCTGTCATTTGCAACCTTCTATTCTCAAAATGCTATTTGTCTAAGGCCATATTTACACTTGATCCCCTTTCACCCTTGCTGCTCACTGTTTTAAATAAAAGGAACACCCAAGAACATATTTTGCAGCTTACCATTCCTTAGATTTTTTTGGCTATATTTGTTTCCCTTTTTGTATCTTAAAAACATTTTCAGCAACTACAGAAAATATTAGTTGACCTTGCCAGATATACAGTGTTCTTGTCAATTTCTGTGAGCTGAACTGAGGGGGGGGGGGGGGGGGGTTAGATCTTTAAAACAAAAAGTCAGGATTGGTTTCCACCTCTGACTAACTTCTTCCTGGCAGCAGCCACATATTAGAGCAGAATCTGTGTTGGTATCTTAAACTCCAGTGGCTCCCAACCTCAGCCCTCAAGTACCTCTAACACGGTTCTCAACTCCTGTCCTCAGCAGGCCAGGTTTCCTCCGGGTACTCCGGTTTCCTCCCATACTCCAAAGACATGCTGGTAGGTTAATTGGGTCCTGTCTAAATTGTCCCTAGTATGTATAAATGTGAGTTGGGGATTTTAGAGTGTAAGCTCCTTGAGGGTAGGGACTGATGTGAATGTACAATGTATAAGTACCTGAAATAAATAAATTGCATCACGGGTGATATAATTTGCTGCTCAGTGATTGCAGTATTCTAGTCTGCATCTCCCCAAGGTAATACTTAAAATATGGCCTGTTAGTGGATCCTGAGGACAGGAGATAGGCCAGCACATTGTAATTGGATAATCCCAAAAGAGGAGAGCACTATGATGTGTGGAGAGGAAGGGAACTGCGCTACAGAATCGACTCTTCGTGGAGTACTCCATTTTCTAGCTAGTTCAAAGACACATTGCAAGCAAATAAATAGTGGTGCACCAAAATGAAAATTTCAGTGTCTAAACTGAAAATTCAGGATGCACTTGGCCGAAACTGACAGTTTTTAAAAAATATATTATAATTAATTGACTTGATTGACTTTTTAATTAATATCATGAATTTAAATTAATATGAATTTGTTGGCCATTATCAGCACCTTTATGAAGTGATGGTAAAAATTCTGCTTGCTGCATTTTTGGTGCATATTTGGTCAGTTAAAAAAATAAAACACACCTCCCCATTGAAATGCATTCCAAATGCAGCAAGAACGCATCAAAAATGCACTTGTTTTATTTTTGATGCATTTTTTGAGTCACATACCTATGAAAAAACACCCCATAAGCAAGGTGAAATCACGGGCGTTTTCAGCAGCCATTATCGACACTATTTTGTTTTTCCTTTTGGCACAATGCTGAAAACCCTATTTTCATTCGATAATTTTCAGTGACTGAAATTTTGGTGCATCACTAAAATAAATCAGTTATGGAAAGGAAAAACACTGCAAATAAGAATTTTAAATGTTTTTTTTCTGATCTTTTACCTGCAGTTTTTTAGGTTGGTGGCAGGGTTTCTATAACTCAGCATTGCTGGATCCCAGTATTCCATACTAACGATACTCTTAGACTGCAGTAATTTAAATTATGTGTTCATTAGAAACACATTCTACTTTCCTTTTAACGCCTTAGCGCTCACTATAAATATACCGCTTCCCCTTTAGCACCCTCTGGTTACCTTCTATATGTCCTCAAAATAGATTCAAGATTTTCACTAGCTCTTATGGGTAATGCACTCTACTTTCCCTCCAAAAATTTCAGAACCTCCTAGTTTACATCTCTTTAAAGTAATTGTACAGCTTCGGGTTTTTAAAAAAAAGCAAAAAAAAAAACAAACATGCCTATACTTCCCTCCTCTGTGCAGTGATTTTGCATAGAGTGGCCCCGATCCCTCTCTTCTGGGGTCCCCCTGCGGCGCTCCTGACTCCACCTCTTTTCGAGTGCCCCAATGGAGTGCCGCTCTCCCGGCACTCATGCGTCCATTCGCACAAACAGCAGGACACGGCCCCGCCCCCCCATGTCACTGGATTTGATTGACAGCAGTAGGGGCCAATACCTCCTGCTGCTATCTATCCAATGAGGACCCGAGACATGGCTGGAGCTGCTGTGCTCATCCCCGGTGCTGGAACGATCGGATTAAGGTAAGTAAAAGGGGGGCTGCTGCATCACAAAAGGTTTTTTTACCTAGAGGTAAAAACCATGAGGGTTTACAACCCCTTTTAACCCTTCAGCACTTACTGGTAACCTACTCTACTTCTCTTTTATACCCTTAAAGTGGAACTTCACTCTCTCAATCAAAATTGATTATTTTTAACCACTTACAGAACAGAAGATTTTCCTACTTAATGACACTGCCATTTTTTGCGATACGGCACTGCGTCGCTTTAACTGACAACTGCACGGTCGTGCGACGATGTAACCAAACAAAATTGACATCCCTTTTTTCCCACAAATGGAGCTTTCTTTTGGTGGTATTTGATCACCACTGCGGTTTTTATTTTTTATGCTATAAACAAAAAGAGCGACAATTTTTGAAGAAACAATATTTTTTACTTTTTGCTATAATAAATTTCCCCAAAAAATGTTTTTAAAAAAACAAATTTCTTGATCAGTTTAGGCCAATATATATTATTCTACATATTTTTGGTAAAAATAAAAAAAACGCAATAAGTGTATATTGATTGGTTATAGCATCTACAAACTATGGAAAAGATTTATGGCATTTTTTTTGTTTTTTGTTTTTTTTTACTAGTAATGTCGGTGATGTGTGATTTTTAGCGGTACTGCGACATTGTGGCGGACAGATCGGACACTTTTGACACATTTTTGGGACCATTGACATTTATACAGCGATCAGTGCTATAAAAATGCACTGATTACTGTGTAAATGTCACTGGTAGGGAAGGGGTTAACACTAGGGGGCGATCAAGGGGTTAAATATAATCCCTAGTGAGTGTATCTTACTGTGAGGGGATAGCACTGACTAGGAACAAACGATCTGTCTCCTCTCCCCTGGCTGTGGTGCCCGCGATCGCGGGTGGCCGGCAACGATCGTGTTCACCAGCCACGCGCATCAGGTCTCCCGCTATGCAGCGGGTGTACGCCTCCGGCAGCTCTTAAAGGGGAAACCGTACCCATGTGTTTTTTTATGGGAACTTTGCTGACGTGTGTCGGCGTGAGCCGGCTGGCAAGTGGTTAAGCTTTTCACTACTAGCATTAGTAAATGGATAGAAATGCATGTATTTGTCTGTTTTAAACTTTTTTTTTTTTTTCAGTTACTTCATTGTTTCCATGCCTAGGCAAATTATGTCATACATGCCAGGAGTCCTCAGGAGGGAAGGGGGGATTTTTCTTAGCTAAGCATACCCTCCTGCCTGGGCTAAGGGCAGATGGATTCCAGGAAGTAAATGCTAAATTAATCATCTGCCGTTACTCAAGATGGCCACGGCCAGAAATGCTAGGTGGTGTTTTTCAAAATGGGGAAGTTTTGCTTTGAATAAGAATGAATGAAACTGCATTTTTGGTTTGTGGTGCTCAGATGCCCTGTAGTTACGCTTTAAGTGCTCGCTGTAAATATACTCTACACACCCTTTAAAACGCCAGCTGCGTTATGTGTCTGAGCTCTGAATTAAGCAGATTCCCTTTCTTCTTACGCAACTTTTGGTCAAAATCTAACCACCCAGATTTTTTGTGGAATCAGATTTAGTAGGCTTTTTGTTGTAAGAGTTGGCCAATCACTACAACCGCGCTTGACTGTTTTTACACCTGTTTTTATTAAGCTTAAAGCTTGTTGACATCAGCCGCTGTGTTTTCTTCATCATTGGTCTTTTGTATTCCTTCTCGGTTTATATCCAAAATAAACGTGTGAACAAAATACTTTGTTCTTCGCGTATTATTATTCCTTTGAAACAGATTTTGGTCTTCTAATTTCGAAGACCATCGTACTGCAGGCATCTCTAAAACCAAATACGTTCTTTATTGATAAGTTATAGGAACAAACTACAGATCCATGCGCATGCCACTTAGTCGTGCATTTGAGAATAAAAACGAATCACTATTTTTTGTAAACACAAAACACTATTTTGAGAATGTTTGAAATCAGATTCTGTGTTGTACAGCTGGTGTAATATATTTTGTAAATACTTATATATATGGATAATATAAAATAACTGAATTTTATATGATGTATGGTTGTAGGTTTTAATGTTTCTTGATACCCTAATTTTGACAAACCACCCAATACTCCGGTCTCCTCCAGTGTCTTGTTTATGATACCACTTGTTTTCTTTCTTTTGTGCATTACCATTTTTTACCATTTTGTCTTGTATGGTGACATGTCGAATGTTGATGGTGTGGTAATCTAGCCTTGTGTATGTTGAGTGTTTTTTTTTATGTTCTTTTTAATATATATATTTGGGGCTAATTTATGAGTGTATCAGTGATAAAAAAAAACTGTTCACCACCGTTGACCATAATTTTATTTTATGTTTTGTGTGCAGATTGTGAACAATTTGTGTTTTTGTCAGATTGTAAACAATTTTACCTCTTAGAAGCTATTTTTGTGTAATGGGGAAACTATTTTAAGCAAAAAAACTACAGTGATTTGCACAAAATTCTGTACACCATATTTTCTCCAGGTATATTCTTTTAGAATGGCAGAAGGATCTTTCCTCCTTGTGGACTACCTTAATGATCAGCCCTGTACTATTAGATACTTATGAGGGGGTTTTATGCTACCCCTAAATACATACAGTGCCTTGATATAGTTTACAGATTTGTGATAAGTTACTATCTTTTGCATAGAATAGGGCAGACAGGGATTGTGAACAAAAGTAGGGGAGTTGCCCTTAGCAGCCAATCAGATGCTGTTGTTTACATTTTTACAGGATGTAATAATACAAGACATCTGATGACAACACTCCTGCTTATCCTGTAGCCCTTCTTTTCCTCTAGTCCTGGTAATTCTGACCCAGTAACATCATTTTATAATTGAAATTTGCAGATATTTGCTACAATATAAGAACATGTTTGGACCCAACTTTGTGTGATTTAATACGGCCTGGGTATAATTCAGAACTGCTGTCCTCTTCACAGTAACCTACATTATGGCATTTTTATATCAGTGGTAGCACATTTTTCAGTGTAGATATTGAATGTTATAACATGATCTGTGCAGATATGGGATCCATTATGCGTTTCAAAAGCTAAAGGCAAATATTGAATTGGTGATGCTGAAGACTTTCAAATATCACTAAGCACTTTCCCGTACTGTAAATACATGGCACACATCTACATAGATCTAAAGGGCTTTCATGTTTTAGGACTGTTTAAACAGAGTGACTATGATTACACCCGACTGAAGGAGAACAGGCAAATAAATTAGTTCCAAAATTACTGTGTTTTCTTGAGGATCTGCAGCAGGTGTCCTAAATCATGGAAATCCATTTAGTGACTATTAATGCTAGAGACACTTTTTATATTGAAATGTAATTTTATGTATTGTTTTTGCATTATGAAAAACCTGGAAATATTCCTTATGATAAATTGGATAAATTGTTACTTTTTAGTGTTTAGTTCTTATTCCTTCAACTACCTTTTATATCATTCCTGTTCTTTCTGCTAATACCATCTCACAGGTGGGTTCAAATTGACTTGTAAGCCAGCTTGATGCAAATCAGATTACTAAAAGACAATGTCATGACTGGTAGGCACATTTGGTGGGTTCGTTGCTGTAGGATGTGAAGGTGAAAGAGATCATATATATGAAATGCTTTGTCAATTCAGATTTTCCACCATACTGGTCAATTCTGACTGGAAATAAAGAATATTTCTGTTCTCCCTGCGTAGGTATGAAAAGCCAGACATTTAATGAAAAAAGAAAAAAAAAATCATTTCTCCCTTCGTCTTTCAGGACAGCACCTGGAGAGAGCATAGCTCCACCCACTTTCCCAGAAAACACTGCAGTCAGTTTTCTTTATAGACCGGACACTTCCACCATGGCCTCAGTTGTAGTGTTTCCTCCGCCATGGTGGAAGAGCTGCAGGGAAGCCCAGGGGCAGAGGTGGCTCTAGGCTTGGGGAGGCCTTAGGCAAAACTTAGACATGAGGCCCCACTCATGCCCATAAGGGGAAAAATAATTAAAGCGAAAAAATAATAACGGTGTGCCCCCCCCCCCCCCCCCCCTCACAGCGCTGTCGGCTTCTCTCCCGCAGACTGGGGGATCTTCAGGAAAAGGGGCTGATAAATGTCATTTACCAGCCCCTTCCTTTTCTAAATGAACACAGTGAGTGATCGGTACTGATCACTCAATGTGTTCATTCATAACTGAGGCATAGTAAACTGCTTTCTCTGCTTCGGTTTATGAATTAACAGGAGCCTCTGTCTCCTGTTCATTCATTTGCAGTGCAGCTGAGGCTACAGAGAAAGGGACTGGGGAATGTGTGTCCTCAGTCCCTTTCTCTGTGTCTAAAGTGAGACTTCAGGGGTCTGTTTAGACCCCTGATATCTCACCAAAGAAACCAAAAAACTCACCAAAAAACATAATTTTTGTTTTTAAAAAAATTGTAAAAAAATAAATATAAATCAGACTAAAATTTCTAATCAGACCAAAAAGCCATGCCTCATATGTAGCATAATTTAGCCACACTCACTGTTTTCTGCAGTGCGCTGTGTATGCCACAGGTCACCATCTCCCTAGTAGGAGCCCCAGTGCATTACTTTGTGCATGATGCTATTATGATAGCACTTTACAATGGTGGTAAACATGTGTAGGAGAGGAAAATGGAGGGTATGACAGCGGGTAGTATGTACATGAGAGGGGTGCAGAGTGTATGGGGGGTACTATGTGTATGGGGGGTAGTATGTACATGAGAGGAGTGCGGAGTGTATGTGGGGGGTAGTATGTACATGAGGAGTGCGGAGTGTATGTGGGGGGTAGTATGTACATGAGAGGGGTGCAGAGTGTATAGGGGGTAGTATGTACATGAGAGGAGTGTGGAGTGTATGTGGGGGGTAGTATGTATATGAGAGCAGTACGGAGTGTATATAGGTGGGTCGTATGTACATGAGAGCAGTGTGGAGTGTATGTGGGGGGTAGTATGTAAATGAGAGGAGTGTGGAGTGTATGTGGGGGGTAGTATGTATGAGAGCAGTGCGGAGTGTATGTGGGGGGTAGTATGTACATGAGAGCAGTGTGGAGTGTATGTGGGGGGTAGTATGTACATGAGAGGAGTGTGGAGTGTATGTGGGGGGTAGTATGTACATGAGAGCAGTGCGGAGTGTATGTGGGGGGTAGTATGTACATGAGAGCAGTACAGAGTGTATATGGGGGGTAGTATGTATATGAGAGGAGTGTGGAGTGTATGTGGGGGGTAGTATGCACATGAGAGGAATGTGGGGGGTAGTATGTACATGAGAGGAGTGTGGAGTGTATGTGGGGGGTACTATGTATATGAGTGCAGTGCGGAGTGTATGTGGTGGGTAGTATGTACATGAGAGGAGTGTGGAGTGTATGTGGGGGGTAGTATGTACATGAGAGGAGTGTGGAGTGTATGTGGGGGGTAGTATGTACATGAGAGCAGTACGGAGTGTATATAGGTGGGTAGTATGTACATGAGAGCAGTACGGAGTGTATATAGGTGGGTAGTATGTACATGAGAGGAGTGCGGAGTGTATATGGGGGGTAGTATGTACATGAGGAGTGCGGAGTGTATATAGGTGGGTAGTATGTACATGAGAGGAGTGCGGAGTGTATGTGGGGGGTAGTATGTACATGAGAGGAGTGAGGAGTGTATGTGGGGGGTAGTATGTATATGAGAGGAGTGCGGAGTGTATGTGGGGGGCGAGTAGTATGTACATGAGAGGAGTGCGAAGTGTATATAGGTGGGTAGTATGTACATGAGGAGTGCGGAGTGTATATGGGGGGTAGTATGTACATGAGAGGAGTGCGGAGTGTATATGGGGGGTAGTATGTACATGAGAGGAGTGAGGAGTGTATGTGGGGGGTAGTATGTATATGAGAGGAGTGCGGAGTGTATGTGGGGGGCGAGTAGTATGTACATGAGAGGAGTGCGAAGTGTATATAGGTGGGTAGTATGTACATGAGAGGAGTGCGGAGTGTATATGGGGGGTAGTATGTACATGAGAGGAGTGCGGAGTGTATATGGGGGGTAGTATGTACATGAGAGGAGTGAGGAGTGTATGTGGGGGGTAGTATGTATATGAGAGGAGTGCGGAGTGTATGTGGGGGGCGAGTAGTATGTACATGAGAGGAGTGCGAAGTGTATATAGGTGGGTAGTATGTACATGAGAGGAGTGCGGAGTGTATATGGGGGGTAGTATGTACATGAGAGGAGTGCGGAGTGTATATGGGGGGTAGTATGTATATAAGAGCAGTGTGAAGTGTATGGCGGTGGGAAGTATGGGGGTAGTATGACATGAAAGGAGTGCAGATGGTATAAAAGTGGTATATATGGTGTGAATGAGCCCTAATTTATTGCTCCAGCACTGCAGAGACCACTTTGCAGTGGCATGCATAGAGCAACTGAAGTTAGCAGCACAGCACCAGGACTGGCCTCCTGCTGTGCTGCAGACACTGCTCTCACCGCCCCCTCACCCATCTCAAGTCCCTGCATACAAGTCACAAGTGTTCCCATAAAGCTGCCAGCTCACCTCCTTCCACACCTGACAAAACGAACTCCTGCATGTCCGTGCTTGCATCCATCCCTCCTGGGTTCAGCAGCGGCCGACAGCTCCGCCTCTATAATCTGTCCTCAGGCAGCGCTGGAGCCTTGAGGACACAGAGAGGTGGCGCTGGAGAGTTCCGAGGGAGGCAGAGAGAGGAGACTTCAGGTCGGTGCGGCGCTGGTCATATAGTAGCGCTGTAGTGTTCGCTCATCCCACTAGCTTGGGGACACTGACCGGGAGATATTCCCTGTCACTCACACACACACGGGTCAGGCAAATTAGGTGATCGCGGGGCCCCTATGAGTGCGAGGCCTAAGGCGATTGCCTAATTTGCCTAATTAGAGAGCCGCCTCTGCCCAGGGGTGTGCTACGCTTTCTCCAGGTGGGGAGAGTATGGAGCATACCCGTAAGGTTGTTTTGTCAGCAGGCCAGCCCAGCATCCTCCCTTACGTGAGGGGGATACTCCAGGGTCTCCTCTTCATACCCGGCAAGGGTCAGGCTGCTGGGGATCCCCTGCTCTTTTTCAGACCGGCGGCATGGCAGGCTAGAAGGGGGAATTGTATTGTGCAGCGTCTCCTCCATCCCTAAGCCTCTATGCTTTCCGGGTCCCGATGACGAGTGTGTCATTCCAGCCAGAGGCGGGACTTCCGGTAGAGCAACGCGGCTTCTGGTTCAGGCCGCTGGAACGCAGGATGAGGGGGCGGCCTCTCCTTGCTGGTGTCATTTCCGGCCCTCGCATCGGCGAGCGGACCGGGAAATTCGAATAAAAGCAGCTGAACACCATTGTAGCCTCGCAGCATGGAGGAGGAACAAACAGCGGTGGCAGGAACAGGAGCCACCCACACCAGCCAGGCCCAGGTAAGCAGGGACAGTGGTTTCTGTACATTATATATGGGTCCTGTATTTTTTTCCTCCCTTACTCCCATGGGGAGAGATAGGGGAGC
This sequence comes from Lithobates septentrionalis, assembly GCA_037952835.1. Taxonomy (NCBI): domain Eukaryota; kingdom Metazoa; phylum Chordata; class Amphibia; order Anura; family Ranidae; genus Lithobates; species Lithobates septentrionalis. The sequence continues at coordinate 679 of JBBDGP010003118.1, read as the reverse complement.
CTGCATCACTCTCCCTGGATTGTTGGGTACTAGGGAGAATGTGTTTTGTCTGTTAGAAAAGTGATTCTGGGGGGGGGGATTCTCTAGTTAGTAGCTGCAGTATCAAACACAGGGGCTAAAGGTTTAGCTCCTCTATTTGGCAGCCGGTTATGTTTTACATTCAAGTGGTTACTGTTTATCTATATGTTCTGTGTATATGCACATGTTAATTGAGGGCTGGTTTTGGTGTATTTCAGAAAGTTAAAGAAAAGACTAAACATGCCTCCCCTCCTCCTAAAAGGAAATGCCCGTTCTGCAAAAATTTACTTAGAGAGTCCTGGACCAAGCTGTTATGCAGGTCCTGTATAGCAGATCTAGTTAAGGAGGAAACTTCCCCAGCTACACCTGCTACTCAACAAGGAAAATTATCAAGCTCCTTCCGGAAGGAACTGGCGGACACGCTTGAGACGGTTCCGTTCCTATCTGGATAAGCGCACAGCTGCACAACCTAAAGGCAGCACAGTTCCCTGTTCTTATCCGTCTGTTTCTGCATCCAGGGGGGGCAGTGATTCAGAGGATGAAGAGCAAAGTGTCTCCCCAGATTCCGAGGAAGAAGAGTATGAAGAGAAAGAGGTATCTTCTTCACGCTATAAATTATCCTTAGATGAAGTGGATGATCTTTTAAAAACTACCATGTTTC